>CM053592.1:73575554-73592215 GCA_028646515.1 Pseudochirops corinnae | reverse complement strand
AGTCATTCCCCAATTGATAAATGGTCAAAGGATATGAACAGGTAATTTTCAGAGGTAGAAATCAAAGATATCTATAGGCATGTGAAAAAAATTCTCTAAATCACTATTGATTAGAGAAATGCAAATCAAAACAACTCTGAGGTACCACATCTCACCAGTCAGATTGACTAAGATGACAAAACAGGAAAATGACAAATGCTGGAGAGGATATGGAAAAATTGGAACACTCAAAATTGGAACACTCCATTGGTGGAGTTGTGAACTGATTCAACCATTCTGGAAAGCAATCTGGAACTATGCCCATAGGGCTATAAATAATTGCATACCCTTTGACCCAGCAATACCACTTCTAGGATTGTATCCCAAAGAAATCAAAGATGTGGTAGGAAGACCCATATGCACAAAAATATTTATTGCAGTTTTCTTTGTGGTGGCAAAAATTTGGAAATTAAGCGGATGCCCATCAGTTGGGGAATGGCTAAACAAGTTGTGGTATATGAATGTAATGGAATACTATTGTGTTGTAAGAAATGAGGAGCAGATGGACTTCATATTTACCTGGAGAGGCTTATACAAACTGATGCTGAGTGAGAAGAGCAGAATCAGGAGAAATGTACACAATGACAGACACAACGTATATGTGACAACCAACTTTGATAAACTGGACTCTTCTCAGCAATGCAAGGGTATAAGACAACTCTAAAAGATTCAAGATGGAAGGAAATGTCTACATTCAGACAAAGATCTAGAAAGAACGAAGTTTAAATGCACACTGAAGCAAACTATATGCTCTCTTTCTTTTCCATGTTTGGTTTTGTTTCCTCTTTCCCATTGTTCATTCCATCAGTTACAACCCTTCTTTACAACCAGACTAATATCTAATGTGAAAGTATTTGCAGATCCTATACTTGATAACATGCTGCCAAGCTGGGGGGTGCAGGGAGGGGAGAAAATTTGTGGAACTGAATCTTGTAAACTAAAAGTAAACAAATCAATTAAAAAAAGAAACAAAAAAATTATATGTGTAAGTTATTCATAGCATCTTTTATTAATATAGAATACTTTATAAGTAGCATCTCATTGGAAACTCATGACAATATGATGAATTAGATAATGGAAATATTTTTATCAGTATTGGATAGATGAGGATGATATCACTCAGAGGTTTTAAGTCTTGCCTATAGTCACTAAGAATTGATAAGCCTGAAGGCAAACTTGGCTCTTTGGTGATTCCAAGTCATCATGACAATTGCCTAAGGAAAGGCAAGCATCTCTCTGTAGCAAGCACATACCTAAGTTATGTCTCTGTGACTCAAAAAACAGGCCACCATTACTACTACATGTCTGCCATTTTCCATGCCAAAAATCAAGTCAATTAATACATAAAGGCCGTTGAAAACCCTAGATCAATTGTCCCCTGATCTATTTGGTCATGAAATTGCCTTGGATTATGTCTACACAGTATAACATGAAATAAAAATATTTGACTAATTTGATCAGTGTAGATACTAAGTTGTTTGACTGGCATTGACAACAGCTGTGTAATTTTAAAATGAGCAGAAGGTTACATTTCTCTTAGGCCTCCTCCCATCTTTTTGTTAGGCATAGTTTGAGTTCTTTTAGTTTCTGCCTGGCTTAGAAGCAGTGTAAGTCTCGTTATTATCTAACCAGAAACACATATTTTCTCTTCTCACAGAGTCTGTCATGTACCATGCCAAGGCCAATGTGGGCTCTTAAGAGTAGAACGGATGCCTGCTGGGGTCATGTATTGTCTCAGTTATTAAAACCAGTGGGGGTAGTTCTATAATATTTCCTGCTTGAATATTTCCCCCTCACTACCACCACCAACTTTTAATGATTGATTTAATGATTTTAATGATTAAAGGCATTTGTCCTTTCCCACAATCCTTCATGCTAAATTCATGCATTTATCACGTGGCCATCAAGAAGCCTCCAGAAGTGATGCAGGTTTTTACCTTTCCGATGGGACTCATTTGTTGTTGTTTTATTGTTGTTTAAGTCATTTTCAGTCACTTCCATCGCTTCGTGACATCTTTTACAAGTTTTCTTGGCAAAAATACTAGAATGGTTTGCCATTTCCTTCTCCATCTCATTTTACATATGAGGAAACTGAGGCAAACAGGGTTAAGTGACTTGCCCAGGGTCATACAGCTATGAAGTGTCTGAGGCCAAATTTGAACTGAGGTCTTTCTGACTCCAGGCCCAGTGCTCTGTTCACTGTGCCACCTAGCTGCTGGAGGGCTCTTTCTATAAACTGATTTAAAGGCCATATCAGTCAGTCAACTAGCCTTTATTAAGAGCATACCATGTACTTGACCCTGGGATAAGTACACATGTTTCAAGATAATTTCCTTTGTCTAATCTTGGACCATGCACATGTTCTTCAAAACTTTCAGGCTGGGCATATAGCTTTTTAAACAAAAGAGAAATCAATGTAATTAATGGCAAAGCTGATGATGATGGTACAGATGTCATCTCTCCCCCCTTTCCTTAGTAAGAAACCTTTGTAAGGAATAAAAATACATGGAAATGAACACCAAGAAATAGATTAGTGTGGGAGTGACAAACATCCTTTATTGAACAGAAATTCCAAATAATCGTGGGCATATCAATTCACACTTAAGCTTATAAGAATTGGGAATCTGTAATTGCTGTGGGAAAGGACTGGAGGGTTCAGCTTCCCTTTGTGAAATATTCATAGCTAACATCGCCTAACGACAATGCCTAGACAGCCATAGCAGTCCTTGCACAAGATGCTTCATCGATGAGCTAAACAAACAAGTTATTAGGCTCAGAACGGAATGCCAACAGAAGCTCAGGGGACTACTTTGCTGATTAGGCCACAGTTTCCAGACTGACAGAGGAGCCAAACAGAATTTCCTTCAGATCAGCTTCCATAACGATTCCAAGGATCAGACATTTCAGAAAATTCCAAAATGTTTGAGTCAAAAAGAATCTTAAAGATCAAGCTTCTCTTTTACAGATGAGGAAAATGAGCCATAGAAATATAAAGTGTCTTCCCCAAGGTTACATTACTAGCTCAGTATTTTTTTTTTCTTTTCTAACAATTGTCTACTCATCATTGTCTAAGTGATTTTCCTTCCAACCTCCTTGTGGAGATGTGATGATGCAATGATACCAAGGAAGTTCAAGTGAAAGGAAAATAATTAAAGATCAAAATTCTCTTTAATTTAAGATTGAGATTTTTGTGACTACTAGAAAATGATAAAAATCACATTCAAATTGCTAAAATTTTAGGGACAAATTCTTCTGTCATTGGAATGGCGATGATATGAGACAGAACAGAGGATCAAACTGTCATTTTCTAGAACAATGCTGTATTTCATTTTAGCATTTTTATTTTCATCGAATGGACAAGTATCTATTGACCACATATTCATTCTTTACCAGATACTGTGCTAGGTGTCAGGTGAGCAAAGACAAAGATGAAACCCTTTGCCCTCAAAGTGCTTCAATTCTATTGAGGAAGTCAACCTGTATATACAGATAGTTCCAAGAGTCTTAGTGCATTTTGGAGCTACCAAAGCTTTTGCAAGACCGTTACATGTTGCACATGTGTATTTATGCATATGACATATAATGAATAGATAGAAAATAGACACAAAATAATTTGGAGCAATATCAGGCACAAGCATCCAGGGGAATCAGGGCAGGCTAAAGATGGAGAAAATGAAGGATTCCAAGAAACCTAGTTATTTTGCAATGATCTGAATATATAGCAATAGTGTTAGATTCAATACTTTTTGAAGTTGATTGATTTTTTAGAAAAATATTATTTACTTATATTTATCATTCTTTTCTTTTAAAATTTTGAGTTTCAAACTCTATCCCTTCCTTCCATTCCCCCCCCCATTCACTGAGAAGGCAAACAATATGGTATCAATTATACATACGAAATCACACAAACATATTTCTGCATTAGCCATATTTTTCAAAAAGCAAGAAAAATAAAGTGAGAAAATTATATTTCAATTTGCACTGAATCTATCAGTTCTTTCTGGAGGTGGGTAGCATTTTTTCACCCTGAGCCCTTTGGAATTGTCTTGGATTATTATATTGACCTGTGTAGCCAAGATTTTCACAGCCGATCTTCACTACCATATTGTTGTTACAATGCATTGATGTCCTGGTTCTTCCCATTTCATTTTGCATCAGTTCACATAGATCTTGTCATGTTTTTCTGAAACCACCTCCCTTGTCATTTCCCACAGCACAATAGTACTCTAGCACAATCATATGCTACAATTTGTTCAACTATTCTCCAATGGATGAATATCCAGTTTAATATTTAAAGTGGGCAGCTGGTGATGCAAGACTGAAGGTCAGGGAAAGGAGTAGTAGTAGATATATTGAGCTGTGAATCAGCTGTATAAAAATGATAATTAAACTCATGGGAGCTGATGACATTACCAAGAGAGATTGTGTGGAGAGAGAAGAGAAGAGGGCCCAGGACATAGCCTTAGAGCAGTGGTTCTCAATCTGTGGGTTATGTTCAATTTAAACACATCCTGCATATCAGATATTTATATTACGATACTTAACAGTAGCAAAATTACAATTATGAAGTAGCAATGAAAATAATTTTATGGTTGGGGGTCACCACAACAATAGGAACTGTATTAAACTGTATTAATCCCACAGCATTAGGAAGGTTGAGAATCACTGCCTTAGAGGATACTTAAGGACATGGTATGGATGATGAACCAGCAGAGAAGACTTAGAAGGGCAAAGCTGGGAAGAAATGAGGAGAAACAGGAGAAAGTGCAGAAAGGTGGAGAGATTAGCAGTTTCCAAGAGGGGACAAAATAGATTTAGGAAGGTTGAAGCATTGGAAAAGATGGAATGATTGGAGGTTATTATTAGGTAGAGGAATATCAGAGAGTTCAATTGAGTAGAACATTTGTATGATTCAAGGTATGATTATTCCTGAGTGAAGGAGTGAGGCCATGGGATTTAAGGAAATGGTATATTAAAGATTTAGTTTAAGGGAGCATCAGACATGTTAAAGTCCTTAGGAGTTGGGAAGGAGAGTAAATCAGTGTCAGGTTCTGAAACCCCTTGAAAGGATAGAAAGTCTTAGAGGCTGATACACAAAGGATAAGAAGAGGGAGAGGTTATAACAAAGAAAAACACTCAAGCAACACCAGCTGTCCCAGAGACAACTTCTGACAGAATATACAATGTTCTACACCCATAGTTCTCCATCTCTCAAGGAAAAGGAAAGCTACATTTTCTTCTGTCTTTAACACTGAGATTGATTATTACAATAGCAAAGCTATCATGATATAAATGGAGCTGAAAATTTTGATATTATGAATTTCGAAAGAGGAACAGTGAGTGATAGTGATCGGGAGAGTCTGAAAGGGATAGTGGGGAGCAAAGAGGCCTTCCAACTGGCCCTCAGGATCAGTGTGTTGGTACTATAGGCACAACTTATAACGTAGAGGATGATCAGTGATGTGGTGTTATCAGGTCCCAATTAGGGATAGATGATGGAAGGAATGTAATGGAGGCTCAGAGGGTAATGGAATTCCAGAGGGTAATGTTGAAAACAAAATGGATATTTTCCCCTCAGTAGAATGAGTCTTTAACTTTATAATTGAATTCCAAGGGAAAATAGGTTTCATTTGGCAGAAATTCATATTATAGTAAGGAGAACTAGAAAAAAAATTATTTTTTTAAACAAGAGTAGTTATATTCTCTGTAGCAATTATATGGATTTATTTTTAATGCTTCCAGTCATCTCTCTCCTAAATCTAACCTTATCTCAGTAGCATGGAATTCAATCTCAATAAGTCTGTCATAATTTAATCTTTTGAATTAAATTGAGACTAAATCTTACCAAGTCCCAGAGGAATTAACCCTTTCATCTACCTTGTGGCTGTCTTGATTGGTGGTTGCCTCAGTCACCCATTATATCTAGACCTACCTCAGGACAGTCTAGTGATTCAAGCTCAGGAATATAGTGCAGTAAGATACTCAGGACCACAAAATGCAATAACATAACTTTACTTAGAATGATTACACAGTATAAAATTCCTAAAATTTAAAATTAATTTAAAGAAAATACAGTTTTCCATGGCCTCCCTATTTACCAAGATAATCCATAAAACTAGGCCAGAAAGACAAGGAATTCTGTTAAAACTTCTGATTCAAACCATACATGATTTGGGCTTTTTATATCTTAGGAGGCAAGAAAGCCAAGCCAATGATGTTCTAGAGGATGGTCTTCCCATACTTTTAAATGTAAGGTGGCCAGGTCTACCTAAAACAGGTATTTCTCCAACCAAGTCCAGCCCCAACCATGCTTCATTTCACTCCCATCACCTAGCAACTCCATCAAATTTCCATCCTCTTCTCCCCTCCAACTTCTTCTCACCACCCCTACAAGTTCTGGATCCATAATCAAATCAACTTTTGTATCTCACCCTTCTCTATAGTTCCATTCATCCTCACTGTTTCTTTATAAACCAAAATGCCTCTCCCTGGACATCACTTCCCTATGTATATTTTCTTTCTCTATTAGAATGTAAGTATGCTTCTAAAAGACTGGGACTGTCTTTGCTTTTGCATTTGTATGCCCAGTGCTTGGCATAGTACATGTTACATAAGTTGGCTCTTCCTAAGTGATTTTCATTCATCCAATTCTAATCTTGTGTCCCAAAGACAGAGTAATATAGAGTCAAGTGCTTTGCTCTGACAATAAAGAGACTTGAGTTCAAGTTTTATCGCTGCTACTAACTAGTTAAGTGACTTTCAGCAAGTTCCTTGACCTCTCTGATCTATTTTCTCATCCACAAAGTAAGTGGCTTAGGTTAAGTCATCTCCAGGGCTAAAATTCTATGAGCCTGTGTGTGTTTTTGAGAGCCCCTCATTGTCATTTCCCAGAACTAGAAATGAATGGCAACATCTGGGTCCAATGAAAATGAGGCAGAGGACTAAACATAAAACTGGGCCTCTAGTTCTGACCTCCCTAGTTCTTGGCACCCTGTGGGCTCTCAATCACTATTCATTGAATTCATGTTGGGAAGGAGCAACCAAATGGAATGCCGAGAATCCCAACATGAAAGGATTCCACGTTGCTCTGGGGCCTTCATGAGTCAGGGAGCTGTTTCCTGTCATCAATCAGCCCAAGTGAACAGAACCACTTGGTAGTGAAGGCAATTCTATATTTGGGCCATTATGGTGGAACAGGATGGAAAACGAGAAAACAAGGTCAAAATAGATAAAGGTAGGGGGAAGGTGTCAAGATGAGTTTCTTGATTGGTTCAATTCTCTATATGCATGAGCTTGACTGGTACCCCTCCCTTTGCAACAAAGTCTTTTGATATCTAACAATAGATAAAAATTTAAGGGGTAAGATTCCTTGCCATGCACTCCCTTAGCATTCTCAAATATCAACACTGGCTCCTTTCATTTCAATCACTTTTTGCTCTTGCTTTATATCTTTTCCTTCGGCACTCAAGAGTCTGAACAAAAGTTTTTCAGAAAATGATCTTGTCTTCTAAGTAAAATCAAAGGACATAAACTCATTTGAGAAGAAACTGAGGAAAGAAGCTTGGTACCAGTAGCAAACCTCATGTGACTCACTGTTATTTAAGGCAATGGAATGACAGTTTTTAAACATTTCAAGAGATAAACCCTCATAAAACATAGTCATGTAGAACCAGGGCATTCAGAGAACAGTAAATCCTTGGATTTTCTGAAGCTCTTTCATTTGTTGGGAAGTATGAAATTCCTTGCCATCAGCATCAATGAAAATAGCTATGAGCTGGTCAACATCTGTCCATTTATGTGGTGGAGGTGACACAGAAACATACTGAGTGACGAGAGTGTCAAAGATGTATCATTCCTCCAAATATATCGAGAACATTTCTCCCTACCATAAACCGTCTGTTCTCTCCCTGACACCACCTCCTCCCTTATTATTCCTTAGAGATCAAGGCCATGAAAGCAAATGACAGGAATGATGGAGCATGGGCTGAGACATCACACAGCAAACAAGAGAAATAAGAGGATACTCCCTTCCCTAAGAGCATTGTACCCCAAACTAGTAGCTACAAAAAACAACAGTAGCTGTCTTGAAGCACGAACAACTTGCCTTCGGTGATGCATCATTCCATGATGAGATTTGTCATATTTCATTAATTGGCCTATCCTTAGCATTATACTTAGCAACAATGAAAGGCCTCTCAAGAACAACATGGATGAAATTAAAGACAGATGGGTGTATAACCCATTTCAGGATTTATTACTAGCATTACTTGGTTTTCTGATCACATAATGTGTAGTATTATTTTCTTTTTGCTGTGTACATGCACTGTTAGTATTTCTAGTGTGAAGGAAATTGACTAACCTATAATGGTCATGGGATGGACAAGGCTAAGGGTCAATTTCTTCCCATCTTACCAACAGGCGGATTTTGTTTTTCTTGTCATCAAAGACATGACAGAATTTTAGAGCTGGAAGAGACTTTTGAGATTACCCAGTCTGATCTTTTCATTTTTAAAAAAACTGGATTTTATTGATACCTTTTGTTTTGAAAATCACATTCATTTCTAGATATACCATCCCCACATGACTCCCATCTATTCTGTGAGACTTGTTTTTTAATAAAGAAAAATAGTTACGTAACATCAACTGACAATACATGCAACGTTCTGCACGGATAATCATCCGCCTCTCTGGGCAAAGACGTGTCTTTCCTTATGTCTTCTTTCTGGCTGATATTGTTTATTATAATTAAATAGTAAGTATTACATAAAAGACACCTTTTAGTGTTTCTTTCATTATTGTAGGCACTGAGCATATTTTTTTTTTTGGTTCTACTTACTTTGCTGCATTAATCCATACAGTGTTTCTCATGCAAACCTTTCATTTTACAGATGTGAAAACTGAGGTCCCTACACAGGGTCATACAACTTGTCTTTGGCAGAGCAGGAGCTAAAATCCAGCTCTCTAATTCCAAATTCAATCTGGTACCCTGCTCTATGAATGGTTTATTTACTTATTTGTTTATTCATTTATTCACTCATCCTTCATTTGAAAGATATTTTACTGATAGCTTTTCTTTTTACATTGCCTGGATTTCCCCTCCATCCTTCCTCTCTCCTAGAGAAGAAACAATGGACAAAGAATGTTTTTTTTTTAAAAGGAAGAAAAAATGGCAGAAGAGAAAAGAAAGAAATCATTAAAACCAATCAAAAAATTTTAAAAAATGATACAGTGCTCTATACCTATGTTTCCTAAGTTTTGCAAAGGAATATAGAGAGGTATCTCCTCATATCTTTTCTTTAGGGCCACACTTGTTCTTTATAACTTCACAATATTTAGTTTTGATTGTTTTGTGGTGGTACTTCTTTCCATATGCCCTATTATAATCATCACGTATAGAGTTTTCCTGCATTTGCTTATTTTACTTTGGATCAGTTCATGTAAATCTTTCCATGCTTCTCTGTATTCATCATGTTCTTCATTTCTTATAGCACATACTATTCTATTGCATTCACATACCTCTCTTGGCTTAGCCATTCCCCAGTTGATGGGCACCTACTTTGTTTCTAGTTCTTTGCTATTTAAAAAAAATACTGCTATCAATATTTTGCTGAATATGAGCTTTTGCTTTTCTCAATGACTCCCTTGGGGTATATGCTGAGCAGCAGAATCTCTAGCTTAAAGAGCATAGACATTTAGTTACTTTATTTGCATAATGCCATAATGTTTCCCATGCCAATTCATAGCTCCAATTCTAAATCCAGGGCTCTTTGTTATTTTCTATTTATTTTTTTTAATGTAAACATTTTGTGCTATATTTTACTTTAAAATATATCTGGTCAAAGCAAATTGTGGAAAAAATAATTGAAGAACTTAATCTGGTGCCTTCCCTAGAACAGTGATTCTCAACCTTCCTAATGCCAAGATCCTTTAATAGTTGTATGTGGGCATGTCTGCATGTGGGTGAGCCCGCCTGGAGATGGATAGAGAAGGTTTCTAAGATCATTGGAAATATATGTTTTCGGATGGTCTTAGGCAACCCCTGCGACTGCTGTGAAAGGGTCGTTC
The DNA here is from genome assembly GCA_028646515.1 of Pseudochirops corinnae. Classification (NCBI taxonomy): domain Eukaryota; kingdom Metazoa; phylum Chordata; class Mammalia; order Diprotodontia; family Pseudocheiridae; genus Pseudochirops; species Pseudochirops corinnae. The sequence goes on along the minus strand of CM053592.1, from coordinate 73,582,111 downwards.
AACCCCAAAGGGGTCGCGACGCACAGGTTGAGAACCACTGCTCTAGAAGAAATAGGTTCTAATTAAGCTCCTTATTCCTGAAACGGACAATTGCTTGATTAGTGATCCAAAGGCCTTGTTTATATCAAACTGATTCTTAACCATGGGGTCCTGTTTTCAATATAGCATCTGAATTTATCCATGAACCTTCCCCTATTCAAGTCTAAGGACATGAAACTAGAGTGCTGTGACTCTTAAGTGTAGGTCTCCATTTGGATTTGTAGCCTAGAAGTTGTAACAGTAGTAGGTCAATTTTTCCTTGTACTTTTATATTCAGCTCAGTATCCTAGAGTCCAGGGCAAAAGTAGAAATAGATCCTTGATAAAACTCTCTGCTGCTCAACCCCAGCCCTTGCTCTAAAGTGCATGTATGCGTGCGCGCACACACACACACACACACACATACATACACACACACACACACATACACACACCTTATAGTTTGTTCCCAAAACATTTAATCAATACCAGAGCACCTAACATAAAACAGCCCTTGGGAAATCATTCTGGGAGGAGGATATACACATGGGTATATCCAAACTTTGGCAATGTTGTACCAGGCTACTTAAGAGGAAAATAAATGGATTTGTGTCCATGACTGGAAGAAGTACAATAATCAATCTGATTCTAGTTTTCTTAAATACACACAGGAATTGTATCAACACATATCAGTTTATTGTTTGTTGGGGAGAAAAAAATCCCCTTTGAAAATCTGGGTTCACCTCCTTCATAGAATAAGAGAATCTGAGGGTTGGAAGTAACCTCAGATGCCATTTAGTCGAGCCAACCCCAAGTAGGAGTCTCCCCTCTAGTGTACCAATGAGTGATCATCTCCTCTGTGTGAATTAGATGGTAAGGCACAATGGAAAGGGGATTGATCATGTAGCTGCAGATCTGGGCTCTGTTATTTACTTTATGTGACTTTGGGGAAATCACTTTAACTATTTGGATCTTTGTTTCATCAACTGCAAAATGAAGTGGTTGAACTAGATGTCCCCAAAGGACCTTTCCAGCTCTAGATCTAGAAACTTACAATTTCAAAAAGACTCTCAAGTAGGGAGAATCTACTACCTCCAGAGCTAGGCCATTCCATTTTGGGGTAGCTCTATTTAATAGGGAGTATTTTGTTTAATTGAATTAAAGCTGCCTCACTGTAGCCTCTATCCATGTTCCTGGTTCAGTCATTTGGGCTCTCCTTAATATTCCCTATTCTGCTGTTTGTGATAGTATCCATGGTGAAGGCATTTCCTCTGTCCCCAGGAAAAAAAATAGCCTTTCAAAGGGTTTTGTGTTGTCCCTTAAATACTGAACTATAGGTGTTTGCCTAGCTTGCTTACTGATAGTACTGGATCTACTTGTGTCTTCCTATGCCCACAGGGTTACCTGAAATACTTAGTGATAATGAGACACTGAGCTTTCCTGAGTGTGAAGAGAGGAATAAGGGCAATTAGAGAGTATAGTTGGTTACCATTACACAATGGATGTGCAATTCAATTCAACAATCAATTGAACAACTATTTATGAAGCTAATATATATGAGAGGCAATTTGATGTGATGGAAATACCTGCTTCAGATTTTGCTTGCTTTACTAGCTGTTGTTGTTTGGTCTTTTTTGAGGAGGATTGATGACATCATGGGTGATGTCATGACTTGCGCATGTATTGGATTTAAAGGAGGCAGTTATACAAAGTCTTCAGCTTCACTCGAAGTCCAGTGGTAAGACAAAGGTCAGGATAAGTGGCAATGGTAGCTTTAGGGCAGCGGTTCTCAACCTGCGGGTTATGTTCAATTTGTAACAATGAAAATATATCCTGCATATCAGATATTTATATTACAATTCATAATAGTAGCAAAATTACAGTTATGAAGTAGCAACAAAAATAATTTTATGGTTGGGGGTCACCACAACATGAGGAACTGTATTAAAGGGTCGTGGCATTAGGAAAGTTGAGAACCACTGCTTTAGGGGATGGCAGGGTCAAAAGAAGTGTGTTTTTTAAAGAATATAGGCAATTTGACTGTGTACAAGGCCATGTTTGTGGGCACCAGGGGATGTAGCTGGTAGACAGGGAGAAACCGAAGATGAAAGAGGGAACAATTGATGAAGCAAGTTTACATAACAGACAAGAGAGGATCAGAGGAAAGATTGGCAGAAAGGCTGGTCTTGGACTTTTGGGGGCAGAGCTCAGATGGCAGAGTAGAGCAAATGTTTAGCTGAGTTTTTCCAATATTCCCCTCCAAACAACTTTAAAATAGCATCTCAAATCGAATTCTGGATTAGCATAGCCAACAAAAGGCCAGTCTGAGACATTCCAGTCCAAGATAACTTAAGAGATTAGAAAGAAAGAGCTGAGGTCACATGGATCAAATCCAGTAGTAGGAGTAGGTAGTGGTAACAGAAATAGCAACAACTTTACAAGCTCTAAAGCCAGGGATGCTAAGGTGACCTGGCAACTGACAGGAAAGAGATTACAAGGGACCCCCGTGCTAGTAATGGACACAGGGTCAGATATGGCTTGGCAAGCCCATTGTCAAATCCATTTATGGGTCACAATTCCAAGGCAGAGAAAAGCACTTTTGGTCCCAAAGGAGCAGGGGCATTGAGAAACAGTATTGTTTTGGTCACAAGGGATCAGGGACCCTGATGAATAGTATAATTTCTGATTCCAAAGGAGCAGGGTCCCTAAGGAGCAATGTAAATTTCAAGTCCATGGAATCTAGCACCCTTCCTGGATGAGGACAAGACTACAGACCAGGAGAGCAGTGACCACACCTCTCCCTAGATCACACCACCTTGGGAGCACCAAAAACTTTCAAACACCCAGAACTAGCTCTGAAAATTTGAGACATTGCTGTTCTCCTTGATGCCAAGAACACAGTCCAATTTTAACATAAAGCTCAAAATCAAGAAATAGAGTTGAAAAATTAGCAAACAACAATAACAAAAAGAACCTGACCATAAAAAAAGCTTCTATGGTGACAGTGAAGATCAAGGTACAAACTCAGAAGATAATGAGGTCAAAATAGCTAGAAATAAAGCCTTAAAGAAAAAAATGTGAATTGGATAAAACAATAACAAGAATTTCTGGAAGAGCTAAAAAATATTTTCAAGTAAGAGTGGTAGAGGAAAAAATAGGTAAAGAAATGAGAGCAAAGGAAGAAAATAATGAAAAAATAATTAATAGCTTGGTAAGGGAAACATACACACAAAAATCTGAAGAAAATAACACCTTAAAAAGCAGAATTGGCTAAATGGGAAAAGAGGTTTAAAAGCTCACTGAAGAAAACAATTCTTTAAAAATAAGAATTAGGTAAGTGGGAGATAATAATTTCATGAGACATCAAGAAACAATACAACAAAGTAAAAAAAATGAAAAAAAGAAAATGTGAAATATCTCATTGGAAAAACAACTGACCTGGAAAATAGAATGAGGAGAGATAATTTAAGAATTATTGGATTACCTAAAAGCCATGATCAAAAAAGAGCCTAGACATTATATTTTAAGAAATTATCAAGAAAAACTGCAGTAATATCCTAAAACAATAGGGTAAAATAAAAATGGAAAGAATCCACTGAATACTACCTGAAACTCCCAGGAATATTAAAGCCAAATTCCAGAGCTCCCAGGTCAAAGAGAAAATATTTCAAGCAGACAAAAAGAAACTATTCAAATATTATGGAGCCGCAGTCAGGATAAAAAAAAGATTAAAGGAGCAGAAGACATGGAATATGACATTCTAGAAGGCAAAAAAGCAGAGATTGCAACCAAGAATAACCAAGTCAACAAAACTTAGTATAATACTCAAGGAAAAAACGAATATGTAATAAAATAGAGTACTTTCAAGTATTCCTGATAAAAATACCAGAGCTAAAGAGCGAATCTGGTTCAAATACAAGAAGCATAAAACGTTAAACATGTAAGACAAATTATAACAAACTTAATAACATAAAACTGCTTACATTTCTATACTGGAATATGATACATTTAACCTCTAAGAACTTTGTCATTGTTAGGGCAGTTAAAAGAATTTACATGAAAAGAGGGCATGGGAGTGAGGTGATTATGTAAGACAATGCCAAAAAAAATGTAAAGGAAAGAAAGAGAGATGCTCTGAGAGAAGAGTAGAAGGGATTGGAAGATGGGGAAAATTATCTTAACATAAAAAAGACATGCAAGGAAGGCTTTTTCTGTGAAGGGGAAAATGGCAGGAAGGGGGTTGGTTGGCAATGCTTGAACCCTACTCATATCTAAGTTGGTTGTATGTATATATGTATGTATGCCAACTCTCAATTAGTAATAGAAATATATCTTGCTCAACATTTAAGTAGAAGAGGAAAGGAGAAGGAAAAAGGGTGAAGTGATCAAAGGGAGGGCAAATAAGTCAGTGGTCAGAAATGAAACCAATTTTTGAAGAAGAACAGGGCAAAAAGAAAAAGAGATGGATAAACAGAAGAAAATAGAAGGAGGGAAATGCACAGTTAGTAATCATAACTGTGAATGTGAATGAGATGAACTCACCTACAAAATGGAAGTGGATAGTGGAATGAATTAGAAAGCAGAATCCAACAATATGTTGTTTACAAGAGATACACTTGAAACAGAAAGACAAATACAGAATTAAAATAAAGGGACAGAGAAGAATCTATTATGCTTCAGCTGAAGTAAAAGGGCAGTGGTAGCAGCCATGATCTCAGACAAAATAAAAGCACAAATAGACTTAATTAAAAGGGATAAACAGAAAAACTACATCTTGCTAAAAGGTACCATAGACCATACAGTATTATCAATGCTAAACATATGTGTACCAAAAGACATAGCATACAAATGCTTAAAGGAAAAGTTAAATGAGTTATAGGAGGAAATAGACAATAAAACTATACTAGTGGGGTACACTTCAACTTTCCCATTCCCAGAGTTAGATAAATCTAACCACAAAATAAATTTTAAAAGAAGTAAAATAGATGGATAGAATCTTAGAAAAGTTAGATATGATATACCTCTGGAGAAAACTGTAGAAGAAATAAAATACATAACCCTATCTAAGAAATGAAATTAAACAAACCATCAATGAACTCCCGAAGAAAAATTCCCAGGACCAGATGGATTAATAAGTAAAACCAAACATTTAAAGAAGAATTAAATCCAATACTATATGAATTATTTGAAAAAATAGGTAAAGAAGGAATTTGAACAGATTCCTTTTATGAAACAAATATAATGCTGATGCCTAAACCAGAAAGAGCCAAAAAAGAGAAAGAAAACTATAGACTAATTTCCCTAATTAATACTGATACAAAAATTTTTAAATAAAACACTAGCAAGGAGATTCAAACAATATAGCACAAAGACTATATACTGCGACCAGACAATATTTATACCAGGAATGCAGGGCAAGTTTGATACTAAGGAAACTATAAGCACAATTGGCTACATCAATAACAAAAATGTCAAAAATCATATCATTATCTCAATAAATGCAGAAAAAGTCTTTTAATAAAATACAACACCCATTCTTATTTTAAAAAAAAACCACTGGAAAGCATAGGAAAATATGCAGCTTTTCTTAAATGATAAGTAGTATCTACCTAAAACCAAAAGCAAGCATTACCTGTTATGAGGATAAACCAGAAGTCTTCCTGATAAGATAAAGAGTAAAGCAGGGATGTCCATTATCACCATTATTATTTAATATTGTACTAGAAATTATATTAGCCATAGCAATAAGAAAAATAAATTGAATGAATAAGACTAGGCAATGAGGAAACAAAACTATCATTCTTTGCAGATGATATGAGTATACTTAGAGAATCCTAGAGAGTCAAGTAAAAAACTAGTTGAAATAATGAACAACTTTAGTAAAGTTGCAAAATAAACTTTAATATGCAAAAAAAATCTCACATAAATCATCAGCATTTCTACATATTACCACTAAAATCCAGGAAGAGATAGAGAGATTTCATTTAAAATAACTACAGACAATATAAAATACTTGGGAGTCTTCCTGCCAAGAAAACCCAGGGACTATATAAACATAATTACAAAAAACTTTTCACACAAATAAAGCTAACTCTAAACAAGAGGCAAAATATGAATTGTTCCTGTGCATGCCACAAAGCCAACATAATAAAAATTAAATTTTAACTAAGTTAATTTGCTTATTCAGTGCCATGCCAATCAAACCATCAAAGCATTATTTTATAGAGCTCGAAAAAATGATAACAAAATTCACCTGGAAGAACAAAAGATCAAGAATATCAAGGGAATTAATGAAATAAATATGAATAAAGGCACCCTAGCAGTACCAAATTTCACACTGTATTACACTGTATCACAAAGTGATCATCATCGGGGGGCAGAGCCAAGATGGCGGCGTAGCAGCAGCAACATATCGCAGCTCTCACATAGCCACCCCAAAATACCCATAAAATAGGACTCTAAACCAATTCTAGAACTCCAAAACGCACACAAGGATACTTCCCACTAAAGTCAGCTCGGCTACGAGGAACCATATCAGCA
>CM053592.1:73546425-73575054 GCA_028646515.1 Pseudochirops corinnae | reverse complement strand
AAAAAAAAAAGTGATCATCATCAAAACAGTGTGGTATTGCCTAAGAAACAGAATAATGGGTCATTGGAATAGATTAGGTACTTAATACACAATAGTAAATGATCAAAGTAATCTAGTGGTTGATAAACCCAAAGATCCTAGATTTTGTGATAAGAACTCACCATTTAACAAAAATCACTGGGAATAGTGTAAAGCAATTTGGAAGAAACTAGACACAGATCAACATCTCACACCGTATACCAAGATAAGGTCAAAATGGATGGACATAAAAGGTAATGTCATAAGAAAATTGGGGGAATATGGGAAAATGTACCTGTTAGATCTACAGATAAGGAAAGAATTTATGACCAAACAAGAGTTGGAGAGGATTCCAGAAAGTAAAATAGATGATTTTGATTACATGAAACTAAAAAGCTTTCGCACAAACAAAACTAATACAGGCAAAATTAGAAGGAAAACAGGAAACTGGGGGGGTGGGGTGAGGAATTTATAAGTTTCTCTGATACACACCTCATTTCTCAAATATACAACTATCATTATGGAAAAAGAAAATGACAAATGCTGGATGGGATGTGGAAAAATTGGAACACTAATACACTGTTAGTGGAGTTGTGAACTAATCTTACTATTCTAGAGAACAATCAGAACTATGGCCAAAGGGCTATAAAATCCTGCATATCATTTGACCAAGCCAAACTACTATGAGGTCCATATCTCAAAGAGATCAAATAAAAGGGGAAAGGACTTATTTGTACAAAAATAATTATGGCAGATTTTTGTAGTGGCAAAATATTGAAAATTGAGAGGATGTCCATCAATTGAGAAATGACTAAACAAATTGTGGTATATAATTGTGATGGAATGAATACTATTGTGCTATAGTAATGATGAGCGGAATGGTTTCAGAAAAACCTGGGCAAGATTTATTTAAACTCATGCAAAGTGAAGTGAGCAGACCCAGGAGAACATTGCACACAGTAACAGCAACATTATAATGATGATCAACTGTGAAAAATTTAGCTATTTTGATCAACACACTGATCCAAGACAATTCCAAAGAACCCATGATAAAAATGCTAGCCACTTCCAGTGAGATAACTGATAAACTCTGAATATAGACTGAAGTTAACTTTTTTTACCTTCTTTATTTTTCTTGGTTTTTTTTTTATTTCTGTTTTCCTTTGTAATATAATCAATATGGAAATATGTTTTGCAAGACTTCACAAGTAAAAGTCAAAGAGACGCAGATAAATGGGGACATGCTGACATTGTAATGTTAAATTTAAATTACACAGACTTTGGATACTAAAGACATGGGAAGCCCTTTCCTCTGATACTCCTCCTTAGATATTTTGCACAATTTCCCCTTAGGTGAGATCAGGGCTTCTCACTTATTTTTGAGCTGTCATATGTCCTACTCCCTGTGGGAGAGTTCATTCACTCTGAGGACTTTCAGGTATATTCTAAACTTTATAACTTCTCTTATTTATGCTTGTTTTTCACTTGAAAAAAAAATAGTCACCTTTCACTATTTGTGATAACTTTTTGTGTAACCAGAATTTGGTGTAGTAAAGGAGTTAAACTTGTGAGATTAAATTTGAGGTAATTCTTTTCTCTTTTAAGGGACAGCAGCTATGAAAGAGGTTGTAGTTGTGGTTGTGTGTGTGTGTGTGTGTGTGTGTGTGTGTGTGTGTGTGTGTGTTGAACCTAATGTACCCCTTGACTGGTAACATTTAGGGAAACAGAGACTGGAACAAAGACTGCCCAACCCCATATTCCTTATCCCTTTCGTCTCTTCCATCTTCCACTTCTGCTATTGTTCTGACTGTCCTCCTATCCTCATAGATTGCAAAGACCTCAGATTGTATTTACCAATGTCCCCTGCAAAGCAGCATTCAGATAGCCCGGGTGGACACACATATCTCACACGGGCAACATATAGATTTCATTGATGCACATCAGTTGTTCCTAAATTAGGGTCCATGTACAGCCTCTTTTATATATTAAAGTTTTTTGATCATCAAAACTAAGAAATTTGGAATAAGTTGCTGGTTAATTTTATGCAATGAAACGCCAACTAGCAAGCATGGCTTAGAGTCAAAGTAGTCAAATGGACTAAATTTTAGTCTGGGGAAAGACTGTTCTTGGCTCTCCTACTAACTGTACAGCATTAGACAGGTCATTTAAACTTTCTGTGCTTCAGTTTCCTTGCTGAACAAAAGAGGGTAAACGTATTCATTTTTCCTAATCATTACCAGTTAGTTTATGTAGTCATGTGTATCACATGAAATCATGTGGATCAAAACAATCAAATATGGAAACATTTTGAAAACTTTCAGGTGCTATGAAAATGCAGGTTACTATAGGTATTTTGGTGGTTTTCCTTATTATCCTCACTATCTGGTGAATTCTCCAGGTCTATGCTGGAGCAGCATAAGCCCTGGCAGTTCCGTTTGTTATCCAAGGGCCAGTCTAGCCATGTTTAGTGAGACTCATCAATTGGTTTGCTGTAAGATGATAAATTTTTGCTCCAGAAGCTTTCAAAGATTGTCTCTGAATGTTTGGAGGGGTTGTGATCTCTGCCAGGGGAGGGAGTACCCAAACCAATGAAATCACAGAACTTTGAAATATTGGAGAAAGTAAGTTTGAAGGCCTATTTTTTTTAATCAACTGGAAACGTGGGAACCAAGAAGGAGATTCTGAAGGAAGATTAGGGGCATGAAAAGAAAAACAATATTTGATATCATTATTAAAGCCAAGATTATAAAGGGTGGCCAAGATTAACTGTATCAAATGCTGAAATGCTGACAGATCAAAGGGAAGGAATGAAGATAGAAAACTTTGAATGTAACTATGAAAAGATGAATGGTTACTCCATTTCAATAAAGTTATGAGAATGGCAGTTAGACAGAAGGGCAATCAAGAAAGGAATTCCAGAGAAAACGGAAGTGATAACCATACAGAAGTAGGATGTCTGAGGAATTTGGATAGGAACAAGAGGAAAGATCTTGATGACAAGAAGAGCAGGTGGAGCAAAAGCTTTGCATATTTGGGGAAAATCTGCGTGTTTTTGAAGGTTGCCAGGAAAGAGCCTGGATGGTGAGAAATTAACAAAAGAGAAATGTAAAGAACAGTTGTGTGGAATAGCAAACAGACTCCAGAAATGACTTTTTGAGGATTAGCAAATTTAATACATATCTGCATAAAAGCCTGAAAGAAGAAAGTGACTAGTAATGAGACGGAAGGTAGAGTTCAGCTATTCTTTGTCTCATTTCTTACCTAGCCTTAATCACTGAATGGGTGTTGTATCACTCATACGGAGGCCTGGGAAAGACTTTAGCTTAAAAAGACCAAGGTCTCCCTCTACATCTGGGGCCATCTCCAATCACCTTGATTTATATCTTGCCACTGGACCCAAATGTCTCAAGAGAGAAAGTAAGGCTAGTGACTTTGTACAGCCCTCCTCACTTAAATTTATTCACTTGCAAGTCATGGCTTCACCTTCCTGATGCCATGGTCCTCTTCAAGAATGAAGGACAAATGACAACAATCTATGGGATTCAATTTCCTCAGCTGAAAAAAGGAATAGGGAAGGATTGGACTAACTGGTCCCTAAGATCCCTTTTAGCTCTTAAGTGTCCTGTTTCTCTGAACCCAGTTTAAATACATATCCTTGAAGGGGTTCTGGGGCATTCTACACAGTCCAGGGTTGTGGACCAGGAATCCCCACATCAATCAATAAATCAGAGGCAATTTAGTATAGTAGAAGTCAGAGGTGCTAAGTACAATTCTCACTTTTGACATTCTTTGTGTGACCATGGGCAAGTCATTCAACCTCCTTGGGACTCGGTTTTCTCATCTGTAAAATGAGAGGGTTGAACTATATGACTTTGAAGGTCCCTTCTAGCTCTAGATCTGTGATCATATGAAGGAAATCAATCAAAAGGCATTTACTAAATACCTATTATGTGCTAAGCATTGCCCTAGGTTTGGGGACTACCAAGACAAAAATGAAAGTCTCTAACCCCAGAATAATTCCCTACATACTGTGTCAGCTATTACCTACTGCTTTTGCAAAAGGACACTTACCCTAATCAACCTGCTGCAGGTCATCCAATTAGTGAAAGATTATGCAATCATTTCTCCATTTTCCACTTTTCAGCTCATCCTTAATATTCTGTTATCACTTTATCACTTCTTTTGTTGACTCATTCCTCTTGAAATTCAACAGGAATCAGAGAGGCAGGAAGTTTAGGTCCACCTCAGTTCAGAAATTATAGTTTCCCTTTGCCAGCTTTGGCACAGAAACCAAGAAATATTTTTTTTAAAGAAAGCACTTTTTTCCTTCCTCCCACCAGCCTACACCTAAGATAACCTGAGAAATTCTTCTAATATGAACTTAATTAGGGCCTGGAATGTATTTCATGCTTCAGATTTTCTGAGAGTAGGATAGATCCCTTAGGCATGCCGACTGTCCCTGCGAGTCAGCAGCTAACACTTTTAAACACATGTGTTATTCCTATGAACACAGGCTGACCCCTCTGCTGAAAAGATGACAAAACACAGGCAGCAAAGACCAAGGGGTTTTCATTTCCAGTAATGAGTATTAGGTTCCACAGTAGAAAGAATATAGTTTTCCCAACTACAGAACTTACTAGCTGCACGGCACTAGGCAAGTCACTTAACCTCTCTGTGCCTCAGTTTCCTCATCTATAAAAGTGAGTTGTCAGACTCAGCCACCTCTTAATATAGGATTTAATTAATATATATAATATATGATTTAATTAACTTTTCCCCCCTCATTTTCTTGGTAGAACGATATTTGTGCTACCATTTTCGTAAGTGAAATTTGAAAGTGCCTGTCTTACCCAGGTGCTATCAAATTAGTCACTGGGGAATTTTAGTGTTGGCCAATGCAATGCTAAACCCATAGAAAGATCCATTCCATAACACCGCTGGCAGGCAGCCACAAAGCCTCACTTCGGATATTTTCCGTCAAGGCAAATTAAAAGGCACTTTAAAAGCGCCTATATGCCAGGCACTGTGCTAAATGCTGAGAGATACAAAGAAAAGCAAAAAATAGTCTCCCCCCGCCCAGGGGTTCACAGTCTAATGGGTGCGACAACATAGAAACAACTGTGCACAAACAAGATACTGGAGACCACCTCTCTCATTGTTCAAAAGCTCATCGTTAGAAAGTTCTTCATATTCAGCCAAAATTGACTTCATTTTAATTTCTACCCAATGATGTGGTTCTACTTTAATCTGTTCTAGCAGCTCAGAATGTCTGAGCCTTCTTCCAGAAGACAGAAAGCATATTTCCCACCCCCACAAAGTTTTTTCCCCTCCTCTGGGCTAACGAATCTCCATTCTTCCATATGCTCCATGACATATGGTTTCTAAGAAGCTGCATGGCTTAGTGGATAGCATACTGAACTTAAATTCAGGAAGTTCTGGGTTCAAATCCTACCTTTAAACCATTCTAATCATTCAACCATGGACAGGTTAATTAGCTTTTCTGAGTTTCAGGCAACTCCCTAAAGCCTATCAAACAAATTTTGGAAGGTTATTATCTGCATTGATGGAGAGAACTTTGAATCTTGAAGAAATCACTGATCCTTAATACATTAATAATATAATAAGCTAGATTGGTGAATGGGTAGTAGATCCCTGTCAGCAAAAGTTTTCAAGTGAAGGCTGAATGATTGTTTGGAAATGTTACAGAAGACAATTCCCCTTTTGAGATTCTGTGATTTGCTAGTTTGACAATGTTGTCATTTAGTCGTTTTCAGTCAAGTCTGACTCTATCACCTTATTTGAAATTTTCTTGTCAAAGTGGTCAAGTGGTTTGTTATTTCTTCACCCATCTCATTTTATAGATGAGGAGACTGAGGCAAATTGGGTTAAATGACTTGCCCAGGATCACATAGTTAATCAGTGTCTGAGACCACATTTGAATTCAGGTCTTCTTGACTCCAGACCTGGCACTCTATCCACCACACCACCCAAATTGACAGTGCCCCTCTTCAAATGTGGAAGCCAGATGTGGTCTGGATATTATAGATACCCAGGAGCTGTTATCTAGACACTATATCTATAATCCTAGATTTTTAGAGCTAGAAAGGCCATAGTGATAATCAAGTCCACTCCATTCACTTTACCAAGGAAAATGAGTCTCTAAGACAGGGGTGGGGAACCTGCAGCCTTAAGGCCATATGTGGCCTTCTAAATCCTTAAGTATGGCCTTTTGACTGAATTCAAATTTCCCCCCACAGCTGCTCTAAGAGTTGATACAATTTACCCCAAAATTACATAGCTTTTCAGTGACAGAGACAGGACCAGAACTTTACTTTCTGTGGTCCCATTTTGGTGCTCATTTCACCTGGTCATCTTTTTTTAAATGCTATATAAGCTTCCATTAGCTTTGTTTATTTGTTGGGAAAAAAAATTTGCAAGTTGCCTCATATTGGACCTATAGTCAACAAAACTATGTGAACTATGATTCAACAAATTAAATCAAACACTTCCTACGGGAAAGGCACTGAGTTGGGTGCTGAAAATACAAATATACAAAAAAAAAAAACCTTTGCTTTCCTTAAGGAAAGGGACTATGCTAGGCATGCAAGGATACAATAACAAAAGCAAAGCCATACCTGTCCCCAAGGGGGTTACCATCTACTGGAGGAATACACTATAAACACAATTAAGAAAATATAAAGCAGTGCAAAAAATCATTAGAGGAAGAGGGTCCTAAGGACATGGGTAATGAGGAAAGGCTTGAGGGAGAAGGGGCTGTGCCTCCACAGGTCAAACTGTGTCTTCTCCTCCGTTATGCATTCATGTATTGAATAGAATGACCTAAGATAAAAAATACTCACTGGAAAGGTGGGTGAGCATCAATTTAATGTCTGTATCTGATGATAAAATCAATGTCACTCAGTTGTTTCCCATTTCTCTTAGAACTCCTGAAATGTAAAGTTGTCTTGGTCTTCCCTCTATTGATTTTTTTTCCTTCCCTCGTCCCCACCCTGAATCTCCACCCCCACCCCCCAACTTCCCCCTTCAGAAGATGCTTTTCCTGGCAAGTCCTCCAGTGTGGGAAGTATGATACCACCTCAGAAGCAGCACAAGCCCAGATACAAATCACTCTACTCAAGTCTTGGAGCTGTCCTCAAAGAAAAACAAACTTGGCACCGATCATAAACTGAATGAAAACTGAGTGCTGCCAGGACACTAAGAGCAAAGTCCTACAGAAACATGGCCCCTCGGCAACTTCTAGGAAAGAGAATTGGAGTTGTGTTCCTTACAGAAACACCATTATATTCAGTCACTGGGGTTTTACACCTAGAACAGACCTAATTCACTCCCATGAAAATAATCTTGTAAGTTATACAAAGGGGGCCAATTCTGAGCTACCCAGATCCCCTATGTATTCCACATGGGAGGGAAGCCTTAAGTTTCCATTCAGAAAGAGACGGAAAGAAGACTTTAACCCATGTTGCTGTGCATTTCCGTGAAGCATACCTATTGACTGAAAGTGAATCAAGTGATCTGTGGGCAATTGAGCTATCCAGCTTGGGAGCAGTGTTTTCAAAATCAATACCACATTTTCCTTCTATATGCTCATGAATATAGGACTTTATAAGCAGACCAAGGTTGGCCCATTATACTTCTGTCTTCTGTTTGAGTAGAAAAAACAAGATTTGTCTTTCCCCAATATACACAACCTTACAAATAGGGAAATGATGATCCTCCTCACCCCTATTACACAGAAAGATGGCAAAACCTCATTCCCTCTAAAAATAAAAATAAAGAAACAATTCTATGACTTTATAAAATTATAGATTTATAAGTAGAAGATGCCAGAAAAGTGGAATATAACCCTGACAGATGAAGAAATCAAGATCTAGATAGGTAGCTTTATGTTACAGGAATAGTAATAGTGTCAGGACTCAGGTCCTCAGACTCCAAATCCTGGATGATTTCCACTGTATCATGCTGCTTTTCACAAAATTCTAGACCTGGAAGCAAACCTCCTCAGTTACCTAGTCCAGCGTAATCAAGAATCTCCTTTAAACAGGAGAGTCATTAGACAAGTTATTTAGCATTTCCTTTAATGACATGCTTCTTAGCCTCTTCTGTGTCGTGTACACCTTAGCAATCTGATTCCTTTCTTAGAAACATGGTTTTACATTCATGAAAGAAAATGCATAGGGTTAAAGAAAGGGGATTCATGGACCCCAAATTAAGAATCCTTCCTTAATGCCTCCAGTGGACAGAAGTAATTTATATCCCAAGGTATGGCATTCTACTCTTGGAGAGTTCTAATTGTTGGGAGATGTTTCAATATCCCAAATCTCTGTCATCTTGGATATTGGGTGCTCTGTGGCTACGATTGTATCAGACCAAATTTACCTCTTTCCTTGTTAATCTGGATGTGCTTGTGTGGAAATCAGCTGGAAATGCTGAAAATAATATAGCTAAAATCCAAAGTGGTCCTTCAGGGACTCGTGTTGATATTTTTGGTAAAATCAGTTGGGTTGACATGCTTCCTAAATGCATAGTAAGATTCAGGAAAGCAAAAGGTGTCAGGCTTATAGAAGATGAAGGGTTGGATAGGAGTGGCTAGGTGGTGCAGTGAAGAGAGCACAGGCCCTGGTGTCGGGAGGACCTGAGTTCAAATGTGACCTCAGACATTTAACACAAAACTAGACATGTGACCTTGGGCAAGTCATCTAACCCCAATTTTCCTAACTTCCCCCCTCTAAAAAGCAAAAAAAAAAAAGAAAGAAAAGAAAAGAAAAGAGGAAGGGTTGGAAGCTTCCTCATGATGTTTCTGCTAATGGGTTTTCTTACATGTGCCTTTTGTCTTGGGCCCTTTAGAAGTAGCATCAGTCACTGCCACTTCTCACCTACCCTCCCTCCTCGAAATACAATAAAAATTTCTTAAATTTCTGAGTATAATGGAGTATTTATATAAGCAAGTGTTTTTCAAAGAATCTTAAAAGATTCTAAAACATCTAAATCATAAAAGTATCTAAAACAGGGATTTTTAAACATTTTTCAGTCATGGACTCCTTGGAATTCCAATAAAGCCTATGGACCCACTTCTCAGAATATTGTTTTTAAATGTATAATATAAAATATTATATAACATTAATATGTAATATCATATAATAATAATATATAGAATACACAGGAAACTTTGTGACAGAAATAATTTCTATTAGAATATTGTTATATATATGTATATGTATATATATTTTCAAAAGTTCACAAACTCTAAGTTAAGAACTCCTGATCTAAAACAAAGGTACTCACCTATAAGTACAATAAAACCTTCAAATATATGTCAGAGGGTCATTCTCACAGTGACTTTGGGAACCTTCCTAGAGGCTGAAGTTAGAGTCTATTTGAGATGCCAGTTAGTTTGACTTTTTGCTGAGGTCCTTCCCTGATCAGCTTGATCGGGGAACTAATATGTATAGTCCAAGAAAATGGGAAGAATTAGAAACCAAACATGAACTGAGTCTCCTGGAGATGAATCAGAGGGCCAGGCTAGAAGGCCCGGAGCTAGAGGGTCTAACTCTCCTATTCTATGATACTCAAGTCTCTCTTGAAATGTGGAGTCTACAACTATTTATAATATATCAGGTCTTCAAGGATTCTTTAGCTCTACATGCCACGAGTCAGTAATAGAATGCCAAGAAGAGTAGACCAAATTAATATGACAAATAGATAAGGGAAACTGGGTCTAACAAAACCCTTCAGACACAGAGAAGATGGCCTGAAGCCGGAGACAGACTGTTTGCCATCCTGGAAAGTACTGAGTTTAGAGTCCGAAGACTTGAGTTTAAATACCAACTCAGCTGCTTACCTGCCTTTGGCAAATTGCTTAGCATTCTGGAACTCAGTTTTGTCATCTATAAAATGAAGGAATTAGAGTCCGTGATCTCCAAGGTCTCTGCCAGTTCTAAATACATGACCTCATCAGTCCAAAATACTTGAAAACCACAAAATATTCCTGGGGAAATTCACGTGATGTCCAAGAAGAGACCAATAGGGAAATCCACTGACTTAGGTTCATGAACTTGTTTTGTTTTAAATATTTTGATAACTATTTAAATATAATTTGTTTCCTTTGTTATCCTATTCTGGGTAAACTCTGCACCCATACAAATGACAGAATTCTCCATCTCAAGATAGGTTCCATTTTGTGGACACTCAGGGCTGGCTCAGGATGAAGTAAGACTAATCCATATATTCTAACACTCATCTTTTTTAGGGGAACCAATCATCATGCAATGAGGAAGCCAAAGGTCTACTTCAGTGCAACTGTTCAAGATTTTTCTGTGCTGAGATCACCAGTTCTTAATCATAATATTTATTATTATTATTCTATTTGTATGATGTAAATAATAGTTATTATTAAGACTATGATAAGCAACATTATGAAAGTATTTAAAATGTACAAAACACTTTCCTCACAAAAGCCATGTGAGGTAGGGGAACTTATCATGTCCCAAGGCAATTTTTATCTATTTTGGGACAACTCTAATTGTAGGTTAATTTTTGCTCACAAAAATCTGCTTATCTATAATTTCCATCCATTATTCCAAGTTCTACCCTCTGGAGTCAAGCATAATTAGTGTAATCCCTTTCCCATACAACAGCCTATAGCAATTATATCCCTCTCTGGCTTCTCAAAATCTTCTCTTCTCCAGGCTAAACATTCATAGTTCCTTCAACCAATCCTCACATAACTTGGTCTCCAGTCCTTTCACCATTCTGATTATTCTCTGTGCTGCACAGAGCTCACCTTTTCTATGCCCTTCCTAAAAGATGGCACCCAGAACTGTGCACAGTACACCTAATGTGGTCTAATCAAGGCAAAGTCTATTAGCATCATGACTTCTCTTCTTCTGGATGCTATTGGTCTCTTAATGTGGCCTTATCATGCTTTAGCTTTTTTGGATAACACATCACACTTCTATTGAACCTGAGACCTACTAAACACCACAAGAGGGATTCTTGGAACCATTATAATCATGGCTCACTTTACATAGTACCGTAGGATTTGCAAAGCTCTTTACATTCATTATCTCAGTACTCTAACCATGCCTCTTTCTATGCTTCTGAAGTTGATTTTTTGAACCCCTGTTAAAACCTTTACTCCTAGTGTGGAAACTACAGCCAACAAGAAAGACCAGCAACTTTTCTAAAACTTACCATCTTAGAATAAAAGTATGAGACAAACTCAAACAGCTAGTAAATATCAAAAACAAGACTTAGATCTGACTCCAAGATTATCCTTCTACTCATTGAACCTTATTGTTTCTTATCTTTTAGTGAACTGTATCTTTCTGACAGTTTATATGTGCACAGAGATATCTATATTTTATGCACTCTTGTTTTCTGCATCTCCCTCTCCCCATTTCTGCTGTCACTGCTATCCCCTATGGTACATGTTTGCCAGATTTATGTGTGCACTCTCCACTTCCTTTTTCCATTTTCAGCTATAATGCCATGATGTAGATGGTTTAGGGAAAATAAATTCCAGAGGATGTTGATGAACACAAGTTTCAGTTTCTGTGAATAGCAGCTGTCAACCTAATGCTGAAGAATAAGCCTACAGAGCCAGCAGAAAAGTTTCTTTCTTTTTTTTTCCAAATGACCAAGAGGACTGAAAGAATTAACCCAGTCTTGAATTATAAAGGATAGCAAATAAAAGTGAATCAGCTAGAAAGGAGAGATCAAAAGATAAAAGTTACATATAGTATAAGCTAGCCATGAGACCTGTTTCACTAACAAAAGATTCAAAATAAATAGGTTGATTAGCCCCAAACACACTGACTAGGACATCTCACGAGAAAAACTGTAGCACTTTTTTTTTATGAAGAAGCCCCACAGTAATTAGTGACATCTTTATTAGATGGTAGCCACACCAAGACAGAGAAACAAGTGCAAATGTCAGGGTCTGGGATACACATGGACAGTATCTCTAAGAACAGAATATAGTAGCAGGTAGGTACAGAGTGTTACTAGGTAACAGAACTAGGGGCAGGCTCCAAGATGCGATGCAACCATAGGAATATGAGTTATCTAGGGAGAGGAGGGAGGAGCAAGGAAGAGTTCTATCTCCCACTGGAAGCATGGCAATCAGTGAGAGATTATAAATCTTTAGGTATGGGGGAACTTTTGTGTCTCATTTACTTTGTTATTCTGTCATATTTTTAAAAATTTATTGATTTTTTTCTGTCATATTTTTTAAAAATCTTTTCTATTTGATTTAGTTCCTAGTGTGTTGTAAAGAAAGCACTTGATGGAGAGTTGGGTCATATCTGTGTAACTATAACTATCCACAATAAACTCAACATGGGGTAATGATAATAGCTAGCATTTATATGGCACTTTACAAATAAAGTAGGTGCTATCATTAACCCTATTTTATAGAAGAAGAAACTGAAGAAGACAAAGGTTAAGTGACTTACTTGCCCAAGGTCACATAGCTAAAAAGTATCTGAGGGGGAATCTGAACTCCTATCTTCCCAACTCCTGGTCCAGTGATCTGTTGTTCATTGTTCATCCTTCATTATTAAAGAGGATCATCTAGTGCCAACACAATATTCACAGTACCAATGGTCACTATAAATAGGCCAGCATAGTACTTGATCACAAAATGTAACAGACTCTTCATATAGAAGACAAGAGCAGAACATTTATTCAGACACCAGAAGACCAAATCCCAAAACCAGTAAGCCAACTCCATCATACTAGCAAAGAAGTTAATGAGCCGTAACAGCACAGAGAGCTACATTTTCCTTTAGACTTCCCACAAACCAACACAAGCCTAGCTGTCACAGTAGGTGTCAAACACCAACATTTACTCACAAGCCTAACTATCTCCCTTGGATACGTCCTCTCCTTCTACCACTAGCTGCTGTGACTCCCAGCTTCCTGTGGGCTCTGCTTCACCCTTCAGCCAACTTCCCACCACAGGTTCCACGTGATTACATTCAGCCTATTAAGGGGAAGATCTTCAAAGCATGGAAGATCTTCAAATTCCCTTAGCTTATTAAGGGGCAGAGAAGATCTTCAAATTCCCATTCCCATTACAAACCAATGACATCATGGGGTGATGTCTTGACTTTCATATGAACTAAATTTGTGAGGCAGAGTTGGATGAAGTGGTCAACCTTGCTCTCTCTTCCAGAATCATAGAATTCCAGTGGCAAGAAAAATATCAGGATTACTGGCAAAGATAACCTTGATGTCTCTGATGTCTGACCAAACTCCATGCACTTCACAGCACCATCCTGGTGACCTTCATGGCCACTGGAACAAATTGTTCTCATCTGCCCATTCTACCAGGGGAAGTCCTCACATCTTTGGGGTAGACATCCCCCTAACTCACCTATAGGTTTGAAGTCTGTTGGTTGCCTTTAACCTGGCTTAGCCCATCTGCCAAGATAGTTTTACCAGGGAGTGGCCTCTGTTTAGTTTTACCAGGGAGTGGCCTCTGCTTAGACAAGTTATAGTCTCTGGTCTCTTAGAGCTTTCAATCTGCTGTGCCACAAGCTACATATGCTATTACAGTTAAAGAGAAACACCTTACATTTTATGCTTCAAGTGTATAAAGACACTTTGAAAAGTATAAAACTTTAAGAAAATAAAACTTAAGATATTTTCGTTACTATCCATAAGAAAAAGGGAAAATATTTAGCTACTCACCACTACAAGATACTTGTAGGAGATGGTGTCTTCTAAAGGAAAGTCCCATAAAACATGGAGGACTCTAGAATCTTCATAAGGGGGAACAGAAGCTTCAGGACCTCCAAACCAGGGTATTGCCATATCTCTACCACTGCAGTGAGCTAGCCACAGAATTGCCATATTTGGTTGGCCTACTTCACCGGCACAGGGAACTCAACATCCCAGGAGGGGCCAAAGTGGTGTTCCTACAGCCTAGTTTTATCACAGCATCATGGAGATAACACTGTGGCCAACTGGGTTTGTTGTTGTTTTGTCAATTAGTTGTGTCTGACTCTTCATGACCCTATTTGGGGTTTCCTTGGCAAAGATATTGGAATGGATTGTGATTTCCTTCTCCAGCTCACTTTATAGATAAGGAAATTGAGGCAAGCAAGGTTGACTGACTTACCCAGTTAGTAAATGTCTGAAGCCAGATTTGAACTTGAGGGCCAGTGCTCTATCCCGGTGCCACCTAACTACCCAGAGAACTGGGCTAGACTTATTTTATGATAACTGGTCCAGTTCAACGTCAGCAATTCCAAAAGGGGGAATTTTCAAAACTAAAGGAGACAGAAAGTTTGGTGGTTTCTTTCCTCTTCTAATTTTTAGCAAACCCTAACAAAATGGAATGAATGTGTGTGTGTATATGTGTGTGTATGTGTTTTCTTTCCAACATGAACAAAGAATTTCAGGATTAAAAAAACAATTAGAGGGGGAAACATTGTCTGAATAAACTTGACTTTTTCTCCTTTCAAATGGGACCATGGAACTTGGCATATCATCCCAGCCTAACTTGACCTGATCGCAAGCTTTGGTCTTTTTGGTTTTTTTTACTAAAATGTTTTGGATCTTTCCAACATAATATTGATAACTGAAACTGAAGAGAGAAACAGTAGCATCTGGTTTTGATGAATGGGGTCTGTTTGTACTTTAAAGGAAAAGCATTCAGGAAAAGGCTGGAAATTCTTGTTCAGAGAATCAGAGTCCAATAGCATTTTTCAATACCTGATACTTGTACGCAGAGAGTGACCTTGGTGACTTTGCTCAACTAGCCTGACATATTTTTTGGATTAGAATGTTATGCTTGATTTTGAAATGTGTTGTGTTTTTTTTCTACTTTCGCCTGTTGTTGCATGTTTGCATGCTCTTTTCCTATCTTGAAAAAGAAAGAATTCTTGCTCAAAGCAAAATTAAGTGCCCTATCAGTCTTAAATCCATATCACCAGTCTGTACATTCTATGTAGGGAATTACCCGCTACAAAAAGGAAATTTATTCCCACTTGTTTCTTGTTGGAGTTAAGAGAGAGAGAGAGAGAGAAAGAGAGAGAAAGAGAGAGAGAGAGAGAGAACAACTCAAGTGACAAAAGAATCTATTATATTAAAAGTAAGCTCCTTTACTATACCATAAACTCTTTGAGGTCAAGGACTGTGTCTTTTATTACCACATTTACTCTCTGCAGCACCTAGACCAATATCTTGCCCCTAGTTAGTACTCAATGGACATTCAAGGGGGCAGTTAGTTGGCACAGTGGCAAGAGTGCTAGACCAGGAGTCAGGAAGACCTGAGTTCAAATTTAGCCTTCAACATTTACTAGCTGTGTGACCCTGAGCAAGTTATTTAACTCTGTTTGCCTCAGTTTCCTCATCTGTAAAGTGGGTGGAGAAGGAAATGGCAAAGAAAGTCCCAAATTGGGTCAGGAAGAGTCAGACACTATTGAAAAGCAACTGAACAAAAACAAAGACCTTCAAGGTCCTCTACAATCTGGCTCTGACTGCCCTCCCACCCTTATTTCACATAATTTCCTGTTCCTTTTAACCCAACATTCAGCTGTTAGCTCTTCTTTAAATTCTCACCTCCTATACATTCATGCAGGATACCTAATATGCCTAGGCTACACTCTGTCTTTGTGAAATCTCTTTTCTTTCAAGGGGCCACCTTCTCTATGAAGTCCTCCCTGACCCTCTCTCAAGTTAAAATGTATTTTCCTGACTAAGTTTTTCCTTAGTAAAATTTAAGTTTTTAGAGATTGAGAACTGGACCATTTTTCAGCTTTATGATCTCAGCACCCGGCATGTACTACCCATGAAGTAAGAAATTAATTTTTATTGAAATAGATAAATGTCTGAACATATGAATGGATAAATCTTTGGCACGTGAAATTTTATAAAGAAGTAAGGTCTTTCTAAACATAGAACACTTTAATATTTGCCACAAGTTCTATACAATTCCAGTTATTCTGGAAAACATCCAGTTTGTGAATTCTCCAGGCCTTTCGCTTGGTCTTTCTTTTTGCTGCCTTCCTCACCCCCACCCCTTTAGCAATCTCACTATCAGTTAACCCTTCTACTTGAAGGTGTAAAAGGAGAAGAGAAGGAAATTAGTGCTCAAATTCATATATGCCACCTGTTTCAAGCCACTGGGGTAAAAGATTTGTTCTGGGGAAGTAATAAAACTGAAGTAAACTTATAAGGATCACAATGGATCTGTGATTCTGTCGTGTATAGTTCCTTCGAACATACAGATCACAGCCCATCTAGACCTGCCCATCCTATGGGGGTGTCATCCCATAAAGCTTCCATAGGAAACACACTTATTGTCCTAAGGGTCTTCCTTGAGTTCTTTCCATGTTGTGTAGAAACCCAAAGAACAAAGATGCTGTCCATTGGTCACTCCTCACGCTCCACATGTAACCAGCATGCACTATTTCTCCCACCTTGTTCCTCATTTTAAATATGTTGCAGCCTCTGATAATTCCCCTGTGTCTCTCCACAGCCCTCTGAATGATCCTCAGCTCTAATTATTCAGAGATCGTTGCATTCTATGACTCATCCCCATAGAAAATTACTGGAAAAATGTCACAGATTCTAAATAGATTTAAACTACCAGTCCACCATCCTTCGAAATTATCAAACAACAGCTGGCTGCTGTTTGTGTGCCCTGGATTTCAGATTTATTCTCCAGTTTACTTCAATAGTAGGTAGCTTAAAGAATAAAATAATTTGTAAATGTAGGGATCTACCTTCATTGTACTTGTAGCATTAATCCTATAGTTTTTCACATAAAAGACACTGGGTAAATTGAACATATGCTACATTACCATTGGCAGGAAGTGCTTAGAAGTTCAGTCGAACGACCTTTCCTTTGTATCCCCACTAATTGGCTCTTTGCAGGCTTTTGATGTGATTGGAAGGGCCAAAGATCAATGAAGCCTGCTGGTTGGTCCAAATCAGTGAACTACAAAACCCCCTAAACAAGCTATTGTAGAATTAGACAGAATTTTGAAAACAAATACACGCTCTATTTGCATTTGACCTTTCCCTTCAATTTTTCTTTGGCTCCACCAAGAACAGGGACGTCTAATCAGGGGATTATCAAGTAGACTGGGGAAATATAACAAAGTTCTGTGCTGCAGTAAATATTTGTGTAGCAAAACCCTGGATAAATTCCATGTTATATTTTGCTGTTGATAATTTAATAAATCTATGGTATGCCTGAGATTGTGCAGCATCAAAATATATTGAATGATGAACCTTTGCAACCTATTGTCATTAAGAAATCCCTGTGGAATAGTCTTTAGAAGTCTGATCCAATTTTTGTAAGAAGAAGAGGTGGGCTAGGAGGAAGGAAGGTTGGGCATGAGCAGATTTTATTTCAACTTACATAGAGATGGAGGAAAAGGGCAGAGTCATAACTAAGAATTTTCTAAAGAGGAAAAAAATGTTCCCTGGGCAAAGAATGGACCTTCAGTGGATTGGGATAGGAGAGGCAGGAAAATAGGACAGGAGCTCACCTTGGTGAAGCCTCTGGGGGAGGCTGATGCTAAGCTCCTAGTTCTCCCCAACTGATAATGTTTTCACCTCTCTGGTTGTCTTCTATCTACCCTCTAGATCTTGTAAATACCTAGATATTCACATATTGATTTCCCCATAAGAATGTGAACCCTTGAAAATAGATTGTTTTCCCCCTTCTCTCTTTTTCTTGGCTTCTCTAGCATTTAGCATAGAATTTGACACATAGTAATTGCTTGTTGAATTCACTTGCTGTAAGACTGCAACTGCTGTCAGTGCTTTCTAAATGTGGACAACCTGGTGCAAATCTCTGATTGCCCATCCTTAGTTATGCCTATGGCAAGAGGGAGGAAATACAGTTATTTTTAAATGATCTCAAGGAGAATTACAAATTGGATTAGATCCCATGTGACACTCTGCTGGAGATATTAACAATCAGAGGCTCTGTTTTGGATTTTGGAGAGAAATGACCAATTTATAAACAACTAATTAAGCTCCCAGACTCTATGTTCCTTCTGTTTAAAGCATAGTGAAATTCAGGATTCTCTCTGTAGTTAAAGGAAGGACTTATCACTGAGGTGTGGGGGCACTTCCTAGGGATTAATGGCCAGCTGGGAATAGCTAATAACCCCAAGTATAGCATTGGGCCATTGACCTTAGCCAGACAGTTGCTGGGAGGGAATGTTCTGGAGTGATGCTCTTACATAATGTATCCAGAGGAAACACACACACACACACACACACACACACACGCGCGCGCGCGCGCACACATATGTGCTTGATAATTACTGCGTTTCTCATAGGTGTATCTAGCAAAGTGGTATGTATTCTGTTATCCTGAATTCATGAGTCCACTATGTAACAAGACAGAAATTTTGTTGTTTAGTCATTTCAATAGTGTCTGAGTCTTCATGACTGTATTTGGGATTTTCTTGGCAAAGATACTAGAGTGATTTGCCATTCCTTCTCCAGCTTGTTTTAACAGATGAGGAAACTGAGACAAGCAGGATTAAGTGACTTGCCCATGGTCACTCAACTACGAAGTGTCTGAGACTGGATTTGAACTCAGGAAGATGCCCAAGCCCAATGCTCTATCCACTGCACCACCTAGTAGCCCAAAATGACAGAAATATGTCAAATAAATGCAACAACATGAGTAACATCCCAGTTAGATGTAAGACAACTGAGGCATCACAGTCCAGTATAAAATGTGTTGGATTATGAATCAGAGGAGCTGAGTTTGAACTCAGACTCTGCTGTTTACCACCTGTATGATCTTGGGCAGCTCATGTGTAAAAAAAGAGGACCTTAAGATTCATTCCAACTAGGAGATTACCTCTTTGACTCTGTCTTCACCCCTCCCCTGCCATATCTCAGCTAGGATAGTCCAAAAATCTAAAGAAAGATCATTAGCCGAGCAGGTTACTTTAACCAAGTGTAAAAGTAAGATTCAATTCAGCAACAATGTATTAAACAACCCTGATGTGTCAAGCACTATGCTGGGCACTAGGGAAACAAAGAGAAAATTAAATAATCCTTGACTTCAGGGAGCTTAGATTGATCAGGTGAAAACAGTACGCAGACAGAGGAGCACATGAAAGATATATAGCAAGCAAATAAATGGTAATTATAGGGTGAGAGAAGCACTAACTTCTGGGGGCATTGGGAAGGTTGCTTGTAAAAAGGTGGCACTTGAACTAAGCCTTTAAGTAAGAGTGGGATTCCAAGAGGCAAAGGGGAGGAGGGAGAGGATAAGATTCCAAGTACTGTGCAAAGGTATGGAGGTGTGAGATGGAAGAGCAAGCAGCTCAGCCTGGATGAAAAAGTAGAGTGGATGACCAAGAATAACATGGAATCCACCAGAAACCATAGGTTGGGGCCAGATTGTACATTTTGTGATCTTGGGATAGTGCAAGGATTTTTCAGGTTTCTCCTTCATAAAAAGAGTGAGTTGTACTCTATGATTTCTAAGGTGTTCCTAGTTCAGCATCCTTGTGAATCTTCATAGATCCTATGGCCAGGAAGCTAAAGTGAAAGAACCTTACCTGAGCACCACCACATTTTAGAAAAGGGTGGAGACCTCCTGAGAGGAGTGATCCAAATGGCAGAGAGACTGGTGCTCATCCTGAGCACAATCATGAGAATCAGATGGCACTTTATGGAAATCTTCCTGTCTCTGAGGGGCTGTTATATAGAAGAGTAATTAGACTAGATAACTAGGTGGCACAGTGAATAGGGCCATGGGCCTAGAGTCAGGAAGACTCATCTTCCTGAGTTCAAATCCCCTCTCAGACACTTACTAGCTGTGTGACCCTGGGCAAGTCACTTAACCCTGTTTGCCTCAGTTTCCTCGTCTGTAAACTGAGCTGGAGAAGGAAAGGGCAAACCCCTCTAGTATCTCTGCCAAGAAAACCCCAAATGAAATGACTGAGTAATATCTGTTTGATCAGAGACCAGCAGAAGAGCAATGTGTAGAAGTTGCAAAGGAATAAATTTAGTCTGGCTGTCAGGAAAATCTTCCCAATAATTCTGCAAGAAGTGGAATGGACTGCCTTGGAAGGTGGTGGGATCCCCCTCAAAGGAAGACTTTAAATAAAAGCTGGATATGCACCTCTCAGGACTGTCTATGATTCTCAGTTTTCTTATCTGGAGCCTGGAGTCAGAATGATAAATCTTCCTGAGTCCAAATCTGGCCTCAGACTCTTACTAGCTGTGTGACCCTGGGCAAGTCACACCCCCATTTGTCTCAGTTTCCTCATCTGTAAAATGAGGTGGAGAAGGAAAGGGCAAACCACTCCAGGATCTTTGCCAAGAAAACCCCAAATTGGGTCATGAAGGTTGGACATGACTGAAACAAATGAACAACAAAAAAGAGGAGAGGGAATTCCTAAAGGGAATTCTTTTTTAGGTGTGGGTTGACCTAGACAGACTCTAAGGTCCTTTTCATCTCTGAAATGTGATGATTGATATATAAATTTTTAGAAGAATTCCCATGGGGTTAAACATTTGCAGCAGCTGTACGGGCTGGATTTCTTTGCTTCCTCAGCAGCAGCCTCCCTACCCTTAAGATACCTCCTCCTCCTCGTTGAGACCTACTCCCCTGTTTTGGTGAGTACTTAACCTGGACTGCCATCAGGAAGGTCTCATTCTCACACCTCCTTTCCCAGCTTGACTCACTCTCCAGACTTCTTTCTCTTGCCCCTTTCCTCCTCTCTTCCTTTTCTCCCTTCCTTACAGTTTCCAGATCCTCATATATTACCATCCCTGATTAGAATGTCAGTTTATTAAAAGTAGGGATTGCCACGCTTGCTTGTATTTTTATCTCTGAAGCTTAGCAAAGTTCTTGGCACATGGGAAGCCCTTCCTAAATGTTTTATCTGTATCTCTATCTGAAATATCTGGCGGTATTCTATACACAGAGAAAATTCTGATAGCCCTCTAAACCTAGCCAGTCTATGTATCCATCCATCCTTCCCTCCCTTTCTCCTTCCAACCACCCTCACTCTGGCCCCTGGTTGGAAAATCTTGCCTTTTTTAGATCACAGAAGGACTGGATAACCTTTTGCTTAATATGTGTAATACTTATTAATTTAGCACAGGCTCTGGGCCCTGGATTGTAGCTTACAATCAGCAAGCCTAATTTAGGCTTAGCAGTTCATTAAGACAATTCTTTTGTAACTGATTATTTGTGTTTCTCTTCTCAGAGAAGAAATGTCTTATTTATTTTGTGTGACTTTATTTTCTTTAGAAGACAGTGGAAAAAGAAATTAGGAAAGTGGTCTGGGGGTAGCGGTGGCTAGACAAGTTTGGATGACATTCACAAAGTGGGCTGGACAAATTCCAGTGATGCCAGGCCAGGCCACCAGGCAGGGTTTAGAGAAGCCTCGTCACTGCTGCTCCGGGCTCCAGGAAAAGACGCAAATGTTCAGGTTATCCCCTAAAGGTTGCCAGAACAGATCTAACAACCGTGTGGGGTAATTTGAGGCCTTCTACCACCTGGCTCCAGCCTGGCTTCCCAGGCCTACTCCTCTCTTCTATCCATTCCGTGTTCTAGCCAAACTGACTACTCCCTGCTCCTGAATCACATTTTGCCCTTTCTCATCCCCCTAAGTTGGAGTCCGATGGGGAAGGGCCTTAAATGGAATGTGTTCCCCTTTGGGGCACTCCATTTCTTTTTCTTTAAAATCAGGAAGTGTGACTAGATCAGTCATAATTAACCTGGAGCCCATGGATTTCAGAAGGTCTATGAACTTAGGCTGTAACAATAATTAATAATAATAATGCATCTTTTTCCACTGTTGTTGCTGTTATTGCTGGTCAGTCATTTGTCAGTCGTGTCTGACTCTTCATAACCCCATTTGGGGTTTTCTTGGCAGAGATACTGGAGGGGCTTGCCCTTTCCTTCTCCAGCTCACTTTAAAGATGAGGAAACTGAGGCAAACAGAGATAAGTGACTTGCTCAGGGTCACACAGCTAGTAAAAGTCTGAGTTCAGATTTGAACTCAGGTCTTCCTGATGCCAGGCCCACCACTGTATCATCTAGCTGCCCATCTTTTTTCACTAATATCTAGCTAAAATTTAGCATTTCCTTCAATTATGAATTTTTAAAATTCTTAGAAGGGACCCATGGACTTCCCCAGACTGCTAGAAGGATCTAAGACCCCCCCCCCCCAAACGCTCAGAAGCCCTGGATTATATCATCTCTAAGACAATTTCTAGCTCTATATTCTATACTCCAATGCTTATATACCTCCTGCCAACAAGAGAGGAATAACTTCTTAGGTCTCACATTGATCTGGAATAACTTACTTTGCTACTTTCCCATAACTCCTATCTATTGGACATTGGTCCTTTAGTCATTCATTCAACTAGCAATTATTAAGTGGGAGACATTGTGGCACAGTGGAAAGGTTTGTTGGATTGGGAATCAGAAGACTTGGGTTCAAATCTGAACATGGTCACCATCTACCAGTGTGATCTTGGTGAGTCACTTAACCTGTGAAATGAGGAGATTGGACTAGAAAGTATTTAGGGTCCTTTCTAGCTCTAAAGCTATGACATTATAAGTAACTACCATGTGATTAATAAGCATAAAGGACATGACAATGCAAAAATGAAATAGTTCCTGTCCTTAAGGAATTTGTGTTCCCCTGGGGAAAAAAGACACATACTAAGATAAGTAAATACAAAGTGTACATGAAATGAGGGGTGGAGGGAAGCAAGAAAGACATTAAAATAAACACGAGGCAATTTCAGGGATGAAGGAGGCCACTCATAACTGAGAGAATCCTGTAGAAAATGGCACCTGAGCTGAGCGTTGAAGAGGCAGTAGGGGCTCCAAAGGTCAGTGGTCATCCTTTTTCCAGGATTGGGAGGCAGACTGTATAAATGCACAGAAATCAAAAACTTTGAATTTAGGTCTTTTACTATGGGCTATGCACAAGGATGGGGAGGGGGAAGGGATTGGGTGGAAGAGTAGAATGGGTAGAAGGTGGAAGTAGAAAGAATCCAACACAGAGAAAAATCAGAATCACAGAAGTACCAGTCAGCAGGGGATGTCATTAACTCATCTAAAGAAGGTTACCATACAACAATGACTTCTTAATAGCATCATCTTTATTTATTTTTCTGAATACCTAAATATGACTTCATATCTCAAGCTACCTATACTGTACATAGTATAGGTGATATCATCAAGATAACACAGCTCCAGACACTTCTCCCTCTGAAAGAAAGCCTTTCTGAAATAGCCCCAAGCACCAGAATGCCTTTATCAAGCATCCCTTAAATCCAGCAGACTGGATTTGTATCCCCTACATAGGCTCAGAATTTTGTAAAGTAGCAGAAAGAGTTCAGGAGGCTTGGTTCTGTGTCATCATGGGCAAGTCTCAGTTTCCTCATCTGTAGAATGAAGATAACACTCTACCTACCCTACAGGAATGCTGTGGGGGAGGGAGGAATTCTATATAAAGTGCTGATGGAATGTGAGCTATTGGAACTGTGGCCTGGGGTACAGTGGGCAAAGTCACTCCTCTGGTGATTCTCTGAGGTTCATTTGCCAGCACTATTCACAATATTCTCTGGGCTAGGGGGAAAGAAATGATTGAATGGGTCTTAAGTCTGCATGGGCCCTTTCTTAATCTGACACAGAAGAGAATTTAGCTTCTGGGAGGTAGTGGCATGATTCCTTGAGAACATCAGGTGTTTTGAGGCCAGGGACCACTTTCATTGTTGTCTTTCTGTGGTGTGACTCTGGAACTATTTTCCCAATCCAACCTAAGACTGGTATATCAAGTTCGTAGACCAAGGCTACTGTTCTATCTCCCTTCTAGGGTCCTAGGGATACCTTGGGAGGGTTGAGGATTCTTCTAATATTCAATCCCCCATCCAATGTATTACCTTCCCTCTTATCAATTGCCTGTTTGATATTTCTTCAATATCATCTAACCAGTGATTGGTGTTTCAATATCATTTTGAGTAATTGATACGTCCAAATGCAAGGGCTATTTACTGAGATGAGAAAATATAGCAGGAATAGGGCACATTCTCTCAGCTGTCCCCTCAAATAGACTCAGACTTTAAGTGACGGTTACAAAGATTCCTCCCATTAAGTTGTTTTGAACGCAGCATAGCTGATGGACCCTTTACTCCTTTTTTTCAAGACATAGTGTCTGCAGGGTTGATTCGTTACAAGAACGGGTCATCCAGACCATACTTCACTCCTGGCTCCTCAGGGCTATGGTAGATATGACAGTCTCTGCCATGGCCTCCTTTTACTGCATTTCTGCTGTTTCCTCTAGTCTCTCAAGGTCACAAGCAAGACCATTCTCTTTCTAACATGAATTTACCTAAGGTTAAGATTAAACAAAATGGGGACAGAAGAAACATAGGTACTATATGTTTCCAGGTTACACAAGGACTTCACTAGGGAGATGAGATAGCCTCAGCAACGCCTGATGCTGAAGGAAAGGCTACCCCACTCCTCACCTGTGGGCTGGGGGAAGGAGAGGGACAGAGACAGAGACAGAAAGAGAGAGAGAGAGAGAGAGAGAGAGAGAGAGAGAGAGAGAGAGAGAGAGAGAATACAGAGAGTCAGACAGACAGAAAGAGACAAAGACAGAGACAGACAGAGACGGACAGACAGAATGTATTTTTGGAACCTTTGTACGTATCCTCAATTCCACCTCGGCAGCTAGTTAAAAGATTTTCTTCACCTAGTAAGCACACAAGAATGCTGTAGGTTTGGGGACAGGACCCCTAAGTTATATGTTAGCATGTGTTTTGGGGAGCAGACCGTCCAAGCATCCATGTGGATTGCTACTAGGAAAAGCAGATAGCAAATGCTCCAGTGACTGATACCCACCTCACTCCCACTTGCTGTTAGCCAATCCTTCCTTACATTTGTTTTTATAGCACACTGCCTTGCTTGTATTTTGCTTCTTCCAAAAATTCGATCCAGTTGTATAAACAGCCTCTAGTGATGGAGACTCCTTCTACCATTACAGATCCATGTAACTTAGAGACCTAGAGAATCGTTTGAGGGCATTGATTTCTTCATCAGAAAACTGCCCTTCTACCGTTTATCATATCCTTCGACCGTTTATCAACTGAAGAATGACTCATTATTCTTAGAGATTTTAGACTGAGAGGCTCAGTTACTTGCCTATGGTCACACAACCATTATTTGTTAGAGGCTAAAATTAAATCCAAGTATTCTGGACTTCAGGGATAGCCTATGATGCCTTGCACAGAGAAAAGGGATAAGGACTGGACCTACGACTATATTAGTATAAGGAACTCCCAGAAGAGGGAAGTCCCTCCGCCATAGCAAATGGGTACATTCTTTGCAACTTCTTGTCTTAGACAATTACCTGGCCCACAAAGAGGTTTGGTGATTTGATTTGCACATAGTAGGTACTTAAGAAAAGCTTGGTGAATTTAAATTAATTTTTTGAATATATTTGAATATATTTTGGAATATATTTTGACCTGGTCTAGAAGGTATAGAAGGCCTGTCCTGCTCTGAGGAAAGTGCCTACCTAGATCCTTTCTAAATGTGAAAGTTCAGAGCTCCCTGAATAGCATAATAGTCTTCTGGTAAAAACCCATAATAAATCATCCTTTAAGAATTCATTTCTTTTTTTTTTTTTTAATGGAAGCTACTTTCTGGCTAAGGGAGAAGAAGTCAAATAACAAATCTTGAATTGAAAATTCCAGGTTCCTGAATTTGAGGTGGCAAATCATGTTTGCCTATCCTTAATATAAATACCTGTGTGTTATAAATTATCATCAAGTCTAAGAATTCTCAATCACTAGCACTCTGTTAAAATAACTCAGACTTATGAATTACAGTGGTTACCGGACTTAAATCATGGAAGGGGACTGCTGCACAAAGCTATGTTTTCCAGAATAGTAATGTGGTTGGTCTAATGATTTATTCTAAGTACTTCAGGTCTCTAAGAAGGGATACTGTCCACAGAGAAAACCAAAAGGGCTTGTATCCAATTAGAAACTGAAAACACTAATAAAAATGAGTTATAAATATAAATATTTAGAAAAATGGGTTTTTAGCAGATTGACAATTAGGCCAAGTTATAGCCCTATACTATAGCATGATTCCTCAGGCTTATACAATCAAGAGATGATGGTGATTCACAGGCCTTGATTAATGCCAGAGGCCTGAGTTCAAATCTTGGCTCAGTTGCTTACTACTTCTGCGATCTTGGTCAAGTCCTTTCCCTCCCTTCTCTAGTCCTCAGTTCTCTCATCTGTTCAGTGAGAATCTTGCATTTCCAAATTTTAATCTCTGATGAAACAGTACTGTCATTTTTTTTGCCATTTTATCTGGGCAAGCCATGGGTTTAATAGGGAAATAGTTGTTTTCGGTTACGTATTAGAAAGTTCCAAAGGCCACCAAACTTATGATCTAATTGGAAAAGAGTCAATATAGTATGTAAGAGGGGTTGGTTTTAGATTCAGGTGAGACTTGGCTGCTAATCTCATCTCTCAAACTTACTAGCTGTATGGCCATGGGAAAGTTATTTAACAGATGCGATCTTTAATTTCCTCATGAATAAAATGGGGTCACGGCTATAGTAGCTACGTCATAGGGTTATAGATGGAGGTTTAGAGGAGATCATTTAGGCAAATAACATAAGTCTTAAAACACTAATCCTGACCCCTTTCTAACCTTCTGATCTTATAGATTTCTCCCTCCTATAGTCTGCTCACTGTCCCTATTGCACAATGCTCCCTCTCTCCTGTCTCTGAGCCTTTGCTCAATCTCCATGAACTGGAAGGCTCCGCCAACTCATCTCTACCTCTTAGAATCCTGAGTTTCCTTCGAACCTTCCCCATGAAACCTCTCCTGATTCCCTTGTTGTTGATGCCCTCTTTGCCTAAACTACCTTGGATTCATATTCTGCATTGTCTTATGTGTGTTCA
Source organism: Pseudochirops corinnae (assembly GCA_028646515.1). Taxonomy (NCBI): domain Eukaryota; kingdom Metazoa; phylum Chordata; class Mammalia; order Diprotodontia; family Pseudocheiridae; genus Pseudochirops; species Pseudochirops corinnae. The sequence goes on along the minus strand of CM053592.1, from coordinate 73,548,069 downwards.
CACTGTGTCTCCTGTTAGAATTTAAGTGCCTTGAGGGCAGAGATGATTCTACTTTGGTCTTTGTATCCTCTGTGCCTAGAGCGGGGCCTGGCAAATAGTAGGGACATAGTAAGTGCCCACAAGATCTGGGTCTGACTTGTGCTTCAGATGCTTATTAGCCATGACTGAGGAAGTCACCCAAGTTCTCTGCCTCAGTTTCCTCATATGTAAAATGATGATAACTTACAGTATTTCCTTCAGAGAATGTAAAGCTCAAGTAGAATACTGTTTGTAAAGTACTTTGCAAACTTTAAAGCTCTGAATAAATGTTGGCTATTTTTAGAATTATTGTTGTTAGAAATATCATGGTTGTCTTGGGGGCAGGAAGAACTAGCTTCCAATTGCACCTTGGACACTAGCTATATATTTCTGAACTGATAACTAACTTTCTCTTTGCCTCAGGCCACTCTACAGGATTTATCAGTGGAGTTGTGCTGGAGAAGAGGTGTCTAACACATAGCCCAGGAGAGATACTTCTGAGTGCAGTCCGAAGCAGATTAAAATGTAATTGGGTAACATTCAACACAAACAATAGAACATAGATGATATTAAAATGTGGTTTTCTAAGTCAGTATGTGGTCAGCTGGGATCTTTACACACCTGTTTCTATTTGAGTTTGATCAATGAGTTGGAGTCATATACAGTTCTTCAGAGCTGATTGTTAAATTTTCAGTGTGAACATTTAGTTTGGAAATCAGCAAGTGTTATAAATCAGGGCTTGATTTATTGTATTGTTGATTACATAGATTTAAGAAAGTGTTAGAGAAAAATGTTAATAATGCAGTGTGTCCTACATATATTCTTTTTTTTGAGAGCCAGTTGTTAAATGTTTATGCATACATCCCTGCTTTTGTGTCATAATAGTCGGTGTAATTCAATAGAAAGGTTCTAAAATAAGAGGAGCTGGGTTCAAATTCCACAACTGTCATGAATTGATTATGTGACCTTATGTGAGCTACATATACTGCCTGCAACTCATTTTCCTTCTCTATAAAATGAAAGAGTTGGATTATATAACACATAAGGTTCCTAAATTGACAATAATTATAGAGAGAAGGCTACCACATGGGAAGTTCCAAACACTGACGAAATCACAGATCTTTCACTGACTCCCATATTGTTGTTGTAATTATTATTATTAAAATTTTTATTTATTTTAGTTTTAATTTGTGTAACAGAACAAGCATTTCCACAAGATAGTATGATAAAAAGCGACTGCACATGAACCTGCTAATCTGTTATGTACAACTTGCTATTCCTTTTAAATATAAAATAAAGTTATCCTGTAAATTTCCTATTTCCCCTTTTTCTTCCCTCCCCATGTTACTATAATAATTATTTTTTAAAAGAATGCATCAATAGACTCACCCAGTAGAAAAGCAGGATTCATAATAAAGGTCTTGGACAGTTATAGTGATTTCTTTTGATTTCCCACTGCATTATCTTTCAGCAAACAGAATCATGAAATAGTTAACACTATGACAAAGCTCTGTTTGCTTCCAGAGAGGAATTTACAAACTAGGAAAATCAAGTTGAGTATATAATGTGTAAAATGCCCAGAGACCATGAATCTTGAGATCAGACTTATTTTAGCATCTGTTGGTT
>CM053592.1:73481425-73541425 GCA_028646515.1 Pseudochirops corinnae | reverse complement strand
TTCAACTCCAGTCTCAGACACTTACTAGTTCTGTGACCCCATATAAGTCACTTAACCCTGTTTGCCTCAGTTTCCTCATCTGTAAAATGGACTGGAGATCTTTACCAAGAAAACCTCAAATGGGGTCACAAAGAGTCAGACGTGGCTGAAAAATGACTGAACAATGACAACAAATATGTCAAGTTCCATCAACTGATCTCTTATACACTCATACAACATGGAATCAAGGCATTATTACAATTTGTTCAGCTGTCCCTGGATCAATGAGTATCATATTCTTTCCAGGTGTTGTCATTGTTTCAGCTACCACAAAAAATGCTGTATTAATATTCTCGTCACCTTCCCATCAAATTTAATCCTTTTATTTCAATCCAGTATCTTTCAGAACAACTATACAAGAATATCAGCAATGGAATATAAGACCATAAAGCACAGCCAAGTCAAACAGAGTGAAAAATGTGGGCTAAGCAACCCTACTGTATATGAGTAAGTCATAGGGTAAGGTCTAGGAGCACTGCTCCCTTCATTGCCCATTTGAATCTGATTGACTTGATTTTTTAGCCCATTCTGATTCATAGGTAATCACTTGGACCTAAAATTGGCATAGAGTAATAGAAAGAGCACTGATCTTGGGGTCAAATGAGCTAGGTTCTATTACCTTTGTAATGAGGTGGTGTTGCAAGGTCTTTGGCAAATCATACCCTCTCTGAGCCACAGTTACACAATCTGTAAAATGAAGGAGTTGGATTTGGATGAACTTTAAGGTGTTTCCCAGCTCTAACAGTCTATGATTCATAATATCTTAGAACCATAAGGAATCTTAAAGAGCCTAGGGTCCATGTGATATTTGATGGCTTCCATGTTTGTTCTGTAAACAGCCTTTAATAAAGATGGCTAACCTTTGGTTAATTCTATTCCTGATTTACCCTTGGCAAATCTTGCTTTAGTTTTTGTTTGGGGTTATTGGGTTTTTTTATTTTTGGAGGGGGAAGGCAGGGCAACTGGGGTTAAGTGAATTGCCCAAGATCACATGGCTAGTAAGTGTTAAGTGTCTGAGACCGTATTTGAACTCAGGTCCTCCTGACTCCAGTGTGGGTGTTCTATTCACTGCACCACTTAGCTGTCCCTTGTTTTAGTTTTTAAATAATTAGTACAAACTTTGCTCCATTTCTTCCTTCAATTCACTCCGTAGGTTGCCTTGAAGGGAAACTCTTTTTTTTAAACAAGAAGTTTATTTGAACAACAAGATGTTTGACTTGAAGAGAAAACTATCTAGGATCAATTTCTTTACAGTAATTTATCCCTACTGAGAGACTGATATTGCCCTACATATAACAGCTACATACAAAAAAGTTATAAAATCATCCTCGGTTTTACAATGATAAAAAAAAAACATTGAAATTATCCAATCAAACAAGGTATGCAAGGATTTTTTTGTGTTTTGTTGTTGTTGTTGTTATTAAACAGTGAGAGCAAAATAACTTACTGGAATATAAAGATAAAAGTTGAATGAGCATGCCACTAATGGAGAAAAGGGAAATTTTCACAGAAACAGTTTGTTTTTCCCCCTCCCTATCTCCATTTGATGTTGATGAAAACATACCATTGGCCATTTAGTTAAAAAAAAAATACGCATTATGCCTGTGCATGTACACCAGTTACTTTATGTACCTTAAAGGAATGGGGAAGAGAATCAAAGAAGAGAGAAAACTATACTGCAGCAGTCAGGATGTAGATGATCCAAATCTTGGATTTCTAATTGTGAATGTATTATTTTCCTTGGGTGGACAGTTCTGGAGTAGAGTTGTAGATTCTCTTTTTAGTAAGTGCCTCCTGTCTACTGCTGGAATACATCAATTGTATGTTCATCCTCAGTTTCCAACTGTGCAGGTGTGTCTGTTTCATTGGTTAGCTGCCCATCAAATCGGAATCTGATCTGCCTCATTGCAAACCCTGTCGTTCACAATAGGCTTTTATTAGTTTATGAAGTGGTGTGTGCCTCTTAATCTTAAATTGCACCACCGAATCATCTTTGCCCTGCCACCTGCAAATTATTATGGTCCTTGTTTTCAGTTTTGACTCCTTCCTTCAGGTTTTTGCAGCCATGGCTAGTCTGAGGGTCTCCTCAAGCATCCACTTAACAAAAGAAGCACCAGGATGGTCCGCTCCAAGGGAACCGAGGGAGAAGCAGCAGTGGCAGGAGCAAGAGCAGGAGGAAGAAGATGATGGTGGTGATGGTGAGGAAGAGGAAGAGGATGAGGATGAGGACAAGGAGGACAAGGAGGAGGAAAAGGAGGAGGAGGAGGAAGAGGAGGAGGAGGAAGAAGGAAGGGAAACTTTAGAAATGATAAATAGAAGTATGTATAGAATGATTTTACACACATATGTGTCTGTATTGTGTGTGTCTATATATACATATATATATATATATATATATATATATACACACAAATAAGTATATTTTTGTCTAAAGGTAGCCATCTTGGGGTGAGGGGAGGAAAAACAGAAATTTACATGATAAATTTATTATATATTTAAAAGGAATAGCAGGTTGTACATAATAGATTTGAAATCTCATGTGCAATCATCTTATTATTATTCTACTATGTTATGGAAATGCTTGTTTTATTTCATAAATTTAAAATATAATAAATAAAATTCTAGAAAGGAAGGAAGGAAGGAAAGGAAGGAGGGAAAGAGGGAGAGAGGGGGAGGGAGGGAGGAAGGAACATGCCAGTTTTCTCTCTTGTATTATGGAGCACCTATCTCTTCCCAAGATGGAGACAATTTTGAGAAGGAGCTAAGCAAGGGTAGACAGGCAAAGAGCAAACTGAACAGCTTCCCAATGATACAAAGACAAATCTTCCAGATGGCTCTATTATCAGGGTTTTATTAGAAGTGATTTGAACACTGAACACAGGCATATTCAAGCAAATATGAAAATATATTCTAAAGTCAGATATAAAGAAATGATTCTCAGGGAATATGCATTTTTTCCTAAATGGCACTAGATTGCTTTATCAGGAGCTGATGGTCAAGGCCAATTAAAGGCTTCCTTTTCCTCTTGAATATTAGTTTAACTTAGAACCTTCATTCACACAGCGTCTACTCTACTCTACTTGCCTCTTGTCTGAACCATTACAAGAGATTCCTAATTGCTTTTCCTGCTTCTGGTCTCTTCCTTCTCCAATCCATACACAGCTGCCAAAATCATCTTACCAAAGTACATACAACTCTATCTGATCATGTATTTCTCCTGTTCAAGAATCTACAGGAACGTTCTACATAAATTACTTTGGCATTTAAATTCCTCCACAATCTGGTTCCAGCCTTCATTTTAAGATTTATACAACCATATTCCCTCTCAGGGTCTCAGTGTTCTAGTCAAATCGTCCCTGCTTCTCCTCCTCCTAGACAAGCTTGCCTCTGGGTCTTTGCCTAATTTTCTCTCACGTCCTGGAACAATCTTCTTTTGCCTCTCCCTTCTTAGAATCTCTTGGTTCTTTCAAGGCTCCGTTAAGCTCAGCTCAGGTTCTATCTCTTGCTGTACAAGATCTTGCATCATTTTATAGATAGGAAACCTGTGACTTGTAGAGATTAAGAACTTATTCAGGATCCCACAGCTAGTCAATATCAGGTCTTCTGACTCCAAGTTCAGAGTCCTTTCCACTCCACATGATAATAACCTTCAGATAGGAGTTGTCATATGGAAGAGGGATTTAACTTATTCTTTTGAGTCAAAGAGGGAAGAATGAGGAGCAATGGGTGGAAGTTATGGGGTCACATTTTGGCTCAAAATGAGGAAAACCTCCTAACAATGAGTGCTGTCCACAAGTGAAATGGGACATTTCAGGGATACGATGAGGATGTTGAAGTTCATCAGTGGCGGTCTTCAGTTTGTAATTCATTGATGATGCTGTAATTAGGATTTAAGATTATGGAAAGGATCAGACTGCATGACCTCTAAAGGTCCCTTCTACTTTAAGTCTGTAATTCTGAGTATCCATGGAAATGTCAGGTTGGGTAAGACCCAAATGGAATGGAAGATATGGTATTTACAGCCAATGCATGGAACAGTCACATCTGTGCTTTTATTGGTTGAATTTTTTGTTATATTTTGCTGTTTATGTTTTTTGTTTATATTTTATTTATTTTATATTTATATTTAAATTACTTAATTAATAAAATATTTAGATTTTAATTGTTTATATTTTGCCCTAGTTTTTCTTTTCACATTTCTTTGTGTGTAGAAAGGTGATACAGGTACATTATGATGAAGAATGATGGACATGGGAATTCAAATTTCACTTCTGATATTACTAGTGTGAACCTGGACAAGCCTTATCATGACTTCAACACCATCAGCCTCAGTTTCCCTCATTTGTAAAATGAGGTTAATTATGCCTGTTACCTTACAATATTGGTATGATATTCAGTGATATGATACATATAGTGTTTTGCAAATATTTGTGTATTTATAGCTAATATAAATGCTAATCATTATCACCCACCACTATATATGTGTGTGTGTGTGTGTGTATATATATATATATATATATATATATATATATATATATATATATATATATAGTTGTAGCACCAATGCAATATTTACAGCGCCCACAAGACTGTGACTAAAAGTATCACGTGACATTCAATGGCAAAATATATCAAATTCTCCATATAGAGGACAAAACTAAAACATTTATTTAGACACCAGAAAACTGAATCCCAAAACCAGTAAGCTGATTCCTTCATAGTACCAAAGATATTCAGAAGCCATAATAGCACTGAGAACCACAGCATCCTTCAGCCTTCACACAAACCAATACAAGATCAATATTTACTCACTCTCCCCTTGCCTCAGCACCTCTCTCTCTCCCATGTTTCTCTGGCTCTGATTCCCAGCTTCCTGTGGGCTCTGCTTCCCTTCAGCAAACTCCTCCCACCACAGGGTCCATGTGACTACACTCAGCCTATAGGGGGCAGAGTTTATCTTCACAGCAGGGAAGCTTCCTGTGGGCTCTGTTTCCCTTCAACAAATTCCCTCCATCACAGGCTCCATGTGATTACATTCAGCCTATTAGGGGGCAGAGTTTACTTTCAAAGCAGGGGAGGTCTTCAAACTCCCTTCTAGATCTATCAAGGGAAGATCTTCAAATTCCCATTCCCATTATAATAGTGTTAGGAGTTTTTTGTCCAGGTAAGGATCCTTGCGCCCCCACAGGTCTCTCCTATGATTTCATAGTATATTGTCCTTTAAAAATAAGGCTCTTTAAAAACAATTCTGGAAGAAATTTCATCTTAATTTTATTTTTAAAACACGTACATATCATGGAATTTCAGGAAAAAGCAGGATTTATGGCAAAATCAAATGAATAGCATGGTGTTTCAAAGCTTAGGAATCACCAGTTTAAGGAAAATACAAATTATCTGTCTTTTTTGGTGAATAGCCGAGAGCCATAGTGCCCAACTTACAGATGGAGAAAGTGAGGAATAGAAATATGCCTATAATTGTGAATTTTGAAGACCATCGAATATAGTAGTGGCAGGTCAATATTTGATTGAATGCCTAAACTAGGATGGTGGCCTCTAAATCATTTTGTTTCTCTACTACATTCTCTTTCTCAGTCTGGATTTGCAATCACAGAATCTACCGGTGCATATAAGAGAGAAATCACCTAGTCCAAATTCCCCATTTTACAGATGAGGAATATGAAGTCCAATGATGTAAAGTGACTTGCCCAAAGTCATGCACGGAGTAAAGTAAAGAACACAATGTTTTCACTTTATTTTTCTTGCTTTTCTTTTTCACTTAAATTCATGTTTCATATAACTTCATGTGTATAATGGGTATCATTTTTTTTTTGCCTTCTCTTTGGGTGTGTGAGAAGGTAAAGAGGGGGAGAGAATTTAGAACTGAAAATAAAAATAGAAAACAAAATAAAATGCATAGGAGATCCAGATTGAAACCCACACTCTTCGAACACTCCCAAATGAGTGTTCTTCCCACCATAGCTCTATTCTTCAAAATGCTAGAGATTGTTTCTATTCATACAAATCAGTCTGAACAAATTCCATTTTTTTTAAAAATTGTTCTATTTCTAAAAGAAAAGACATGTATTTGCTTGATAACAAGCAAGTGGATGGGACACGTGGTCTGGGCTACAAAGACACAGCTCAAATGGTCCCTGCTATCCTTGGGTAGTTGTTAAGGTCGTTAGGGTTTAACTTCTGTCATGCCCTAAATGGCCCCATCCCATTCCAGAGTTGCTTCTCAACACCTACTTTACTCCCAGTGAGTGATAGAAGCACTGGGTTAAATAAAGTGGATGGCCCAAATAAAACTGGCTTATCACATCCCAGAGCCCTCACAGAAGGTCAGAGGCTTTTGGGAATGAAGAAGAAGCTTGTCTAGTGCCTTGATTGGTAAACAAGGTGATGAGTTCAATTAGAATCTGATCTCTGTCTCTAATTCCTTGGCTTGCCTTGGGGAAAACACTTCACCAACTTCTCTCTTTTCAGTTTTCCTGCTGTGCGAAGAAGAGAGGGTAATAACTTTATCTTCTCTGCAGTGATGATGGGAGCAGTATTTAGCTAAAGCCTAAAAAATATGTTGACAGTAATAAGATAATGTTTCAGAACAGAATATTCATCTTCTTACGGTCTAACCCTCCACCGAAATATTGGGACAAAATATATCCAAAGTAATTTTGGTACGTAAAGAATGACTTTCAGTCTTTTTTTAGGGGGGGAGCAATTGAAACTTCTCATATACAAATAAAAGAATCGAAGAAAAGTACGTAAATGTTTCATCTGATGTTTTCATTGCTTTTTAAAAGCATGCTGCGGAAATTCTTCATGGAGTTCTCAATCCCAACTGTTTTTGGAGCAGACGTTGGGGGAGGAGGACACATATGTTGTTCCTGTGAGTAAATATGTTTTTAATACTTTGCAAGTTTGAGTTCTCCAAGATTCATGGCTTAGGTAGACAATTAAATAGATTTGGATATACCAGTTTGAAAAGCTGGTGTCATTTGAACACTGTTCAATACCATTCTTCTCTGAAAAAAAAAATTGTTTTTTTAATTCATGTTCTCAGAGGATTCATTTCATTTTTCATCCCCACCCTTGGAAGACCAATCCACACAAGAAGAGCCATCTTGAGCCAAAAGGGAGCTCTGCGGTGAGATTCACTCCTTTGGACAGAGAACAAACTGGAAAATAGGACACTGAGCCCTGTAGTCCACCTGATCTAGCCATCTGATGTCCCAAGAGGTTTCCCGAAGATGCTGTGGTTTCTGGTAGTTGTTTGCCTCATTGATCTCGCTGTAGAAACACAAAAATGGGTTTCTTTTAGCACACTCAAGGCAAAGTAAGAACCCCACCTGGAGTCACTGGTCAGGTCCCCTGCAGAAGGAAGCTGCAGCCACCAGAGGAGTGATTCATGCTTAGAACTTATCCAGTTCATTTCCACAAATATTTATTAAATGTCTTCTATGTGTAAGGTACTGTGCTTAGCACAGAGGAGACAATTTTTTAAAAAAAGAAACAGTCCTGCCCTCAAGGGGAGAATGATAGAGGAATGCAATATGGTCTCAGATGATACAAAGGATATTCAAAGTAGCACAAAGTCATTTCAAGATTAACAGAGTCCTAAGAAAGATCACTTAACCCCATGGAGCTTCAGTTTCCCCATCTGTAAAAGGATGGAGTTGGGGGCATATGACCTCTAAGCACCTATCTATCTTTGAATCCCTGAATGAGGGGAATCAAGAGAAGTATCCCGTAGGAGGTGACACCTGAGCTGTTTTGAAGGAAGATGGAGAATCTCCAAGAGGGAGTTGAGGAAGGAGTGCATTCCAGGCACAAGGGACCGTTTGTGCAAAGTCACAGAGGTGGTAGATGGCAACTTCACTACTTGTTCAAAACCTGCCCAGCTTTAGGGTGATACTTTTCTCCCCCCCCTTATAAAAATCATCTCAAGGCTTTATCGAGTGCGACCAAAATAAAACAAAGGCCAATTGCAAACCCACCACGAACTCAAGAATTATGTGGAGACCATCCCCGTTCCTTGAATGTAAGATATAAATCCAGAGATTTCTCATGCCATCATTTTGTAAATAATTACAGTTCTGCTGAATCTGTTGTATAAAGTTTACACGGGAGGCTCAGCGCACGCTTGCTCTTGTTTAGAACATTTCGGAACCACCAGAGAGATGTTGATACACGGCCCCACTGTTTCAGTGCCTAAGACATTGGCTACATGGGAACATAATAAACAGGAGCATAAAGACAGGTTTGTACAAGCAGTTTGGATTGACCTTTTTGGCAGCTGAAATCCATCTTGAGTACATGGTGGGGCTGATGTGGACAGACATGTAAACTTCGCCTTGTTACCACAACTACTACTTCTACAAATATACTCAGATGCCCAAATGTGCATCGCTCTTAGCAAAGTGATTTTAAAAGGGGACTTGGAGCAGAGGGGCAGCAACTCAGATAACACCAGGTGCAATGTATTACTGAGAAATATCTGTGTTTGGACTGGCAGGAAGAGTCAGGGAAAATGATGGGTGAGACAGACTAAATTCATAAGTTCTTGTAAGATAAGGTTCCCTCTTAGTTTTCTTTCTTAAAAAAAAGTGCAATAATATGAGGTTTATTAAAATGCCATGATTTGGAAAAAGAGATGGTAACCAAAAAAAATTAAATTTGTGTTTCTGAAAAGTTCTTTCAAAAGAACTGCCTGGATCCATCCATCTCTAACATGACAGTATATAGAGGCAAGGTGGCATAGTGAATGAAGGTCTAGCCTCGATGTCAGGAAAGATCTGGGTTCAAGTCAGCTATCTGTAACACATCCTAGGGTAAGTTACAGATAAGTTGTTGATCTGTGTTAGTACAGTGAATTCTTGTCCCAGGAGTTCCCTATGCAGATGAAATCACAGGTAATCTCCCCCTTTCACAAACAGACAAATATCTCAATAGCAATTTGAAAATGGAACATAAGCATGAGCTAATCTAGTTGAGACTACCTCCTGAGTACCAGTGAACCTCCAACACAAATGCAAAATGACTTTTTCCCTCTGGTTCTCATGAACTAGTGAGGCCAGAAGAGAGCTAAAACCCAGTCCTAGGACATGCACTTTTTCTTGCTCAGGACTTACTGAGCTAACAATAAGACAATCCATGATGGCACTTTTCCTATCAGTAACTCTTCTCTCACAGTGGGAGGTCACAGAGCTACCAACTTTCCTCTCTGCCAATTTCTAAGAATTACTACTAAGGGTAAAAGTGAAACTGTTCTTAATGCAGTCACAGGGTGAGCGCTTCAATAGCCCACTCTAGCACACTTCAGTTTGTGACTCAAGAAGCACTTAGTCCAACAAACATCTATTAAACACCTACTATTTCCAAGACACTAGGCTAACTCTTTAGAGTCCCAGTGGTTCTCAACCTGTGGGTCGTGACCCCTTTGGGTGTGGAACTACTCTTTCACAGGGGTCACAGGGGTCGCCTAAGACCATGGGAAAACATATTTCTGATGGTCTTAGGAACCAAGACACTGCTCCTCTATCTGTATCCAGGTGGGTGCACCCCCAGGCAGTTACGAGTATTAAGGGGTTAGGGCATGAGGAAGGTTGAGAACCGCTGCTTTAGACTCACGGAGGTCTTCATCTTTTGTAAATGCTGCCTATATCCCTTTTTGACTTTTCCTTAACTTTCTTCTCATTTCTTCCTTAGTTCTTTTTTTCTGCTAGTGAGAAATAGCAAAACACAGTGGAAATAATGCTTGACTTGGAGAAAGGACACTTTGGTTTTTAATCCTGGCTCTGATACTTTGTTGGATGAAATTGGGCAAGTTAGTTTATATTATGAAGCTTCATTTTTTTTGGAAATAGCTAGGTGGCTGAATGGATAGAGTTCTGGACTTGGATTCAGGAAGAGCCGAGTTCAAATTGTGCCCCTGACACTTACTAGCTATGTGACCCTGGGCAAGTCACCTAGCCCATGTATGCCTCAGTTTCCTTATTTATAAAATGGAGACAATAATATCATCTACTACCCAAGGTTGTTATGAGAATTAGATGAAGTAACATACGCAAAGTGTAAACACTTTGCAAAGCTTAAAATGCCTAATAAGTGCTAGCTATTTTTATTCATCTTAAAATGGGTGTAGGAATGTAAATGATAGAAGGATTGACTGTGGAGTCAGGAAAATTCAAGTCTTGGCTCTGCCTCTCAGTGTCCAGAGGAAACTCTCTAGGACTATAAATTAGACTCCTCTCCTCCCGTGGGGTACCTCTCCCCACCTCCCTTTCAACTCATTTTTATGCTGTCTTCTCTTGCAGATTGTAAGCTCCTTGAGGGCAAAGACTGTCTTTCACTGCTTAGCATAGTGCCTGGCACAAAGCAGGCACTGAATAAATGTTTATTGACTGACTAAGTAACCTATTTGCACCAGTGGAGGGAATTTTGGCACCAGACAGCTGTCCTTCTTTCACCATCCCCATCCTGCAATGGGAATGATACTTAACACTATTTCACAAAGTTGTTCAGAGGAAAGAGCCTTGGAAATAACAACAACAAACCCTCTAAAGGAATGTTAGCTATTATTATTGCCATCTAGAAATTTAAAAAAAAAAAAGGCAGTGGGGTATAGCAGATAGGGAGAGGGCCTCAGAATTGGGAAAGCATGGCTTCCAATGCTGCCTCTGACACGTACTAGCTTACTGGACTGTGAGCAAATCCCATAACCTCTCAGGGCTTCAGGAAGCTTGTGAAGACTGGAAGTTACAGAGAGTTGCCAATCTGCCTTAGTGAGGGAGTTTCCCACCTGGGAGTTCCCCCACACTAATTAAATCACAGGTCTGGACAAACAAATGAACTAGTTGAGGTAAATTAGAAATGTGTCATCATCTTAAAAAATCATGATCCCAAAGAAACTAGTGATTCATTATATTCTGGCGTGATTCCTGAAGACAATGTTGTTCTGTCCTTATTATAATTCTACAAGATCTTGGTCTCTCCAAAAGACAGTTGTAATCTCAACTAGGTTCTATGTTTTATAAAATTATTATCAGTGTATTAACATCAATCAAGTCCCTGGACGGGGAGATGTATACTTACCAAAAGGAACTGGCCACCATCATGGAAGAAGGTCAGAATGGGGTCAAATGGAAGAAGAATGGCCATGTTAGGTCCTCCCACCATGATGTTCCTGTTAGTGAATGAGTTGATTTTGTCCAGAGATAGAACACTGCAGGGTCTCCTGAAGCAGACCTATGTTACTCAATTTCTCTTTCATCAACAAAGAAAAATCAAAAACACAAAATAAGTGGAGGAAGAATACTTATTGTGGGGCATGTGACAATGTATTTGTATGGATGGCTAGTGGAATCTACTTGTAAACTAATACTGTCCTTCTTTATCTGTGATCATTCACTAATTGATTCATTTACTTTTCTGATGTTATTTCCATGATGAGATATCTTTTGTGCCACTTCCTAAATAATCATCTTTTGAAGTACATTACATGATAAATCATCCACTACGTGCCTTAGCAATGTCAATCAACAAGCATTCATTAACCATCTACTTTGCGTCAGGCATTGTGTTAAACTTTATGGTTGCAACAACAGAAATGAAAGAATTCTTGCCCTCAAACTTACAAATTCTACAGGGATAGAGGAAAGGGGGAGACATGTAGATGTATATATGCATGTATGCATATGTGGGAATAAAGAGACAAATAAATAGATACATATAAACAAAATTAATATAAGGTAAATCCCTTCCATGGTCCTTTGGGTCACCTATAATTTTGATTCTTTGGAGTTATTGGTGCTCATGTCTAATAGTCATATAGCATTGCTGGAAGAAACTTTTTGTTAAGAAGATGAGACTCTTACATTTGAGAGTAGCTTAGCATCACCAAGAGCATGTTTCCCAAATGTAACTTAGGCTGCTTTCTTCCTCCTATTAAATTTTGAATCCAGCCCCTTTGTCCATTGGTGGCAACTCTCCAATATGTGTATTAATGGATCATCTAAATGAGTTGTTCATTCACCAATGGTAGAACTATACATTGAAATCAATTCAAAAGATGATAATCTTTTGGGGTAGTTGATGTTGTGAACTTTTTCCTCATCACTGTTATTATGTACTAAACTAATTGTTTTATTATAACAATGCACTAATTTAATCTGCAAATAAAAATATACAAGTCCTAAGAATAATATCTACCTTTTTCTTATCCCAGGGAATTGTTGTAAAGTGTTTTTTTTAATATGATTATTGCCTTTAAGATAATACTGCTAATTCATCAGTCAGTAACAACATGGAAGAAGTTACTAAAAGAGGAAGTTTTTATGAGATATGCGAGAACATATTTTGTTTACAATAATAATGTCCAACAAGTAGAAACAGATCCCTGTGGGCTGCACGTGGACTTAGAAAACCACAAATTTATATTATCTATGTTACATTATCTATATCTATATTATATTGTATTTTTATTTTGTTAAATATTTCCCAATTGTATTTTAATTTAGTTCCCATTCAGGAGTTTGTGATCTGTGGGCAGGGACTTTGACCTCTCAGGTTAGAAAATGAATTTTTAGACTTAACCTCTTATTTCATTGGTTTGGGGAACTCACAATATGAAAACTCCTACCAATGGATGTTAGCACCTCTTGCCTGGGGACACTGAGAGCTTAAGTGATTTGCCCACCATCACACAGCCAGTATAGGTCAGAGGCAGGGCTTCAACCCCGGACTTCCTATCTCTGAGTGAAAAGATTAGGAAGGGTGCAAGGAACATCATATGGTATAGTTTAGCTAGAATGTAGAGTTTAGTATGGTGAGTATTAGTCCATCATCAACCATTTATTGAGCACCTATCATGTGGCAGACACAGTGCAACAAGGCTGGAAAGGTTAGCTGAAGATCTGGGATTTGAACGCCGATCTCCTGACTCCCAGTTCAAAGGTCTTATAACATACTATCTCCCCATAGCATTATGATTAGTGGACTTTTGATCAGTCAAAAAACAAACAACCAGAAACCCATAGGAAAATTTCAAAATAATAATAATAGCAATTATTGAAGGCATTAATTGCCATGCTAAGGAGATTTTATTTGATTATGTTGGAAATTAAAAAGATCAAATAAAATTTCTTTTCTCTTCATGTAAAATACGTACCAGCTTAATAGAACCACCAGGAATTCCTAGTTCTCTGCCTGATTTTGTCCACCTTGCTCATTCTTTTCTTACGTCTCTACTTGTTGAAATTCTTTTCTTCCTTTAGAGCTTGCCTAGCTCTCCTTCCATTAAGTTATCCATAACCCTCGTCTGTCAATAACCTCTTCCTTTTTGAATCTCCCATAGTACCCTGTTGGGACCCCCTCTATAATTAAAATATGATGATGGTACCATAACCAATATTATAGTTATTTATGTAAATTCTCTCCCTTACTCTATTGCAAGTTCCTTAAGGGAAAGGGATTAAAAGGTTCCCTAGATTTATATTTAGAGCACATTAGTTCAAATCCAGATTTTTCCACTTACTGCCCATAGGAACTCAGAATAGTTAGGTCTAGAATAGATCAAAGTTTTCTCACATAGGAAATGGGGGCATAAGATCTGATGATCTCTAAAGTCTCTTCCTGCCCTACATCCTATGATCCCCAGCATTTAGGATAGTTCTTGTATCTGGTAGGCATATGATACATGCTACATTGACCAGTATTCACTCAATTTTTCAACAAATGAGGTCCTACTACGTGGAAGGCATTGTGAAAAGTTCTGAGGATACAAAGAATAGATATAATGATCGTTAACATTTATATAGTACATTGTACATATGTTATGTCACTTGATCTTCACAATGACCCTGTGAGGTAGATGCTGTCATGGCTCCTCTCTTATAGAAGAAGAAATCGAGGCTAAGAAAAGTTGCTACTTTCCCAGAGTCACATAACTAGTAAGGCTTAAATTAGCAGAGACTCTGCTCTCTTGTAGCGTTCAAGTTATATGGAGGAAAGACATGTACACAGATAAGTAGGATATAAGGAGGAGTGAGATGAGGCTGACCAGCATGTCCTGAGAAATTGAGGAAGGGAATTTTTTTCGAACTACAAAGGGTGCGAGGGAAGTTTTCATGGTGTGTGTGTGTGTCTGTGTGTGTGTGTGTGTGTGTGTGTGTGTGTGTGTGTGTGTGTGTGGTGGTTGGGAGGGGGGGAGCAGGGTGTCTGAGTTGGGCCTTGAAAGAAGAGAGAGGCTTCACTAGGTAACAAGAGAATTCCCCATTCCATGCATTGAGGAACAAGAGTAAAGATCCAAAGGTGGGAGAGGGCAAGATCAGAAGAGGAATGGAGACTAATCCAGCTTGATGGGAACACATTGAGTATGTATGGAAGAATAATATGAGATAAGGCAAAAAAGGCAAATGGGAATTAAGTTGTTGAGGATCTTGAATTTCATGACTTCACACTTCATCCCAAAGGTTGCTGAAGAGCAGAGAAGTGATGTGAGCAACATGGTGCAATGGGGAACCGATGTGAAGGGTGGGTTTTAGAAAGAAGGTAAAAGCTAGAGACAAAAAACTGAGTTAGAAAGTTGTCATAGTACGATGAGAAAATGAAGGCCTAAACTACCATGGTCTCAGTGGGATTTAAGAAAAGAGGTTGAATGCAAAAAATAAAAGTAAAAAAAATTAAAATATGTATATATATATATATATATATATAGTGTATATATAATATATGTATATACTATATATGTATATATAATACACATATGTATTATATTACATATATATTCTGAAGATAGTATAAACTAGATAGAACATGAAACTGATTGAATGGGTGGGGTGTAGGAAAACTAAAACATAAATGAATGTAGTGCTAAGCTAAGTGTCACACAGAAAGGCCCTCATCATGAATAGAGAAAGCAATAGCTCTACGCTGCCATCATGGATAAGGCCTCTCTGATTCTGGGAAAATGATCTGATCCAAACCTCAAAACCACTTTTTAGGGAGTCAACTGTTAATGCAGAGACATGAAGACAGATAAAGTGTATGAAGTGAAACATTTTGTCTACTGAAACTCCCCATTTGTTTATGAAGGGTCTACTTTGGTGACAGTAATATGTGAAAGATCATAGGTACATAGGATTTAAAGCTAGAAGAAACTTTGGGAACCATTCAGTCCAACCTACTTATTCTGATAAGGAAACTGAGACCAAGAGAGATTAATGCTATAGGATGTCAAAGCTGCCATCATCCTCATCATCATCATCACCATCATCAAAAAAAGGAATAATTGATAATAATAATAATAATAACAATAACAGCTACGGGAACATCTTATTTACTTTGACCTGGTCCAAAATCTGTATCACAGTTCCTAGAATTACAGCATGACTTTGACTGTAAAAAAAAAAGTAGAAGACATAGACTCAATGAATAAATGAAAACTATTAAAAATTTACTATATACCAAGCACTATCCTAAATACTGGAGACATAGATATAAAAGGGGCCAAAAAATATCTCTGCCCTCAAGAAGCTTACATTCTAACAGAAGTGGACAATACATATAAAGAACTGACAGTCTGGGAGGGGTGTTTTTACCTAGAAAAGATGTCAGGGAAGTACAGGGCAGGAAGGTCTCAACACAGGACTGGCTAGTGGGATCAGAACAGTGGTTCTCAACCTTCCTAATGGCGCGACCCTTTAATACTCGTATGTGGGTGTATCTGCATGGGGGTGGACCCTCCTGGAGATGGATAGAGGAGCGGTGTCTCAGTTCCAAAGACCATTGGAAATATGTGTTTTTTGATGGTCTTAGGTGACCCCATTCGACCCTCAAAGGGGTCATGACCCACAGGTTGAGAATCACTGGACCAGAGGGTGATTGATATATCCTTTCAGGTATATCAGAAGTGGTATTGCTTTGATTATATATTCAGAGAAAGAAGTATAAAGGAAAGTAAGGTATACATGTAAGGTGAAAGGGTAGATGGCCAGAAGATGGCCTGGTCAACGTGAATAGCTGGATGGGCAGGGAGCAAGGTCTAGTCTTGGGATAGCTGGATAAGTTGGATCATGTGAGTTGATATGCAGAAATACATTCACCATCATCTTTTTAAATTTATGTATTTTTATCATTTTTAAAATTATGTAATCATTTGCTATTGTGGACTCTGGCAGTCACTAAGCAAATGTGACTGTCTAACAGGAATTTGCTCAGATCTTCAAGTTTTTAATTCTAATTTTTCTGTAAAACCATAACTAGGTAGAGTGATCAGAGACCTTACTCTACATATTGACATTTAATGGGTCTAAATACTTTAAATCAATTAGCAAGAGTAATTAAGTAAACTAGGAAGTTACTAAATGGCAATCTTCTTCTTCACCTGGTTTGGAGACACACCAGATGAGTTTCTTTCTGATCCACCCTCATCTTGTTCTTCCCTAGGATACAAATTCTCTGGTATTAGCAACCTCACAGTATCATAGTGTCCAATTTCAGGGTCTCTATCCCCATTCTATGATTGATTTGAAGGTGTGTTTATTGCTACTTGCCCCAGGCACCCAAATTACTAGTTATGGCTCTGTGTCTCTAGTTTTGTCAGAAAAAAATTTTCCTTGGCCAACCCATTGCCTCATCACCAATAAACCAAAGAAGAGCTGTGAAAGATGTCAGATTTTATTAAAGTCATATTGCAAGGTTGTTTTAGAAGACATAATGGAAGTTTAAGAACTCTTAAACTTTATGAGATTTTTGTCACACACACAACTGAAGACTATCACTCAAATACCTTTATTTGGTAGGAACTATCCCAAAGTGATTAGCCAAGACCCAGAAAATGCAATCCACAATATTGGCCAAGTCAGTCAGGAGACTGGCAAAGTGTGGCGACAAGATATTAAATGTCACGCTCCAGCCAAAGGACTCCAAAACAGTGCATGAGCCCAACCATCTTCATGACCATGAGTCTTGAATTTGCTGCAGATGTTGATTCATTTAAATTCAGCAGATGTTTGAGTGTCTGCCTTGGGTGTAAAGTAATGTGCCAGGCACTGAGGCACTGCCTCTGAGTCTTTAATTTTTCATTGCTTTTATTTATAAGCCATTTGTCAACATCAACTAGGAGACTAAAGATTACCAGCAAGCTTCTGTTACATATACAGTCAATAGTCGAATAAACTAATTAGCTTATATGCAATTATTTTGTCACAATCCAGATCCCCCTAAATTATGTGAGTGAATAAAAATAAGGCACAGCAATGGCAATTGTCTGATGAGCTATCTCAGGGCAATAGTAAATCGGCTACATTGGAGAAATGTTGTAAGATAAATACTGAAGCAAAACCTCAATTGAGGTAGTCTGACTTCAGTATTCCTAGAAAGCAAGACCTAGAAAAATGTGAAATACATAGTTAGCCTGGTATTTCAAAGTCTTCCACAATATGGCACCTTTTCCATATTACGCCCCTTCCTGCATCCTCTATCCCAGTGAAAATGGTCTGCTAACTTTTCCCCAAACGTGCCATTCCATTTCCTACCTCTCCATCTTTGCAGAGGTCATTCCCCATTTCTGGAATATACTCTTTCCTAAGTCGCATCTCACAGAAATCCTTCTTCCCTCAAAGGATAACCAATCGATCAATTAATCAATATTAAATGCTTACTGTGTGTCAGGCACTGTGCTAAGAGCTGGGGGTACAAAAGAGGCAAAAGATAATCAATCCCTGCTCTCAGGGAGTTTACAATCTAATGTAATCTGATATGAAAACAAATTATATACAAAGCAGCTAAATCTAGATCTAGGATACAGACAACATAGTTAACGGTGGAAGACAGCTCAGGTGCATCCATGACATTCGGCCTCTTCTGATTCTAACCCCCTACCTTCATTGTTAGTGCTCTCTCTCTCATGAAACTGCCTTGCTTTGTAAACACTTTGGATTGACTTATTGATACATGCAGAATTCCACCAACAAAATGTTAGCTCCCTGAGCGCAGAGGTTTCATTTTTATCTCCAGATCTCCACTGCTCAAAGCAGCACCCTGCTCTTAACAAGTGGTCAACTTTTTTTTAAATTGAAATGAAATGAGACTTCATATTGATTACAGAAATCTGTCACAAATCAAGAAAAAGGAACAGTGACATATGCCAAGATGATCCTAATATACCATCCACATTCAACCAACAGAGATCATAGCACCAAATGAAAAGGGAGTCTTTATATGGACTACTGGCCAGATGTCCATCAGTCTTTATAATCATATTGCCAGCTTCAGGAATATTATCTTTAAAAAACAGTAAATAATCAGATACACATACACATGTGTGAATGTATGTATGTACATACATGCATATACACATATATATTTGCACATATAGTATAGATATAAATGTGAATGGTATGTTAGGGATGTGTGTGAATGTATGATGTGTGAATGTATACAACTTTTAAACATTCAAACTTTTCAGTTCAAAAATTCAAAATCTGTTGTTTAAGCACACAGCCATGTTCTCTGATAGATTCAGTAGTTATAAGTACTTCAAAAGTGAGATGATCACAAAGAGTCAGTAGGACTTTATTAATAACAAGTCTTGTCAAACTAATTATACTTCATTTATTGACAGGGTTACTAGGAGTATATATGCTGTTCAGGAAGGACTAGTACATCGGGTGTGAGAGCTTGAAGAACCCTTTCAGGGCTGCTCATCCACCCAACTCTAGCTGGTCGTTACAAGAAGCAATAGCATGCACAGTGGCTGCACCCCAGAAAAACCATCTCAGCAGATGTGCTAAACCAGGTTGAGGATAACCGATAAGCCTCAAACCTTTAAGTGAATTAGGGGAATGTGAAGACTTACCCCGAGGAGTGGGTAGATGAGAACTTTTTGTTCCAATGTCTATGAAGTAGGCTCTGTGGAGTGCTTGGTGCTTGATCACACATTGAAGACACTAAGGTCATCCACCCACTGTCTTGATTTTTGTCTTGGCACTGAAGTTCAATGACTCTGGAAGAGAGAGTGAGGCTAATGACTTTATGCCACTCTGCCACATTTAAATCCAATTCACACACAAGTCTAGTCATCACCCTGTGATGTCATGGGTCCTCTGAAAACCAAGGAGAAAAACCACAAATGAAAAGGAAAAGAAATAAGCATTTATATACCACCTACTTTGGCCAGGCACTGTGCTAAGTACTTTCTAGATATTACCTACTACTACTATTATCTACTAGATAAGTAAATGAAAAGAATTTTGTGGACATAATCTTTATATCCTTGCGGACAAAACAGAGGGTACTTAAGTCCTATAATTAGTTTGTCTGAGTTGTTTGACAAGAGTTTAGTTCAATATGCTGATACCAAGGTGGATGGTAGTTTCTTCTGGAGTACCTTGGTTTTGTATCCTTGGTTTTGCAGAATGATCTAGATGAAGGCATGGATGACATGCTTATCGAAATGGCATATGATACAAAGACAAGGGTGATGGCTAATAAATGGGGTGACAGAAATGAGATCTAAAAGCATCTCAACAATTGGGAACAAATAACATGAAGTTTCTACTTCAAAATGTATGTGACTTTAAGGGCATGCTTATGTCTTCCAATGACACAGGTCACAACCCCTAAACATCTTAGTAAATGAGCTACTGAGCAAAAAAAAAAAAAAATTCATCAATAAGTGACTGAACTTCTGGTAATGAGACTCATTGAAGAGTCTCAAACAGAAGGCACAGCCTATAGGAGAACACAATGTAAGCCTCTTCAGCGAGGTAGGTACTTCTAGGTAGCCACTTGCACTCTGTTAGCATGGTCTTTGAGAAACCAAAATCAATTCCACACTATTTTGAGGTGCAGAACTTTATTAGAGAAAGACTAAATTTATTAGAGATAAATATAGAGTCAAACTAGGAGCAGCTAGGTGGTACAGTAAATGGAGTGCTGGCCTAGAGTCAGAAAGACTCATCTTCCTGAGTTGAAATCTGACCTGACACTTACTAGCTATGTCACCCTATGCAAGTCATTTAGTCCTGTTTGCCTCAGTTTCCTCATCTGTAAAATGAACTGGAAAAGGAAATAGCAAATCACTCCAGTATCTTTGCCAAGAAAATCCCAAATGGGATCACAAGGAGTCATATACAATTGAACAATAAACAACATAAAATCTGACTAGGACAGATTACAGTGAGACAATAACTTTACTTCTTTTGTACACTGCATTTCTATTAATATAGTCTAAGATGGTCTTTGATTTTTTTTGATTGGCAAATCACATTGTTGTCTTGCAGTCCAATAAAATCTTGAGCTGTTTTTCATATGACCTCTTATGTTATCAGTACTCCCCTATTCTATAATTGTACAGTTGGTTTTTTTTTTTTTAACCCAAGTTCAGGAATCTGTATTTATCACGATTCAATTTCATCTATTAGATTTGGCCCATCATTCTAACCTATGGAGCTCTTTTGGAGTCCTGATTTTCTACTGTCTAACAAATTTTCTTAGCATCCTATTTGTATTAAAAATAAAGCCAAAACACAAGCACCTATGAGGTTAGTCTGAGATATAGTCTATTGTTCATTTTACTTATGTGAGAACTGAGGCTAAGAGGTGATTTGCCTGAAGGCATATAGCCAATTAGTGACAGAATTGAAACGAAAATCCAGGTTTCTGCTATTCAATAAACATTT
Source organism: Pseudochirops corinnae (assembly GCA_028646515.1). Classification (NCBI taxonomy): domain Eukaryota; kingdom Metazoa; phylum Chordata; class Mammalia; order Diprotodontia; family Pseudocheiridae; genus Pseudochirops; species Pseudochirops corinnae. Next base: position 73,520,702 of record CM053592.1, on the reverse strand, counting down.
ACTTAAATTGCTGAAAAAAAAAAGAATAATAGGATAGGCCTTTGCCCTAATACTAGGTTGAAAAAAATAAAGTGAACAAAGCAAACACTTTACTGGAAATACTGACCTTACTTATTCACCCTGATTTTTTTTTTTCTAATTTCATAACAATTTTTTGAAACTTTTCCAAGTTTGCAAAAGCCCACTCAGTCTCTTTCCAAGGGTTGGGACGCTTATCCACATATTTGTGCTATCGGGTGGCATTTGATGGCATAGAAGCCCCCACTGACTTCTTTTTTTCTACTCTTTTGCAAAAACACAAACAATTTTATTAAAAGTAAACTGTTAGCGATATGCTTACAGTTGAGTCTTGTGATTCTTGTCTCACTTCCCTGAAGACATTGGCATGAAAAGTAAATGGGCAGACGATGGGGGGCAGCTGGTTCACTCAAAATCAGATCACTGCCTGCTTAATGGAATTTTGAATCATCACCTATTCCATTTGCAAAGGCTGTTGTGGATCACAATGTCAAAACTTTTTTACCTTCATTTAATTCATTTCATTAAGGAACATAAAAATAATGCTGAAAATAGCTGTAAAATTTTTGGTTCTCTTCCATAAGCATACATCCTCTTTGGGAAGCTTACACTGTTCACAGGATCAGTAATGAAGAAACTGAGGCCCAAGGAAGATAAAGGACTTGGCCAAGACTGCACAGTTAATAAGTATCAGAAGCAGGCCAAATAGCAGATGCAACCGACCACATGTAAAGTCACCCTATTATTCACTTCTATGCATTGTACGTTATCCTTTTGTCTATAACAATAATGGTTATTGGTTTACCAAGCTAAGAGTCATCATGGCACAATAAAATTATTAATGTTGACAGAAGACCCTATCATTCAAATCTTTTTGTTGTTGTTGTTTCTTTTTGGAGAGGGGAGAGCAGGGCAATTTGAGTTAAGCGACTTGCCCAAGGTCACACAATTAGTTTTGTGTTAAGTGTCTGAGGTTGGATTTGAACTCAGGTTCTCCTGACTCCAGGGGTGGTGCTCTATTCACTGCGCCACCTAGCCACCCCCATTCAAATCTTACCACTGTAAAATGAAGGTTGGGCTAGATGAACCCTAAGGTCTCATCCAGCTCTGAATCTCTGATCTCATGATCCCAAGTGTTTCTCTCCTTCCTCCATTCACTATCTTCCCCATAGCTTCCAACTAAGTCTCCCCTTGGATTCAACTAGCCACCCCTACAATGCTTCCTTTTCTATTCTTGCTACCAGGGTTGAAAGAAAACCATAATAAGATAAGGGATATTACCTAGTTCAGTTCCCAGGCCGGTTGACTGACTCCTATCTTGACTTCATCTCAAGTTCATAAAGCTTTTTCTTGGCTGGAAGTGATCTTAAATGTAATCTCATCCAACACACTTATTTTACCAATGAAGAAACCCAGGTATAGTGTAGTTAAGTGATTTGCCCAGAGTTTAAATTTAAGATTCTGCAATTCTAAAATTTTACTTCAATATTTCGAAACTTCCATGATATTTCATCAATATGGATACTCCCTTCATCCAAGTGGGCTACAATTTGATGCCTTAATTGTTTCTTTATTAATCACTAAGGGCATAAACATCACCTCCTCCAACTCTCAGTCTTCTGGTAATGAGCCTCTCTAAACTTAGCAAAACTCATCCTTGGACAACAAATATCTTTTTCCAGGCTAAGACTTGAACCCTTTGAATTCAGTTGTGTCTGTCAGAGATCCTATAGCACCAGCTTACTCATCAACAGCCCAGAGTCATGCTTATGCTATGTTTAGACAAGAAACTGAGAATTTTAGTGGCCCTTGTAAATGGAAAAGTATATGCTGTTATAGTTAAGTTTAATATAAAAGGCAGATACAACAGAGAGAATATGGCATCCATATCTCTATTGTTTAAACATATAAAAACTTTATCTTTAAAAAAAAATCAGTAAGTTTTTTTCCCCAAAGTTGCATTCTAGACCACCATATTACTGTTACAACATCCCCTTAATTCTCTAACAGCTAATAGGTCTCATTAGCCACTTATAACCAGAGTTGTAATTAGCGATCTACACCAAGGAACACAGAAACTTGGCCAGGGGCAAGTGGTTTGCAATGTGGTTCAGATTGCAACCCTGGCACCAGACCACCTCAAGGCCATTGCTACTCTTTCCAGTTCATTTCCTGTCTGGCTTATCTGGCAAGATGACCTGAACATTCCTTCTCCTATTCTCATTCCCTCCTCCATCCTGGAATTGTTCATCTGAACCATCTTTGGTTTCTGCTGTTGTCTATGGCCATTACTTGGGCCCTGCCTTGTGTCATTAAATTTCATCATATCCTGCCTGTTAGAGACTCCTGACACCCATTTTGTATGTGAAAAAACAAAGCACAGTACCACCTCCTTAAATTGGCATAGGGAGTATGGAAAGGAGAGAAGGGAAGATTCTACTATAGTTCATTGTTCTAGGTGACAAATGAGCAACGAATGCTATAGTTTTAAGGAACAGGTACACCTTTGAGAATCTTACATTTTAGTTGAGTGATCTTTCCTGTCTGAGTAGTCATAGTATAGAATTGAATGATTCTTCAGGACTTTGGAGGACTTTAGAGTCTTCGTTCAGGCCATTGGCACAGTCCCATATATGCTAATATTAATAATGATAACAATAACTTTTATATAGGGCTTATTATGTGCCAAGCCCTTTATGATTATTATCTCATTTAATCTTTACAACAACCCTAGGAGGTAAGTGCTATTATTATCCCATTTAACAGATGAAGAAACTGAGAAAAACAGAGGTAGGCTCTTTGATAGGCAAGCAAGGTCCCAATTTACTAATGGGTTATGCCCTAAAAATCTCTAATCCAGTTGTTTGGTATTTGGAATGTATATTCCAAAGAAATGAAGGTGATTAGATACCCAAGCCCAACTGCAAAAGCTTCTTGAAATGCTGTGTTGTAGTGGAACAAGCGCTGGACTTAGAGAGAGAAACGGGTCTGAGTCTTGACTCCTCCAATTATCAGTGATATGGTGATTTAGATGGAAGGCAAAAAGCATTTGCTAAGTATCTTCTATGCTCCATAGCACCGGGCACTCTTAGAGTGCTAAGCACTTCTATAAGTATCTCATTTGGTCTTCACAACAACCTTGGAAGGTTGGCACTATTATTGCTTCTATTCTGTAGTGGAGGAAACTGAAGCAGATGTTAAGTGACTTGCCCAGGGCCATACAGCTAATAAGTGTCTGAAGTTGGATTTGAACTCAGGTCTTCCTGACTCCAGACTTAGTGCTCTATCCACCTCCTCATCTAGTTGCTCTATTAGAAAGCTTATATTATATTAATATAAAAGTATTAAGTAGATGACTTTCTTCACATCTACTTCATTAGGCAGTTTTTAGAACCATTATTCTTCCTAACTTACAAGTGAGGAAACAGAGGGAGGCTCAGAGAAGATAAAAATTACTCGCCCCTATTGACATGTCTAATAAAGTCAGAGCTGAGATCTGAATGTAGGTCTTCTGACTCTATCAAACGTTTTTTCCACTACAATACATTGCTTTTCTAAAGGGGTATGATGTGGTGAGGCAGCAGACCTGACAAATTCTGCCTCTTACACACGTGCCATGCAATCACTGGTAAGTAACCACCCCTCCAAGACTCACTTTCTCACCTTTATTGTTGTTGCCCAGTCTTGTCCAGCTCTTCATGACTCCATGGACGCCAGCACTCCAGACCTTTCTATCTGTCTCCCAAAGTCCGTCCAAGGTCACATTCATTGCTACCATGACACCATCCGTCTATTTCATCCTCTGCTATCTTCAACTCCTTTCACCTTCGATCTTTTCCAACATTGGGATCTTTTTTAATGAGTCCTGTCTATGAAATTGAAATAATAAAACCCAGTGGGTACCTCTCAGGGTTGCTCTAAGACTCAAATGTGATAATGTATGAAAAGCACTTTGTAAATGTTAAAGTACTCTATAAATGTGCATGATCGTTCTTATAAAATTGTGTTATTATATCAAAGATTTCCTTGGTGTGGGAAATCCTTCTATCAAGGTAGCTTGCAGCTTGATTCCTCAGTGAGTAGAGGCCCCTGAACACCTCCAGGCCACTACTGCAGAAAGAGGCTTTAGAGGAAAAGAGAAAAGGACAGACGTAGGCCAGGAGGGAGAACTCACCTGGGGGCTATCTGCCAGCTTCTGTTGCTAACCGGGTACCTTATAAGCTCCATTCAACCTTTGCCAATTTAGCAGGTAAGTCTTAGGAAGCTGCCTGAGCTTGAGATAGGTTAAGAACCTTGTCCTCAGTCACAAAGCAACTGTCAGAGCAAAGTTAGGATCCTGAGTTGTCTTGACTTTGAATCTAACGCTCATTCCACATTTCTTCTCAAAAGATAAACATAGGATACTATTGTGCTAGAATCCTAAGGAAATTATTGGGAAAACTTCCTAACTGCTAGAGAACTATATGCTAATTCTGAAGGGAGTTGGTTGTCTTCAAACTTGCAGAGGGCATTTTCATTCAGTTATGATTTGGACTAAATGGCTTCTGAGGGCCTTTTCAACTCTGAAGGGGTTCTACAATTCTGTGAATCTAATTATATGCGTAACCATAGAAGAATGCATTCAGAAGTCCCCTTGGGATGCCAGAAACACATATCCCATCCTCCCTTCCCCTCATAATCTAGGCAGGAGGATCAGAGACTAACCGTCATGCTTCCTCTTTCACCTCCAAAAGATAAAGAGCTTATGTAAATGATCCCTCTAAATAAATTGTTTATATTCCATATATAGGATCATTTTTATTGAGTGTGTGTGTGTTTTCCTTACTCAAAGTGGAGAGCAATGAAAGAATCTCATTAATAGAGGATTCTCATTAATTGAAGGCTCTGGTCAATTGAGGGCCTTGGTTAATTGAAGGCTCTGGTTAATTAGCTTCCTGTTCATTGATGCTTCCTTGGTATCTTGGGCATTCTACCAAGAAAATGAGTGTGTCAATTTAATAGTCAATTAGTGTTTTCCCATTTAAATGAACTCTTAGAGCTGCCAGACTTGAGATGACGGAACAGTCTATGAGGTGGGAGAGCAGATAGAATTTTACAGGGTCATTGGGAGGAAAGAGTTTTTAAAGTGAAAACATCACGTAATATAAACCATTATTATTTCGTTTTTAAAAATTGTTTTTGAAAATTTGTATTACCTTTATTTCCCAAAATAGCCTTCTTTCCTCCACTGTAGAAAGCTTTTCCTTCTAATAAAGATTTTTTTTTTTAGGAAAAAGTTTGGTTAAACTAAGGATATATTAATATATTAATTATATTAATCATTATATTAAATTATATTATATTAATATATTATAAATATATATGTTTATATATAATATAAATATAAGTTATATTAATTATATTAATTAACATATTAAACATACTACCGACCTCTGCAAAGAAGGGAGGGAAATGTAATTGATTTTTACTATTACCATCATTACTAGAGTAAGAGTTAGGGAAGAGGACATAGGAGCATGGGGGAAATGGAACGAAGACCAACCAGATTAGTGGAGTATTAAGGGAGAGGGAAGAGGAACCACGGTTTTGAATACAACATGAATAGTGTTGCAGTTTGTTTTAAAATGGATCTAAGTTTTTATGAAATAGAACAAATCATTTTCAGGCCTCCAATTTCAAATCACTATCAACGATCAAACCATCGGCATGCTAGCATCAAGCCAGCACAGTAGTCAGACCTAGAGTCGGGAAGCCCTGAATGCAAATCCAGCTCCAGTCATTTATTAGCTGTGTGGCCCAGAGAGAGACACCCTGTCTCTGTTTCTTCATCTGTAAAAATAGGGATAGTACCTACCTCTCGCATTTATTGTGAGGATAAAATGAGATAATATTTGCAAAGTACTTGGCAAATCTTAAATTATTATGTAAATGTTTGATACTATTATTACTAATTATTATTATCCTTTTCCCTTCTGAAGCTCTCTTCTTCAAATAGTCCCCCTCTCCCTAGTTCCATCTTTCTCGAAGAGCAAGGTCAACCCAATGCCTAGGTATGCACAGCATAGTCTGTGAGTGTATATGCATGGATGCGTAATATACACAGATTTAGCATAGCAAAATAAAAATTAGTTCTGCCAGAGAGCAGATATACTTATACAATCGAGCAAATTGTCGAATACATTCACCCCAGCTAACAACCCCAAATTTCCAATATAAACACATACTGCCTATTAATGAAGAAAGGTATTTTCCAATGCATCCCAGAGAATAAATAGCCTGTTTCAAGTCAAGATTATTTTTTGTGTTGCCTGCCTTTTGATTTTTCACCCTCTCCCCTAGTGTACTTTATATGGATTCCAGTGGCACAGAGCTCCATAAGCAGACCTTTGTGTCTGTGCCTACTGCATCCTGATTAGAGGGATGCAGTTGGTTTCCCAGAGAACCATCCCTGGGAGTATGTGGGCAATGGCCATGAGTTGATCGCCATAATCCTAAGGGATGGTCATAGAGAGGGGGTTGGGACTCAGTCTCCCAAGCACTCAAGTTTCAGAGAGGATGCTCTAAATGATCTGCTTAACTGATGGGAAAAACATGTGTATGAAAAAGGGAAATGCCAGTCATGGCACTGGGATAAGGGGAATCTTCAACTTTCTTCTAGGCTCTTTCTTTCACCTCCCCATGGAAGAGATATTCATCAAATTATGTGTTGTTAGTTAAAGCTATTGACCACTAGGTCAAAATCTAGGGACCAAATTCATCTTGAGCTATGTGTTATTGCTGTGTTGTTCCTTAGCTTGGCTGGTTAAGATTCCTTGTTCCCTGGAGATTGAAGTTTTCTTCTGTTTACACCAATTTCGTTTTGGCAGGGGTCAGGATATTAAGGCACAAATAAAATAGCTCAAAGTCATCTTGACCTACTGTCTACTGACATATCCAAATCACAAAAATCACCTTGTAATGTATCTCATTTTAGGTTAATTGGGAGTTTTTTCTCTACCAGTAGGAGGGATATTGCAGGTAAAGGGTATTTGAATCAAAGAATCCTAAATCAAGAGCTGAAAAGACCACAAATGCCATCTAATCTAACCCCCTCATGTTATAAATGAGGAAACTGAGATTCCAAGAGATCAAATTACTTGCCTGAGGTCACACTAGTAGCATGAGTAAATGAATGAAAAAAAAATTATTAGTTTCTTGCTATGTGCGTACAAATAGAAAGTTGAGATAATCCCTTCTCTCAAGGAGCTCATGTTCTAATGGGGGATGTGACAGGCAGGCATAGAAGGTTTCCGCTGCAAGTCAGCTTAGAGAGGTTAGTAAATATCAGAAGCATTTCTGAAACCCAGCTGTCTGAATCCAAGTCAGTGTTCTTTCCACTACATAATATAGTCTTGAGATGTCTAGGAAGAGAAAGGGTCCTTAACCTTTTTGTGCATCATTGATTCCCTTGGGCAATCTAGTAAAGCCTATGGACTCCTTCTCAGAATAATGTTTTTAAATGCATAGAATAAAATACGAAGGATTGTAAAGGAAACCAATTATATTGAAATATATTATATATAGTTTTTATATAGCTATATATAGTTAACTTTATTTCTATATAATATATTTCTTATATATGATATATATTTCATGAAACCTAGGTTAAGAACCCCTGAGAATCAATAGATCAGTCTTGCTACATAAGTACTGCCTGCTGTAGTCTTGACTTCATGGAGGAGAATCTGTGTATAGGGTAATAGGATTATAGACTTAGAGTTGGAAGGTACATTAGACTCACATGAAGACTACCTTTTTCATTTTACAGATAAGGGAACTGAGGCTCTCAGAAGTCTCACAGGTCTGAACCCAGTTCCTGTAACTTTTAATCCAGCATTTCCATTTGCCAAATACTATATATTCAATATCACCCCCTCACACATGAACACAACACATCCCTTCTACACCTAAAGAAAACCACAAAGCACCCTCACCCCCAACCAATATCCCAAGCTGTAGCTCATTAAACCCCAAGGACATTTTTTTTCCTGAGAAAGAAGTAACTTACCCTCTTAGAGTCTCAAATTCTTTCATAACTCTTAGAATGTTATAAACACTGTATCCCTAAATAATAAATGGGAAATCATGGAACCCGCTTAAAAAAAAAATCCTTCTTTGCCCTATCTCCAACATTTCTAGGTGAATCTTTAGAAGACAGGGTCACAGTTTGAGCTCACCAGTCTCAATGTCATGAAAGCTCTTTAAAGTTCAATACACTTAATTTTAAATAGCCCTGTATTTTATAAATAATGTTTATATTATGTATAAAATGTGTATATATATTCATATATGTGTATAAATGTGTATGTATAAACACATACATAGACATACATACACACATGCACATACATGTACACACATACACATACACACTCACACACATACATACACATACACTATACACAGGCAAATATATTTTAAAGCTCCCAAAGAAACTGCTTATCAAACTGAGTCCGGGCTTGCTGGCCTGATAGTCTTTGCCTGCCAATAGCTCTGTTTAAAATTCCTCCTGCTTATCTTGTTTCCTGATTGATGGGAACTTGAACCAACCTCAAGACTTCCAGACCTCACTCCCTTCCAGTCCTTCTCCCTGGCAGGATGAATCATTTGACTGCAGGGAACATTCATTAGACGACACTTTTGCTTCCTTGTTAAATCCATCCTGCCATATAATCTTCTCAACGGATGGAAACCCCCTGCAAAGTATCTGCATTGTGTCTTAGTAAAGTACCTGGGCAAGCCCCGTGGGGACCAGCCGCCCAGGGTGGCCCTCCTCATTTTCAACCCCACAGAGGAATTTTTGTCTGCAAGTTGGACATATGACAAAGGGGAGTGCGTGGCTTTCTTTTTCGGTTGCTTTCCTTCTTAAAGAAGGCTTCCTGGGTTAAGGGGAAAAATTAACAGCTCGGCTCCCTATTACCTCACCGAGATCAAATCTGAACAATGAAATAATTTCCTTCAGAGAGCGTTTTGCTGGGTTTTTCCCCCTTCTTTCCCCCCTGTCTCGCTTTGTTTTATTCTGTCTTTCTTGCGTTCTTTCTATCTCTCTTTCTCTCTCCCTTTTTTCAAATTCTGAAAAAAAAAACCCCTAGCAGGCTGTAGGCATTGCCTGCGGCTTGCTGGTCTTCGCTACTTGTGTGGTCTGTGCAGACTTTATGATTTATTCAGCTAATGGGAAGGGAGCATGACCCCCAGTGGTCTCAGAAAGAGAGCTGCATGTGGGTTTAATGCCTTCACCACAAAAATGTCTGCTATGACTAAGCTGTGTGGCTGAAGTCACTGTCTGCATGGTGCTAAAAAGGAACTTGGGCATTAAGTGTGCGCTATTTACTATAGATTGGCTCTTGGGATTAAGCCAAGGGGTTCTTACTCGGTTTCAAAGAATAGCATGGAAGCTGCTAGGAGAATTAGAACTGAGCAATTGATTTTTACCAGCCTCCTGAGCCAGTGAGTTATCCTAAGAAGACTTCCCCCTCAGAGCCCATGTCTCCCCCCCCCCTTTTTTTTCATCGATTACTAAAGAGCCTTTTCAAACGTGCCAGGTTGTGCCTTTTATAAAGTTTATTGTCAAAATGCTCTCTTTCCCATAGTCATGAATGCCGGCTGGGGTATTCCCTGAACATCAGTTTGTAGCTATAAAAGGGGAGCTAAAGTGGAAAAAAAGTGATGAAGTCACTTTGCTTTGCTGAACACCATCCTGCTAGTCCCCCCCTCCCCCTTTTCAAAAAAAAATACACACCCACTTTGATCCAATGAGTGGTGCCCACCCCCGGGCTACACTGCCAGCATCCTAAGTAATCAGTCCATTGAGCATCAAGTTAGTCCTTTGTGGGCTGGGAGGGCCGAGGTGACCTGTTTATATTTTAAACTGAGGGAGATGTGTTTTCCAGTCAATGTGATGTCTGCTTTTGGTGGGTTGAAAGTTGTGCAGAATAGAAGACTTAAGCCCTTTGTAAACTTGTTTCTGGGTTCGGAAGAGAGTGAGCTTATTCAGAACCTTGCTACCCTCACCCCCAAGTCTTGGTTGGCATTTTAGGGTACAAATACCACTGACTGTCATTCACAACCTGGATGAGGTCCTTAAGTTGGGATTTTCAACCCTCCCCCGAGTCCTACTTTGTATTTCAGGAACCATACACTACTGGCTTTCATATATAACAGTACGAGGCCCCCAAGATAAGATTTCTTTCTCCATACCCAAGTTCTGCTTTGTGTTTCAGGGTTCATACACTACTGGCTTTCATATATAATGCTATGAGGGCCACAAGATAAGATTTCTCCCTCCACACCCAAGTCCTGCTCTTATATTTCAGGGTTCATACACTACTGGCTTTCGTGTTCAACTTGTATGAGATCCTTAAGGGAATCACTTGAATAGATATTTCAGCAGAAACCAATTGGAAATTCTGAAATCCTTAAAGATTGTTGGAGGCTATTGATCTTACCAAGACTTAATTTAGAGCAGGGGTTTTGGACTTGGGATCCATGGATGTGGGGAATCTGTGGATAGATTTCAGGGGGTCTTTGAACTTAGGAAAAAAATTATTTCTTGATTTCAATATAATTGGTTTCCTTTGAAATCCTATGTATTTTATTTTTGCATTTAAAAGGTGTTCCAAGAATAGATCTATAAACACCAAAAAGGTTAAGGACCTCTGAGTTGGAGAACGCTGGAGTTTTCTATCAAATGACAATCCACTAGGGAATGGGCATTTCTATTAAAACTTAATGAGAGTTTTGATTTAACACCATCCCAGTTGATCATCCACCAATTCAGTATTTCCCTCGATAAAGCTATCAGTGACAGGACATTCCACGCTAGGATGGATCTAGAATTCCAGGACAGCCAGCAGGAAATGGGGCCTGAATCCCATTTTCATATATACCCTGAGCTTACTTATTGGATCTTAGATGGGCTTTCATGACCTTCTACAAATTATTGAATAAGGTTGCACTTCACTTTCCCCATCTACGAAATGGAATTTGTAATCCAGTCCTACTTCTACCTCAAAGACTATTGCTGTGACTAAGCTGTGTATTGAGTACCTTGAGGTTAACAAAGATGTTGAGAAACGGTGCTTGACCTTTCTTTTCTTTCAGATATACGAGGTCAGGAAGTCCCTTTCTATTTTTTTTTTTCCTTCTTAAACCCACCTGCAAGGTACAGAATAATTATATAATCATCCCATAACTACATTGAGAGAGTCTTCCCCTATAAATGTTTTCCTCTATCTCCCTGTGTGCCTGGGGTTCCAATAACCCTTTCTACGTCTCCCAGTTTTATCACATTGGCTTACAAATACCTTGTATTTTTTTTAATCTATCTTCACCACAAACTGACTTTTTTTAGACCTCAACTGATTTCTCCTAGTCACAGGACCTGTGAGTCTTTATTGACTTTTTTGATTGGAGAACAATCAAAGAATTCTGGTTCTACCCTCTGTTCAATAAATTCCCTCTCTATCACCATTTGCTATGCCTAAAATGTTACTAATTCAACAACAATTTAAATAAACAATTATTAAGTATTTCCTTTGTGTAATACACCATTAGGGACAAGAGACATAAAAACAAATTGTAAGTCTTTGTCCTCAAAAGAGGTGTCAATTCTTCTCAGCAACAGAACATTTACGCTGACAAGTAAGTATGAGATAATTTGGGAGACAGGACCAACAAGAGGTTAGGGAACAAGAGTAAGGAAGGAAATATGCATTTATATGGTACTTGCTGTATGCTACGGTAAGCATATAATAGGCACTTAATAAATATTGATTGACAGGCATTGTGCTAAGCATTTGATTGGCCTCTTGGAGGAGTTGACAGTAGAGGTGATCCTTGAAGGAAACTCAGGATTCTAAAGAGGTAAAAAGGGAGGGCATTCCAGGCAGATTGAACAGCCTTTGCAAAGTTATGGAAGTAGAGATGGAATGCTGATTTCAGGAGAGAGCAAGTAGACCAGTTTGGTTGGTCTAATCCACCAAAAAAAAAAAAAAAATTCAATAATCCTTTTCAAATTGTATCCTTCAGTACATGTCTTTTTATATAGACTTCTTTGTGTTTGCCTTTGTTAAATGCAAGATAAGCAGGTCCTTCTGAACAACCAAAAGTCCAAAGCTTTTGCCTGTCTTATCTAAACCTTTAGGGTTTTCCCCATTTGGAAGGTAAATACCAGAAGGAATCTCTTGATATGCTTACCAAGCATATATTAAATGGTGGTCTATACTTGGCCCTAGGTTGTGTGCTGGACAGAGCAATTTTCATCTGTTTCCAAGCCTTCAAGGGATTACTATCTAAGGTCAACCATGTTGGTTGAGATGAATGGAACAAGAATATTCAGGATAGTTATAAACAAGATTAAATAGAATTGTGTATGTGGATGAAGATAATTCAAGACAATATATCTCCTCAGTCCATGGAATAAGAAACTTATGTGAGGGGATAACCCTACAAACCACCCTATACAATGCCCCATCCCTAAGCATCAATCCATGACATTTAAATTTCAGTTGCTTGACACAGAAATACGCTTAATCACTGTCTACCCTGACATAGTGGATAGAGTGCTGAACTTGGAGCAAGGAAGACCTGAGTTCAAATCCCACCTCTGACACTCACTAGTTGTGACCATGGGCAAGTCACTCAGCTTCTCTAAATCATAGTTTCCCAGTCTCTTAAATGGGGAAAATGATATTTGCTGTACCTCCTTCACAGAGTTGTTGTGAGGCTCAGATGGGAGCTTGAATATAGTTTGTGAGCTTATGTGTATTATTATTATTATTATCCTTACTCTGTCCAAAACAGACTAATCCACAGTCATGCTCTCTATATTGCCGCCATGGAATCCACTCAAGAGGAAGAGAAGTCCACAGAATTCTGGGATTATTAGATTTGTGGGAAGTGACTCTCTATGGAATGGATTGCTGGAGTCCCTGCCCTGAAGGTGGTCCTTTGTCCTGAATCTGACTCCTCTGAGCACTAAGACTTTTGCTATGTCAGTGAGAATTGAGTTGGTTAGGGAAGTAGATTATAACTGGGGTCATTTACTGGGAGTGCCATCAATTAATGAAGGCAACAGCATCTCAAGCTACAGCTGGCTTATAGTAAAGCCACTAGTCACTAACAAAAGGAGAAAACTCCTTGTTCTCCACATAAAGCTGGTGTCACATGGGCTCAGCAACAGCACCTATGCCCAAACCAGCCTGAACTGGAGTCTTCAAGAATAGCTCCTCTTTTGCATCTGCTTTCTCAACCTAGGAGGGTGGTCTACAGAAGGGCTAGGGTGGTTGGAGAGCTCCAAGCCAGGAGATAACAGTAATGGCTAACCATTTCTCAATTTTCATCCCACCTCACCCCAGCAACTTGGCTTTTGGTTGGCCGAAAGCCATAGCACACTATTCAGTTGGGCCAAAGAACCCAAAGAGACTTCTCTGAGAAAAGAAAGGAGACGAGGAGTTTCCTTTGAGATGAGTTCAATTAGAGATGAAATTCAAGTATATGTTTCATTTCAATTTATCCCAAGCTAGAACCATTCAATTCATCACACATCTACAGAGCACTTTAAACTCTAAGAGGAAATGTGGCATAATGGATAGAGAAAGAGAACTGGTCTCTGAGTCAGGAAGACTTGGGTTCTGATTCTGCCTCTAACACATGCTAGGAGATCTTGTACCAGTTACTTAACCTCAAGCAACCCTCTAAAGCTCTAAGTTTCAGGGAAGGCACCTCTCTCTATTAGAAGAGTAAAGCCATTACCTCTAGATCACTTGCTATAATCCCAAAATCACAACTCTGGATTTTTTTTTTTAAGTACCAGATATCACACTGTGTATGCCCAGGGGATGCACAGACCAAAATGAAAATCTATATCCTCATAAGCTTATATTCTGCTGGGGAAAAAATAAATTCTGTACAGAGCAGGGTTCTGCACAACAGATTGGGGGTGGGAGAGACTACTAACAATTGGAGAATCTGGAGACCCATCTTATATAAGATCTGCTTGAAGCGAATCTGTGGCTCCAAGAGGAAGAGGTGAGATGCAGATTTTGAGATGATTTCTGAACACTTACTAGCTCTAGGATCTTAAGCAAGTAAAATCTAGTTCCTTTGAGGGAAGGGATTATTTAGGTTTTTGTCTTTGAATTCCCAATTACCATCAAAGTGTTTTGAACACACTGCAGCAGGTACTTGTTGAATGGCGTTGTGGAAGACCTGAATTTTCTAACCTGTAAAACAACGAAGTTGAACGAAATGATCCTGACTCCACAGGGAACTCCGAGATGCCAAGAATGCAGGATAGTGTTTGTTATTGTGAGTAAGAAGCGACCCCAGGAGGGGCTCCATTTCAAGCCCTTTCAGACAACGGTTGTGTTTGGCATTGTATATTTTCTTCCTTGGCCTGTTCTCTTGCCACAAACCCAGATACATGAGAAGAGGAATTTTAGGGGGAAGGGAGATACAAAAGGAGCTTTCCCTGTGTTGTGTGTTTTCCTTTTCTAATAGGTCCTCACAACTCCCAAACCAAGGAACTGGATTGTGGATTGGTCTACAGATGGGTGAAGGACCCTGCTGTGCATTTCTTCCATCTGGGCATTTCTGGCACACAGGTGTTTCAGCTTTATCCAGTCAGGAAACACTCCCCTCCCCCCCCCCCGGCCCCACTTTTTCTGGGGAGGGAAGTTTGGGGAGGCCGGAACACCCACGATTGTTTCTCAGAATAGGAAAGAGGCGGGCGTTGGGGGAGGGAGAGAGCATAGCCCACCCACTGGCTAAGGTCGTCTTTCCTGCTGGTCAGCCTTATTCCGTAAGGTGTAAATCAGAGGGCAGATGTATGATCTGGGAAGTTTTCCAGATGCACGTTTCACAAAGGCCCATATGTTCTCGTCATGTGGAAATAACGAGCCTGAGGGAGGCTGCAGGCGGGACAAAAGTTGCGACAAGTCATTCTGTCTGAGCTTCTCCCACTTAGCAGAGGGTGTTGTCGGGGAAACCCAAGCCGGGAGCCTGAGAGCTCTGGCTGGATGCAGAGCAGAGAAAGGCCGTCTTGGCAAGGGGCGCGGGGCACACACAGGGCCCGGAGGCTGCTGCACGGTCCCCACCCGCAGCAAGTGCCTGCCAGATGTGGGAACCAAGCGGCGGCCGCGCAGAATGGAAATAGGACTCCCTAGCGCAAAGTGGGGAGCAGGGTTCTGCACAACAGGCACTTGCCAGCAGGGACAGTCGCTTTCCATTCACTGGCGGCGGTCCCAGGGAATCAGCCAAGGCTGTCACGGTGGCGGACGGCATTCCTACTCGCAGCGTCTCTAATCGACCCCGACTCTCTCAAACATCTCCTATTAACACCGGGTTCTCTGCCATGCATGGGGAAGCTCCCTGCTGCTCGCACGTAGCTCTCTCTCTCTCTTCTTCCTAGTTCTTGAGGCGGGTTTCAAGGCACATTATCTCGCTGAGTGTAAGTTGGTTCTTGGGAAGGAGTCAAGGATTTTCAGCAGCTGCCTTCTTTCTTGCAGATCTCTCCAAAGGCACTTAATAAATTTCAGTTTCGGCGGCTAGAGAGCCAGCCTAGAAGCCTGAAAGGCCTGAGTTTACGTCCTGCCTTCTGATACACACTGGCTGTGGAATCCTAAGCAAGTCCCTTAACCACACAGTACTCTCTAGGCAACTTTCTCCTACTACAGGTTGCAAAGAAGGAGTTTACGTGCATTAATAAAGAGAATTCCTGTTGGTATTTCAGATCTAGTCCCTAACCTTTTCATGACAGGAAGCCTGTTGTACTTTCAGATACCAGTACTCACAGGACATTCAAGCCAATTCAGCAAACATTTATCTAGCACTACTGTGTTCAAAGCAAGCTGCTAAGGTTGCTGGGAGGAAGCAGAGTTTCCGTGAGAAACAGCCCCTCCCCTCAAGCAGCAAATAAGCTGGGAAATGGACGCCATTCCCTACTCCTTCATCATAGAATCCTTAATTTCCGTCAAAGCCCAGTTCAGATGTCACTTCTGAAGGGAAGCGTTGAGACTGATGTGCCCCCAACTATTAGCATTCTTTTCCTATTAAAATTAATTTGCATATATTTTAAATATACTAATTTTCGAAGGTGGTGTATTTGTTCCAGCAAAGCAGGAAATCTAGGATGTATAGGATTTGGGGGCGGGGCATGTGCCATTGAATGGGGACAATTACATATCTATTTCAATGGAACTGGTTTCTTTTCTAATCCAATATATATGTATTCAAAATCATTATTCTGAGAAGGGATAGGCTCCACCAGACTGCCAAAGGGAGTCATGACACCAAATATGGTAAGAATCCTTACAGAAGCATGCACACTCCTTGAGACCCAGGACTATTTCAGATTTGGTTTTGTATTTCCCAAACCTAGCAGGATACTGCACATTCTAATAGGTGTTTGTTGTTATTGTGATACATTTATATACAGATAACTGCAGGTTACAAAAATATACTGAATTTTTGCTGAGGGAGACAAGGTTCTACTTGAAGCCAGAGGAAGGAAAAGGTGGGGAGGAAAGAGGGAAAAGCAGAGAGACTCCTTAAGGGTGGTGGCTTTAAGTGGTGCTTTAAAGGATGAACAGAAATTCAACAGGAAGGTCAAAGTGATTCTAGGTAGAGGGAAGAATGTAAGCAAAGACACTAAGGATACAAAACAGAGGACATGTAGAAGTAACATCATTGTTTAGTTAGGCTAAATCATAGAGTACATGGAGGCAATGGTGTTCTTGTTGCTGATTCTTTGTTTTCCTAGAGGACCCAATCTCAGGTACCATCTTGACTTGCAAGTGAATTAGATTTAAGTAAAGCAGAGCAGCACAAAGTCATCAATCAGCCACACTTTCTTCCAAAGTCATTCAAATCCAGTGGCAGGATGAAAGTCAAGATTATTGGTGATGATGGCCCAGGATATAATGAATGACCTTGGTGTCTTTGAGATCTGACCAAGCTCTTCATCTGTCACTGGAACAAATTTTTCTCATTTGCCCATTTCACCAGCGGAAGTATTCACATGTTTGGGTTAAACATTCCCCTAACTCACTGACAGGTTTGAGGCTTATCAGTTACCCTCAACCTGGACTAGCCCATCTGTTGAGATGATTTTTTTTTTTCCCCAGAGTGTGTTCATTGTGCATGGTACAGCTTCTTGGAATCATGGCAAGAGTTGGGTGAGGGTGTGTTATGGGAATCTGAAGATCTTCCCTGCCCCTAGGCCCTTTGATAGGCTTAAGTGAGTCTGAGAACCTTCCCTGATTTGAAAATATACTCTGCCTCCTAATAGGCTGAATGTGGTCACATGGAACCTATGGCGGGAGGCTTGCTCTTCAGGAATGTCCCCACCTTATTACTTTGTGATTGGGCAGTGGGTTAAGAGGACTGAGACATTCTCTGATCCTGGAGAAGGCTATATATACCTTGATGTGAGTTTTTGCTTTGGGGCTCAGTTTGGAAAGAGTTATGTGATTTGGCCAGATGAGACTCTGGGCAGCCATTGAGCCCCCCAGCTTTGAAAACCCAGATGTTGGTGCTTCCCTCTCTGGTAACTAACTAGGTGTGGATGTAATGATCAGATGGCCAGAATCCTGTCTGCTGATCTGTTTCTTTGTCTGCTTGTAACTTCTGTTTGTATTTTTTGAAGTTCAGAGTGTTGACTTTTCCCCCTGAACTAAGTAAATGATATATGTTTGATTGATTAAAGTAGGATTGTTAACCCATTTTGAGTTGCTTTCCCTTAGAAAAGCAGATCAAAGAACCTATACTAGCAGTCATCCCCGGTATGCTAGGGTGCTTGCTGCTACAGGGTAGACACCAGAGATTGATGAGCAGCCCTAAAAAGGGCTTGGCAAGCCCTAATACCAGAGATGCTAGTCCTCCCCAAACACCCCATACACCCCAGGCACATAGTATGGGATGATATAAGATGCTAAATTATGTAGAGCCTTGAATGCTAGGACAAAGAGTTTGTAATTTCTCTCAAGTTTCTCATAGTATATTGGCTCTTTTTTTTTTCTGCTTCTATCACATTTTACCTTATAACATACCTATTTGTCTACAAGTCATATATTTCCCCAATTTTCTTCCCCAAATAAACTGTAAATTCCTTGAAGGCAAAGTCTGATGGCATAGTGCTTTTGTATATAATAGGTGATTAATATTCACTGAAATCCATTTGTTCATTAAACCACAGGACAAAAATTGAGGTGTTTTGACAAGCTATATTACTGAGGAAGATCAGTCAGCATGGTAGACTGGAAAGAGAGCTGGTTTTGGAATCAAAGGACTTTTGTTTGAATTCCAGATATACTTTTTTCAATTCTTTGGGCCTTGATTTCTTTATGTGTAAAATGGAATGGTTGTATTTCAAGGGCAGAGAACCTGTAGCCTTGAGGCCACATGTGACCCTCTAGGTCCTCAAGTGCAGCCCTTTGACTGAATCCAAACAGATTTGTTCTGTGGACTTGAGGACCTAGAGGACCACATGTGACTTCAAGACTGCGTGTTCCCCACCCCTGGATTAGATCATCTCCAAGTTCCCTTCCAGCTCAAAAGCTATGAATCTATGTTCCGAATTTGAAAGTTTATCTGAAGGATAAATTGGGAGTCGAGATGAAGACCTTGGTGGGGGGATATTACAATAGTCCCCATGGGTGATAGAGAAAGACTCAGGAAGAGCCATTGAGAATAGTAAAGAAGGGAAAGATGTGAAAG
Source organism: Pseudochirops corinnae (assembly GCA_028646515.1). Lineage (NCBI taxonomy): Eukaryota > Metazoa > Chordata > Mammalia > Diprotodontia > Pseudocheiridae > Pseudochirops > Pseudochirops corinnae. Next base: position 73,501,931 of record CM053592.1, on the reverse strand, counting down.
ATATTATTAAGATACAATTGACAGAATTTATTGTACTGGTTCTCTATGAGAATTGGGGGATAGAGAAGAGTCCAAGAAAATTGGATGGTTTTGAGCATAGGAGACTGGGAATTTCCATCTTCGGAAATAGTAAAGTCAGAAGAAAAACAGGTTCAGGGCGAAGATCAGCAGCTTGGCTTTAGACATGTTGGATCTGAATTGACCATGGGCCATCCAGATTAACAATGTCTTGTGGGCAGCTGGATATTTAGGTCTGAGTCAGAAGGTCAAAGCTGGAGGTATTGGTTTGTGAGTCATCTGCATAGAAGGGCTAGTTGAATCCATGGAAATGAATGTAATTTCCATGGAAGAATGAAGAAAGGAAAGAGAAGACACATCTGGCTCTAATTACATTAGTTCCTATCTCTTAGATAATTTCCTTTTACTATAAACAGCACCTTTTTCCTACTTTTGTACTGTCAGCTACATGCCGCTTCTGTGAAGTGGCAGATATATAGCTGACTTGGCTCTTTCCCCGAATCAGACCTGAGCATTTTCCCCTTTAGGTAACTATCTTTCTGAGCATTGTTACCATTCAACTTTATTATGTGGTGGAGAGAAGAAAGCAGCATAGAGAGCCATGAGGAGAACACTGTCCAGGTGTATCCTATTGGCTTTCTTTTTTAAACCACTGGCAATGGTACTTTGTACTTCATTTTTCAAAGGTCTCTGATTTCTTAGAGAAGGGTCTTTCAACCACCATCTTTCAACCACCAATACGGATCACAACCCCTTTACATTTTAGTAAATGGTCTTAATCAGCAAATTTTAAAATTCATATACTCATAGATGTGGGGCTAGAACAAGTCTTAGAGGGCATCTCATACAACCTTTTCATTGTACAGATTAGGAAAACGAGGTCCATAAAAATAAAGTGATTGGCTTAAGGTCACACAGGTAGTAGTCAGTAGAACCAAAATCTGAACCTGGCTCCTCTGATTCCCTTTTGACATTCCTGCTCTGCCTCTTGGCTGCCTGGGTGATAAACCTCTGTCCACTTTGCAAAGCTGCTCCTTAGATGAAAGAAATCTTCTCCATCATTGATCCTGTACTCTGTGATCCTGTACACTAAGCTAGCGGTCAGTCAGCAATTTCAATCTGGCCCACTGCCCATTCTGAGCAGTACAAAAACTGGCAGTGGGACAGATCTGGTCTGCAGGCCATAATTTGCTGACCCCTGCTCTAAGCTTTTCAAGCTTTGCAGGATCAACTAAAGTTTATGCTCTATCAGCAAAGTCTTTGAGAAACAAAGGTCACTTTTATGACTGAAAAATACATTGGAGTAACATTTTGGTGTCTCATGTCTTATGAATACCTACCCATCAAGATGGAGTCAAACATTTATAAGCTCTGAAACATTAAGATGCTAACTCAAACCCCATGCCTTGGTGTGTTTCATAGACCATAACCAAACTTAAAGTTATAATCTTCTTCTTCTTTTTTACCCTAAAATCACCAAGTACACTTTTGTCATTTTCACCTAAATCCAGCAAAGCAGATTCTAAGGAGCTCTACCTATAGAACAGAGTTTTCTTTGCTACCATTTTCTTTAGCTTAAACAGCAGTGAAGTTGGAGGTCTGCCTTCTGCCCCTTCATACCAACTCCCATCTCATGGAAGTCAAAGAGAATGAAGAGAATGTTGAAATATGAATCTTTTTTTCCCTATGGAAAAAATTTCCATTTTCATCATCATTATAATTATAGTCATAATAACAATGAATGGCATTTATATAATGTCTTAAGGTTTACAAGGTGATTTATAGACATTACCTCATTTGATCTTTACAACAGCACTGTGAGGTAGGGATGACAGATACTACTGTCCCCAGATTACAGATGGAGCTTAGAGAGAAGTTCATGGAATTGCAGAGTTTAGAATTGGGACCCTGGGGGGTCCATATAATCCGACCATTACCGAAAGAGGAATCTATGGTACAAAATACAAGTGACCAGCTAGCCTCTACAAGGAGGACCTACAGCAAGAGGAAAACCACTCCCTCTGAAGGCAATCCATTCTCCTTTTGGAGAGTTCTAATTGTTAGAAAGTGTTTCCTGACATCGAGCCTAAATGGTCTTGGGAAATTCTACCCACTCCTCTGGGGCCAAGAAGAACAATTTTAATCTCTTTTCCGTAGGACAACCCTTCAAATACTGAAAGACAACCATGCTCCTACCCCTTCCCGGTCACTTCCCCTCCAGTCTTCTTTACTCCAGACTAAAAGGTCTTTATTTCTTCAACCCAGTTCTGTTGGAAGTATAGATACAAGTTCTTTCATCATCTTTTTCCAACTTATTATTGTCATTCCTAAAATGTGGTGCCTAGATTAAACCCAGTACCACTCATGTGGTCTGACCAGGGAAGCCACAGAGAAACTATCACCTCTGTATCTCTGTGCACAGAAAATTCAACACGAAGATTACAACATACATATTAATATTATCTTCCTCAGTTTCCTCTACTGTAAAATGGCAATGATTATAATAGCACCTACCTCACAGGGTTCTTGTAAAGATCAAGTAAGATATCTGTAAAACTCTCAGCACAATGCCTGGCACATCATAGGTGCTTAATCTCACTCTCCCATTCCATAGGACAGATCTCAGAAAATTTCCAAAAACAGAAAGATATGATAGGTCTATGATTGTTTGGCAAATTAACATTCATTGAAAGCACACACATTATTACCTCCATAAGACATCACTACTGGGAGGTTCCTTGTTTTACAGAAAGGTGTAAAAAAATTGTTTTATAATGGTGTCTTTTTCAGAAACCACTCTACAAATAATTCTGAATCTTTTTGAGGCTATGGAATATACAGCAAAGCCTTTTCTTCTTAGGGCTTACTCAGTGTTCTGGTGGAAAACTTCCATCAAATTAAGTCAACAAGCATTTATTAAGCACCTACTTTATTCCAGGCACTGTGTTAAGTTCTGGAAATACAGAAAAAGGCCTGCCTTCAAGGAGCCTACAATCTAACAGGTCAAAGGTTTAAGGTCCAGTCTTTCCTTTAATCTTTCCTCAACAGCCAATAGCCATCGTTGTTCTCTCGGACAGTTCTCTCCTAGACGTGCATGTGAAACCGTCAGACTTCTACATCTTTTTCCTGTGTTAAGCAGTCTTTCCTATCCTACTTAACGTCCTGAACCTGGTCATTTCAGGACTAATTTATTCCACTGTCTTCTCTTTACTATGTCATCATAAAGTTAACCAAAAGTGGTAGCCTTAGGTGGAAATATCTATTTCGAAGAACTGAAGATCGTTTGTTTTTCTTTTGTCTTTTTCTTATTTGTAGTTTTCTCTGAATCACTCTCAGTTTTTATTTGACAGTCTGGCTCAAGGCCATTGCTGTTTTGGCAGGGAGGGTTTGACCAATGTATTAATTTTGGCTCATATCGCTCTTTACCCTCTAACTTGGCAGTTTTCACACTTAGGTACAATTCTCAGGTTACCTTTATAGATATAGTTAAAGGAAGTGATAAGCACAGCTGATTCTTTAGCATTTTTCCTCATGAAAAACAATTCCTCATGGCTGACTACAAACCAGAGAATTCTTCCATAGTGGCTCAGGTGGTCCAGTAGAGAGAGTGTACAAGGAACCCTGTCTCAGCCATTTACTGTCTGTGTCTGGATAAATCACTTAAACTCTCAGTCTGTTAAAAAAAAAAAAAAGCACCCACCTTATACCATTGTTGTGGGAATTAAGTGAGATACCATGGTAAAGCACTTTGTAAACCATACAGCCATATGAATACTGTCTATTCTTTTTGGTTTTGTTGGTGTTATCCCTAGTTCAGACAGTTCTTGGACAGCAGACATAGCCTGTTACCATTCTATCCTTGAAGCCTTTCCAGCTTCGTTGGACATGCCAAAGTTTGTTCTCCAGGGGCATAGCCATTGGGAATACAGGATCACCCTCTCACCATGATGAAGCATTGCAGTAGAATATCTGTTCAACCTCAAAAAAAAAAAAAATCGGAAAAAAATACTGCGCAAGATGAAGGCATAAAAAGGATATTCTTTCTTAATTTTTCTTCGGTTGAGTTTACCAGGACTTCCTGTGTGTCTCAACCTCAATGCCCACATAAGCTCATATTGCTAATGTAGTTTTAGACACAGAATATCTTCTCTGAGGCAAATAGCCCCCAGGGACTCCCTCAGAGTTCTGCAAGGTTCCTGTATGAGGAGTTAGCAGCTGCTGATGACTTTTTATGTGGTATCTTTGGAAGGTCTTTGGTTAAGTGCAATGCTCCAATACCTGGGTTAAGCTGGGAGGAGATGTTTTTTCAGCTCCTCTTTCCTTTTGCTGCTTGGTCCAGGGGGCTCTGTGTGGGCTCTTCAGAAGAGGCCTCATTGATTCTCCAATGAGAAGGGTTCTAAATTCTTTGCTCCTCTCTTCTTCAGCTTACCCGGAGCCAATGAGTAACTACAAGCTATTCAGACTTTCCCTGATGCTTGTCTGGAATGAGTCACGCTACCCAGAGGGAAAAATACTTAGTCTTTTAGGATCTTGGGTTCCTGGGACACATACTTAGTGATGGATAAAATGGAAGGACTAGTGAGTGGACTGAGAAGGGAAATGGCCTAGCAAAGATGTATGTTTAAATATTCCAAAAGTCTTAGTTCAGTTTTAAGCTTTAGTAACTTTAATTTTTAGGTTTTAATAAATTAAATTAAAATTGAACTAAGACTTTGGAGTTGCCCTATATAGAAATGGTCCAAAATCAGAGCTTCATAACCTAGGGTCCATGAACAGGTTTCATGGATTAAGATGGGAAAAATAATGACTTTTATTTCAACACAATTGTTTTTCTTTATAATTCTATCTGTTTTATTTTATGCAATTTAAAACATTATTCTGAGAAAGGATCCATAGTATTTACCAGGCAGCCAAAGGGATCCATGGACACAAAAGAATTTTTTTAAAAACCCAACAACTTCATTTTTAAGTATTGTTGGGTCTACAACCTGAAGAGAGTGACTGAATCACTTGGAGATTAGTAGGACCTGTCTATTTGTAGGTACATCAGCCCTTGAGAGTAAGGAGAGTGGCTGATTGAAGGCACTCAGCTGCTATGGAAGACCTATACCTTGTGAAATCATGTAAAGTCGGAAAAATGGCAGGCTCTAAAGTATTTCCTACGTTTAATCTCTAATCTAACTGAGATTCAACCATTTGGATCCCTGGTCAGGTGACCAGTTTGTCTGTCCATTTCAACCATTTGGATTTTGGAGCTCCTCAGGACTCTTTAATCAAATACAGTTCAATAAGCATTTATTAAGTTCCTACTCTATGAGAAACGCTGTACTAGGAGTTGGAGAAGCAAAGGTAAAAATGTAATACTAAATTCAAGAATCTCATATTCTTCTGAGTGAAGGAGATAGGGGGAGAGAAGGCAAGATATGTACAAAGTAAATACAAAATTACTGAGGAGCAGAGAAAAGACCATCACCTGTGGTAGGAGTGGGGGTGGGGAGGGGGCGTCTTATGTAGAAGATGGCACGAGGTCAAGTCAGAGCTATGGGGATTGAGAGCACACCAGGCATGGGAGATGGGCTGTTAAAAAGGTATAGAGATGTGTGACCAAACGTCATTTAGGCCAGTGTGTCTGGGACATCGTAGTGTTTGATGGTGAGTCATGCGAAACCAGTGTCCCCAGCCTGGAATGACTTTGCAGCTTCTGCTTGAGACCCCTCCTCAGGGGTTCATCTCTGTGGTATCGTAGATCCTTTCCACAGTGAAGCCTGTAGATTCCTTGGAATAATCCAGTGCTCACCTATCCTCATAATTAGAGAATGTACTAAATTTAAGTTAGAGGTTAATGAAAATAAATATGTATTTTTTCCCATTTATCCAAATTCTCAGGCCCCCCCCCCCGAAATTTATTCAGAGACCCCTTTTGTGGATCCTTGATGAAGAAATCCTGTCTTACAGATGCAGAACTTATACCCTTCACTGTCTGGCAGGGATTCTCATTTTCCTTTAAGGTTTTGAATATGTTACATGCTTAACTCTAGTCGCTGAAAGGCGGTAGCATTGGGCTGATACCAGACCAGCAGTAAAGCCCAATGCATAAGTGGGGAGTTTGTGTGTGTGTGTGTGTGTGGGTGTGTGTGTACACATGTATATCCTCAATAAACATCATAGCCTTGGTGACTCTCACTCAGCACTTACTAGAATTCAGATGTTGAATATCCCTTCACCCTATTTTTCCTGACATCGTCCCCTTTGTGATCCACGTGGGAGGAAGGGACTGGGCAATGTGCCCAATTATATATTTTATCACCTTAACTTACTCTCCCACTTGCTTGCTTGGAATTAGACAGGACACCTTGCTTGGGCCCCCAGCTTTTTCTCCTCTCTTTCTCCTTATGGCTAGCAATAAACTTGCAGGGATGGACTTTATAAAGCCCAGCACACAGGAGAGACAGGGGGAACGTGGGTGTTTCTCCTAAGACTGAGCAGAAAAGCTATTCCTAGTAAATAAAGCAATGGCTGTTGTGAAGTACAAAACCACATTGTTCCATTCTGTAGCTCTGAATGGAGATGGTTAAGCCTGGAGTGTAAGTGGGAAAAAGGCAAGAGAAAGGAGAAGGCGGCCTTGTTCACTGCCTCTGAATAAAGAGATGGGAGAACAGTGGGACAGTTAGAAAGCTTAAGACTAATGGATGAGAGTGTATTATTTTAATTAGGTTTCTGAATTTGAACCCAAAAGGAGATCCTCAAAAGAATATTATAATAAATTACAAGTGGGACTTCTTAGCATCGAGGAAAGGATAACATATTAATATCTGCTTCTTTGCCCATCCAGAACTCAATTTGTTAGCTATTCTCTAGCCTTTGGTTACAGTTTAATTTTTTAGTGTCCAGAGTTGAGTTAAGTTGTTTACTTAACTTATAAGGACATGATTCCTGCCCACAAGTAGCTTATAAATTCAGGATAAAATCCAACTTGGCTGAATGTTAGTGATGATTTTGTCTTATCTTCAATATATACCTTTAAGCAATGAATAGTGTCAAATTTTAATTTGTTTCATGTAAGAAAAAATATATATATACACATATATGTAACGTTACCTTATTCTTTAGACTTCTTTGTAGAGTTAAGATGATGGTGATGAAATTCAGGTTCACTTAATTCAACCAGGACTTAAGTGTCTTAAGTCAAAAATAAAACACATCCTGCCTTTGGGAATTCTGCTAGGGAATGCAACATGTACACAGATTAAATAAAAACAAAAAATATATATACAAAGTAATTTTAAGAAGGTGAGTATTGGGAAAGGCAAAACTCCACTACCATGCCCACTGTCCCAAAATGATTTTTTTTTTAAATTTTGTTAATGATAATTCAATGTCTATAACTGAGATGGCAATGATAAAATACAAATGTGAAGTCTTAGGTATTTCTTTGAGGGTCACAGTCCTCTTTTCTATAAAGATGGGCTTGGACTAGAATCAGGGATGAGGTACCTTTGGCCTTGAGGCCATCTGTGGCCTTCTAGGTCCCTCAGTGTGGCCTTTTGACTGAGTCCAAGTTTTATGGAACAAATCCTTTTATTGAGGGCATTTGTTCTGTGAAGTTTGGATTCAGTCAAAAGGCCACACTTGAGGACCTAGAGGGTCACATATGATCCCCCCCAGACTGCAGGTTCCCCACCCTTGGACTAGATCATCTAGGAGAAGACTGTGAAGAATATGGGATTTAGAGTCAGAAGACCTGGGTTAGAATCTGGGCTCTGCAAGCTGTGTGACCTAGACAAATCTGGGTAAGTCATTTAGCCTCAATAATACTGTTTTCTCACCTCTAAAATAAGGAAGTTGGGTCAGAGGATTTGTAAGGCTCCTTTTGGATTTAATTATGTATATTTTTCCAGTTCTAAAATTCTACAATTTTATGATGTAAAAATAGTAAGGAAATAGACTAAGACAATCCATCTGTTCAGGGCTATTTGCTGTTCCTCCACATACTCCCATCTCCCAGATCCTTTGAAGACCATCCCCAAGGCGTAGAGTTTTTTACTTACTCACTTTAGCTTTTTAGAATTAGGCTTCCTTGAAGACTCAGTTCTAATGCCACCTTCTACAGGATTCTTCCCAGCTTTCCCAGCTTCTATGTAGAACTTGAAAAATAATTTATTTGGAGTCCTTAGGGGTCCTTAGTGATCCTCTGGTCCAGCCTCCTCCTTTCAGAGATGAGGAAAGTGAGTCTTAATGATGTTGAATGACTTAGCCAAGGTTACACCACTAATACAAGATTCCACAAGTGGGAGAGAAGGGATTCTAAATGAGGTCTTCTAATAGACTTTATACTTTATGTAGAGACTTTCTATGATTGATGAGACTTCCTAGGCAAGAGACATTCCTTTCTTTAAGCATGCCAGTTGCACATGTTAAAGCTAGGTTGGATTAGTAGTAGATGAGCAGCAAAATACAAAATAATTATACCAAAAGGAAAACTGATTAGGCGAAGGGAAAAAAAGGAATTTGGTTGCTTGGGAGAATGGATAGAGTTTTTGAGCTTGGCGGCCTTATAGATTACCAAGGGGTGAAGCTGGGGAATTGGAATCTAGAGTGTTGCTTTTTTTTTTTTCTTAAATGAAGCTAGGTTTTGTTTTTTGATGTTTGGTTTTGTTTGGTTGGTTTTTTTTTTTTTTTGGTGGTAGCAAATAATTGGAAATTGAGGGGATGCCCACCAATTGGGGAATGACTGGACAAGTTGGTGTATATGATTGTGATGGAATACTATTGTGCTATAAGAAATGATGAATGGGATGCTTTCAGGAAAACATGGGAAGACTTATATGAACTGACACAAAGTAAAATGATCAGAACCAGGAAAACATTGTACACAGTAAGTACACAGTAATTGGTCAGTAGAACAGTACAATGATCAACTGTGAATGACTTAACTATTCTCAGCAATACAATGATGGAAGACAATTCCAAAGAACTCATGATGAAAAATGCTACTCACCTCCAGAGAAAGAACTAATGGAGTCTGAGTGTAGATTGAAACATACTTTTTTTTTGCTTCCTTTATCATTCTTGTTTTTTTTTTTTGGTCTGTATTTTCTTCTACATGACTAATATAGAAATGTTTTGCATAACTACACATATATAATCTACATCAAATTGCCTTCTCAAGGAGGGAGGAGGGGAGCAAAGGAGAGAATTTGGCTCTCAAAATTTTTTTAAAAAATGAATGTTAAGAAAAATCTTTCATGTAATTGAGATAAAATAAAATAAAAAATAAAGCTGTGATTTTGGTGAGTAGAAGCAGAGGGAAATAAAATTATGTTGATATCAAGTGGACTGAGGACTCAGAGGCTGGGTAAGGTGGCTACTGAGGATACTTGTAAGATTAAACTCAAAAGGGGTGGGACCTGGGGCCCAGACAGCACGAAAGTCTCCTTCTGAGATTTAGAGGGTTGGAAAGAACAAACAAAAGCAGATGAGAGGTCTGGGTAGATGTGGACAAGACTGACAAGAATGAAATTACCTCAAGGGCTGGGACCTAAAGAACTTAAATGAAATAAAAAATGGAGGTAAGAATTTTTACATTTGAGTAATTTGTTTTGCCTTAGTCTATCTATTTTATAGTGAATATAGAAACAGAATTTGAACTCAGATCTCATGATCCTGACATTTACCATTCGAGTAACCCTAAGCAAGTAATTTAATGTATCTGAGCTCCAGTTTCCTCAAGTGTTCTATAAACATGAGGTGTTTGTATTACTCTTGCATTTGAAGAGATTTTATTGGCACTGGAGAGATGCACCTGAGAAGAAAAAGAGAAAATGGTGCTGACCACAAATACAGAGGCACAGACTATAGAGATGAAATTGAAAACATCTCTCCCACTTTTTTTTCCTCAGGAAAGGGCATAAGAAAATGAATTGAATCAAGGGTTAGTGAAGAGTCCCTACTGAGAGAGTATTTTAATTACTTTTTTTTAAGTGGTCTATGGAGGGCACCTCATCTTGGCATGATTTGTTGATTGGAAAAAGTATCTATTGAAACTAAATTTTTTAAAAAGAGAGAGAATATCGTATTCCCGTAAGATAAATTGTGAAGGCTTAGGAATGGGAAAAAGTCATGAGACAGAAAACTTTTTAATCTTAGCTTATTCATTACTACAAAACAATAGAAGTTCAAGAACCCATTGGGTGATATTAATCCTAATAGATCACATGAGTACAGTGCCTTATTATTGACAAAGATCTTTAAGTAATTTCCTTTGAGTCTCCAAACAGCCAATCATTTAGGTTAGTGTGAGCAGAATACACATAATAATTATTGTAGGAACCCAAAGCAAGGTCAGACCTATTTGAGCTACAATTGTGAATAAAGTCTTATAGAAGACCCAAGATCTTTTGCCAGATCCTTGAGGATGGGTAAATTTTAGAAAGGCATTGTATTTTGAAACATAAGTGAGATGTGGCATGCTGCAATGGGTAAGGCTCTGGACTTGGAGTCCAGAAGACGGAAGCTGAAATTATGTCTCAACTATTTACTATTTTGTGACCCTGAACAAATCTTTTGACTTCTCTGTGATTCACTTTCCTCATATGCAAAATGGGGAAATGGTGGGTTAAATGGCCTTTGAAGACCCTTTTAGCTGTAGATCTATGATGTTAGGGTTTTATAAATCAACAAGATATGATAATAGAATCAATGGGAATTCTACCCTAGCCAGAGTAGGAAGTTTCTATTAAGGAATAGGGAAACAAAAGTGGAACTTAAAGAAGTGGGGAGAGGGGTGGTAAATTATGGAGCTATGCAAATGGCTGTGGATTTTCAACATTATTTACAAACAACGTGGTGCCAATAAATATTTGAGACATTTTACTTTCTTTTATTTTTTTAGGCAATCAGGGTTGTGACTTGCCCAGGGTCACACAGCTAATAAGTGTCTAAGGCTGCATTTGAACTCAAGTCCTGCTGACCTCAAAGCTGGTTTGCTATGTACTATACTGCACAGCTGCCCTTTTTCAGACATTTTAGAAAAATTGCTCTGATGATGGTGTTAAGGGTACAATAATCTAGGCATTAGGCGGTGAAGAACTAAGTTGAATCTATGAATCAACTCATGAAAGAAGAAAAAGGCATAGGCAAAATTAACAATCTGAAGATAAAATCAACAAAATTTTGTGACTTATGAAGACAAGCAACACATTAAAGTTGATGCAGAAACTCTGAGCTTGGATTCGAGGAGAATAGTACCTCCATTCAGTTAAGTAAATCATAATGACAGTTGCCTCTAGGCTGGATTTATCAATGCTGAGGTTTTTGTTTTGTTTTGTTTTGTTTTTGTTTTAAATGTAATTAGAGAAACACATGCCCAGAAAAGAAAATGGGCTCCTCAAAAAGAAAAAGGAATAACGCAGACCATCATGGCCATAACCATACATTCCTCCAGTATCTACATAGTGTCAAAAGCACAAAATGAAAGCCTCCTAGAATGTTAGGTGGATCCCCAGAAGGCATATTGACATGATGACATGGACAGGGCACACACAGGATAGATAGACATGAATAGGTCGAGATTTGTATCATTGGAAGAAATAGCCCCATGGGCAAGATAGAATATTAGAAAAGTGCCATATAAGATGTGATCCAGGATGTGTATCATTTGACAAAAAGGTGAGCCTGTCATATAGTGAGAATGAGCTGGATCACCTGAGTGTGGCACTGCAAATGATAAAATATTAATAAAACAAGAGGGAAGACTTCATTGTGTTATGATATATTCTGATGATCCATCATGTTAAGATTGGAGTGTTGGAGAGAAATTTTGTTAATTATCATTCAGGTTTAGACTAAGTTTTCTACAAGGAAATGATAGTTCCATGTGCTAATTTAGGATCAGAAATGTAGCAGGAGTAACATCTGCCATGTAGATTAGGCTAGTTTGTTGGGTTTTTTTCTCATTGAAAGGTATGAAATCAATCTTGAGACTTAATTGACTTTAGGGACTAAGGGACAGAGCCTCCTGGTGATCTAAGCATACAAGCCAGTCTATCAGAAGGTAGAAATTGCTCTCCCTCAAGGTCGATGAATGTGTAAGCATAGCAACAGAGAAGCAGGAAACTGCATTCAATTGAATTCATGCTGTATCCTTACTGATTATCCTTTACCTGATACGACAAGTAAATTTCCTTAAATTTTTACTAGACTTGGTCTTTGAGTGACTTGGTCACTGAGTATCTCATTGTACTCCAATTTTGGACTTGAAATATCAGATCATCCTGAATCAGACATGGTCAACAATAAAAAGAAATGAAATATAGTAGAAAACTAACCAAACTAGAAGTCAGAAGATTTGGATTCCAATCCTGTCAGTTATAACCACATTTTTCATTGCCTTAGTTTTCTGCACTTGTAAAGTAAGAGAGTTGAACTACTTCAGGGACCCTTAACACTTTTTTTGTCATTGACACCATTGGCAAGCCTATGGACCCTTTTTCAAAATACTGGTATAAATACATAAATATATAAAAACAGCTTAGTATATAATATCAGTATATCAATGTAATATAAACATGTAAATATACAAAATGTAAGTTTTTTATAAATATAGGAGGCATATTTATAAATATATTATGTATTATAAATATATAAAATAAAGGCTGCAGAGATTATAGCACATAGGAGGGATAACTCTGCTAACTATTGTTTATTCCAGAGAAGATGATTACAAAATTGTACGCTTAACTCATATATTCTACCGTGAGTGAGGCTATAATAGTGGGCTCATGGACTCCCATATCTACCTTGTTTCTGGTTATTGTCTCCTTACTTCCTCTTGGCTTTTTGGCTGTTCACCATGTTTGCTAGATTTGTTTCTGTAGGCTTGGTACCTTCCACCTGTAGATGCCTGATAGCTCGAGCTGGATGTCACCCCCTGTCCAGAACTGTGACGTGTCACCCCTAGACCTGGCATCAAGCACATTCCAAATGCTGGCTAAAGAACTGACCTCTCAAATGGGACTCCTTGGGACAGGGACAGCTCTATATCCAATTTCAGCAGCAAGTAGCCATGGAAGAAGAGACCTTCACCCCTTACCCCAAGATTTTGGGACCCCATTTGTTCAGGGGGGGAATGATGGGGAGCTTGTGCTCAAGCCCCACCCTAAATATTGTTTTCTGTGTTTATTGTGTGCTATCCTTGTTATATTGTTGTAAAATTCTGTTGACACTAGTTATTCCTAAAACTTATGTTAACCTATGTAAGGAAATGTATTGTTAATGCATTTTTGCCAAGTAAGGGACATGAAACATCTTGGGGCTGAATGTAATAGTTATGGAATTTGAAGATCTTCCATGCCTTTTGAATTTGCTGATGTAGCAGAAAGGGATAGAGCAAAAGAAAGCTGGAGCCAAGATAGAGTCAGTGCGGTGGTAACTGGAAGTAGTGGCAGCGGCAGCGGCTGCGGCATGAACTCCTTTTTTTTTTTTTTTTGAGCCAGCCAGAATCTCTGCTAAGGACTCCTGCTGAGGACTGCCAGGGATGGAAACTGAAGGGGGAGGAGCTTCTGGGAGCAAGTTGCATGGACACTGAGCAGTTGCTGTAAGGAGAAGAGGATCTTTGCCTGATGTAGCCTGTCCTGTTTTGAAGGCTTGAGAATGTGGGTGTTTACTACATTAACGACATGTGCCAACTTCATAACTTCTGTGATGGCTTTGACTTTCCTGTTTTGGGACTCAGGTTTCTGGTATTTGAATAAATGTTCTAGCCATATTTCCCATATAGAGAGCCTGTTACATTTTGTGATTAATAATCATATCAGCATATTTATAGTTACTGTAGGCATTGTGAATACTACATTGTTGATACACAAAGGAAACCAATGATATAAAAATAGTCATTAAAATATGAACATTTTTAAAAATCAAGATCACAACCATAGGTTAAGAAGCCCTGGATGAATGGTAACTAAGGTTCCTTCTATTTCTAACCTTCTGTGACTCCATCCCACTTCCTGTTTTCAATTTAAGTTATTACAGGAGGTTTTTTTTTTCATTCATCAGAACAGCCTCACTATTAAGTTACACACATTTACTGCCAAGCTTGTAATCATTTTCCTTCATCCTAAGGAGAATATATGTTACAGCTCTGTGGCCATAGTTTTCCTGCTATAATAACTATACTGTGTTGAAATCATTTTGTTAGAGCAGCTGCTAAAGTCATCGTTCAACTTCAGAAAGTTAGACATGGTCATGGTTATTGATAAGTGACATTGATCAGACCAATGCTGGTGGGCTAACGGTGAGCCAATGGTTATCCAATGTCGGCAAGAACTCAAAGCAGTGTTGCACACCATTTGGAACTGTTTTAACTTATCTGAATCCATCCGGAATTCTTTGAGACATCCCATTATCCTGGACTTCATTATTCCTGCTTCGGTCTTCTTCCACAGACAGTTCAGCTGTGACTTCTACCATTACACTAAGGTTCTCGCTATGGAACTCGCCTTTTCTGCTTTTCATTAATTTCACCTCTCTTCCACGGTTGTTCCTCTGTGTTCAGTTACTGCCCTATTAACTGTCATCATGGTCAGTCACTCAAATTAGCACATGCCTTATGCCAAGCACCTTAAAGAGATGAGAACAGGCCTACAGGAAATCCAGCAGAAGGCTGATATACATTACAGTGGAAATGTAATGTTTGCATTCTGTACTTTCCATTCTATTATTCCAATATGCCAAGGGGACCTGTGATGTGGGTATTCCTGACAACAATGCAGATCACATCCTCTCAATCCAGTGGGACTCTTGTCCATGTATTTCTATGAATTCACTACAAGGGACCCACCCAAATGTCTTAGAGGCCTTCCATCAGTCTTCTTGATGTTGTAAGAATACTAATAGAACACGTCATTGTCTGCTGGTTAGCCCTTGATCTGAGCTCTTATTAAAAAATTTTCATTCATACACTGTTTTCTATTACTTTTCTAAAATTCCATTTTTCATGGTGCTTTTTTTCTTCAGACTCTAAGGCTATATTTGGCAGACCAGACTGAAGACCATCATGAGCAGTGAGGCACTCAGAGATGACCTTGGGAGAGCGCCTTCAGTTTGATGGGTTTAATTACAGGAGCTGGGTTCAAATCCTGCTTCTGGTGTGTGTAAGAACATGAGTAAATCATATAGACTCAGCTTCATCATCTATAAAATGTTAAGATAATTATCTGTAATACCTACTTCTCAGGGTCATTTTAACAGTTGAATCTAATAAGGATTTATTAAGTGCCTGGTCTTACATGTCCAAGGCACTGTGCTAAGTGCAGGAAGGTGTGGTGCAAGGGTGGGAAAGAGCAGACAAAGGAGAACTACAAATAATGCTTTACTCGTGACCTTTTAGAATCTCTGTAAATGAAATGTTTTGTATTATTATTATTATTGGTACTCTAGACTCTTTTTATCTGGGTCACTGTAAAGGTTACCCCTATGGAGATTCTGTGTGTGTGTGTATGTATGTGTATGTGTGTGTGTGTATGTGTGTGTATGTGTGTGTGTATGTATGTGTATGTGTGTGTGTGTGTGTGTGTGTGTGTGTGTGTGTGTGTGTGTGTGTGTGTACCTTGCTCTTTCACAGTTTGTTGTGGAGTGGAGTTCTATCTAAGGCAAATTTGTTTGGATCCGAGCCAAGGGAGTTCTGTTATTGAAGTATCAAAGACATTGTCTCTCTTCTCTAGGGGTCTCATAATATTAATCCCAAACACAGGACAGTGTCCAACAACACAATACGGTCACTAAATTTTCAGCATCTTTAGATTTGTTCTTCCTGTGTAGTCTTTGTTTTATTCTCTATTTTTCTAAATGCAACTTTTAACGCTGGATTAGGAAATATGTGTTGACTAACTGGATGAATGAAAAAAAACTTAAAGTCAAACTCAAAGTTATTACATGGATGAAAAAAGAGGAAGTAGAAGTGAGTTTAAGGATTTCAGATATGTACATATATGTATATATACACATATGTGTGTATATATACACATGTGCATATACATGCATACATAGATACATACATATATGATTTTAGCAACCACAAGGCTCTAGAAACTGGTATTTCTGGGAGGCAGATTGGTACACTAGCTAGTGAGTTAGATTTGGAGTGAAAAAAAAAATAGAATGCTGCCAAGTCACTTAATCTAGTTGAGCCTCAGTTTCCTCATCTGTAAAATGGGACCTGCCTCACAGGATTATTATGAAAATCAAATGAGATACATGTCTGGAGAGGAAGTGCCAACCTTAAGGGACTATGTGAATGTAAGTGTTGTTGTTCTTATTTTCTCCCCTGAGGGAATCTGGAACCTTTTGACTCGCCCAATTAGCTACAGGGTTAACAGCCTTTGAAAAAAGACCTAGGTGGGGTGGCTGGGTGGCACCGTGAATAGAGCACCGGCCCTGGAGTCAGGAGGACCTGAGTTCAGATCTGACCTCAGACACTCAACACAAAACTAGCCGTGTGACCTTGTACAAGTCACATAATCCCAATTGGCCTACCTTTCCCCTCCAGAAAGCAAAAGTTAAAAATTAAAAAAAGAAAAAAGACCTAGGAAGAAGGCCAAATTGAATGGCACTACAGTGATTTACATGAGGAATATGAATCTGAATTGGAAAGCAAAATCTTCCACCAAAAGTTACCAGAACAGAAAAAAATGATAGGCATGTGAACACCACGTAAAAATATGAGAAATTAAAAATGGTTCTGGAAAATCAAGTATGCGAAGTAAAATTGCTGTTTAGGGAAATATGTTTGTTGGAGGGAATCAAATCAGCAATCTAGTAATCAAGTTAATCCCCACCCCCCACCCTTCTAAAGGGAAGGCAGGATGTGTTGGCCAGAATAGTCCAGAAGGGGTCCAGAAGGGGTGCTGGAGGTGGTCAGCCGTGCTTAGGAATAGCCCTATTGGCCCACTTGGTTTGGAGGGCTTTAATCAGATAACTCCTCCCAAGGCTAAAATTTATTCTGAAGATTAGTTGGACAAGAACATAATGGTAACAACTCAATGGGTTCATTCTTCTTTTCATGTCAACTGTTTTTGCTTTTTGGGTGTGTTGCTTTTTTGTGTTTTTTTTTAATAGTTGGTGGGTGGGCTGAGTGAACAGAGGCTTTTTTTTTTTTTTGCATGGTACTTTGCTACTTTCCAAACAGAGTGGCTGTGCATGTTATCTAGTTTATATACAGTGCATTGTTGTTTTTTAAAGCAAAGTACCCTCAATAATTCTGTATTTCAAAAGACCCAGCACTCCAGAAGAGTTTCATTTAAAATAGCTAGATTCCTTTAGCACTGGCCCTTTTTTTTTTTTACACTTTCTGTTTCTCTCTCTTTTCCATTCACTTTGAAATCCACATTCTTGGGTCACTAAAATACCTGTTGGTCGTGTTTTTAGCAGCCTTTGCATCTCTTTCTCCTGACATACACTGAAAGGTATAAAAATAACATTTACTTTGGGCCACTGGAGAATTTTAGATGCATGAAGCATGCCTATCTCATCATTTTTTAAAAAATGTCCATTTTAAACCCTTCCTAGGCTTGAAAAGGGAAAATTACACTGTATTTCAGAAGAAGCAAGAGTGTGCTCCTATTTGGATGACAAAGCCAAATGTGCTGCATCTTACCCTGCAAGCACCATACCTTCCTTAAAAATAAGAGATGATTACACCCTGAGTGTATCACCCATTTGTCAAAAGAAGGAATGGAGTTGTAGAAACTGGTCTATTTGTAGGTGGTCAGGGAAGAAATGTTTCACTTAATTTGAAATCATGAGACTGTAGATTCTGACTTTTGATAAGCAGAGAGGGAGCAAAACCAAAGGAAAAAATCATCTCCAAAATGAACCATTCATAAGATTTAGAGCTAGAAAGTATCATCTCGAGATTACAAAGTAATAGCAGAACCAGAACTTGAACCCAGATCTCTGATTCATAGTCCAATATTCTTTTCACTCAAGTACATGCTCCATTGTCTTTTTAGCTTTGCATACAATATTTTACTTGATCCTCATAATAATTTCATGAGGTGGGTTGTGTGTGCACAATATTATCGTTTTTAACTAGTTTTCTTTATTTTCGCTTTTTTTTTTTTTTTTTTTTGCTTTTTGGAGAGCAACTGGGGTTAAGTGACTTGCCCAAAGTCACATGGCTAATAAGTTGTGTTAAGTGTCTGAGGCTGGATTTGAACTCAGGTCCTTCTAACCCCAGGGCCGGTGCTCTATTCACTGCACCACATAGCCTCCCACATGAACGATATTATTGCTTTCATTTTACAGATGTGACTGTAAACTGTAACTCAGAGGTATATGACTTATCCAAGGTCTAACAGCCACCACATCCATCCACTCTCCCTGGTATTCTTTTCACTAAACCAAGCCCTCAGAGACATTGTATTGTTTTATTTTAGAGGCATCTAGGTGGCACAGTGGGTAAAGTACTGGACCTGGATCGTCATATGACCTCGGCATGATCAGATGGGGGACCTGAGTGTGAATGCTGCCTCAAATATTTACTCACCATGTGACTGAGCAATTCACTTCCCCTCTGTCAGATGCAGTTTTCTTATCTAGAAAATAATATAATAATAGCATCCACCTCTCAAGGTTGTTGTTCAAATCAAATAAGAAATTTGTTAAGTACTTTGTAAAGCTTGTAAGAAGTATAAAATGCCAGCTTCTACTATTGTTTATTATAGTACAGGTCACTGAACACAGAAGCACAAAGTTAGAAGGAAAGCCATGAAGTCTGCCCTAACAATGAATGAGAATCCTCTCCAATATCCCAAAGAAGTGACTATTCAACATCTACTGTAAGAATTCCAGTGAAGATAACCCTATTACCTCATGGGATGGGCTCTTTCACTTTGGGACTGCTCTAATCATTAGGAAAGATTTCATTCCTTGAATCCTAAATTTGATTCTCTACAGCATCTACCCATTGCTCCTACTTCTGCCCTTTGTGACTATGCATGTCAAATTATGTCCCTCTTCCACAGCTCTTTGTGACTCCTTTGGGGATAAGGGTGTTCCTTTGCAAAGATACTGGATTGGTTTGTCATTTCTTTTTCCAGGTCATTTTACAGATGAAGAAACTGAGGTGAAAAGGGTTAAGTGACTCACCCAAGATCACCCAGCTATTAAGTATCTGAGGCCAGCTTGGAACCCATGAAGATGTGTCTTTTTGATTCCTAGACCAGTGCTCTACCCACTGTACCACCTAACTATATGCAATAACCATATTGTATATGATCCATAATTTCATACTTCATGTTATAAAGGAAAAATAATGATAGAATTATGGTTTTCTCAAGGAAATTCTTGAGAACACTGTACAAAAAAACTAGTTGTATTTGTTGCTTTAAAATTCTTCATTTAGGAGACTTTCAAAATGTTCACCTGTGTTAAGCAGCCCTCAAATTTTTTTAATCTATAACTTCTAGACAAATCTAATTGGGACAAATCTAACTTTTATGGGCCCCTCTCTCTACCAATGAACTGAATCCCACTGGTAGGTTTTAGCAGGATCTCCATCTACATTTTTAAAGTCCTTCATCCTAGAATGGAAGTGACCCTAGGTTCTCAAAAGTTATAACAGATGATAAGTTCCAGCCATCTCTAACAAACTGGACAGGTTTTCAGTGCACCAATCATAGACTACATTTCTGTTGTATGAGGACTAGATCAGAGAGGCTGAAGCAGTACTATGCTTTTAACTTTTTTTTTAGTTTCATTATTAGTAGTGATTTTCTTTTAAATCACAGTCATTTCTGTGTCTCCTTTCTCTACTCTAAGTACCCCCTGTGAATATATAGCAAGAGATATCAATCACATTTTGGTGTAGTAACAAAGAATGGTGGACTTAGAACCGCCAATGGGGCCTCAAACCCTTTCTAATGTAATAGGAGAGGCAGGGCCCAGGAGTCAGGAAGACATGGGTCCAAGACTTGCCTCTGCTCTAGGACAAGTGACAAATTATTTACCCTCTCAATCAACTTTCTGAGAATAGAAGTTATAGATAAATTGCCAGTCTGTATCAGTGGAGGGAGTTTCCATACCAGGCATTCCTTATGCTGATGGGATAAATTCATAAGGACCACTAAAGCTTAAGAGAAATACCATGGCAAATTATGTAGAGTGTTAGCTGTGAAGTCAGAAGGACTTGGATTCAAATTCTGCCTCAGACACTGAAGAGCTGAGACCTTGAGAGAGTCATTTTATTCCTCTGATTCTTCATTTCCTTTTCTGTAAATTGAAGAGGGTAATAGAACCTAACTTGAGAATGTGGTACCGCATGAGAAAATCAATGCCTAACAAAGGGCCAAGCAATCCAAAGACATCACCTCAAACTTCAGGGAATTCTAAAATTTGGCCCAGGCCCATCTTTCATCAGACAACTCTGCCAACCCAAATCCACCAACAATTATTTTTTATTCATCACCTGCTTATATATCAGGCACTGTAC
>CM053592.1:73465342-73481325 GCA_028646515.1 Pseudochirops corinnae | reverse complement strand
TTAATTAGCATAAATTTTAGCCATGACAATTTCAAATGGAATAAAAGTTTTCATTAACTATTGGGGACTATTTTCCATATTAATGAGATTCATTTAATTTAATTAATTAATGAGATTTCCTATGTGTCTCCTATGTCTTCCTATGAAACCTCATTTATGCTAATTAAATAAAATTTTGTTGAAAATTTCTTTCATTTCATTTCTTGAAAATATGCATAGTTAATGAGATTTCCTGTGTGTCCACATTTTAGGGACACCCTGTAGCTAGACAGGTATAGAGAGACATTCACATACATGGATCTGTAGATAGAGATATGCACAACATAAATAGAAAGTGAATAAATATAAATATATACAGAGTAGCTCAATACAAGGTAGTCTGAGAGAAAGGGCAACGGTAGTTGGGGGAATCAGGAAAGGCTTCACAAAGAAGCAAGAGCTTGAGCTGCATCTTAAAGAGACTCAGTGAAGTGGAAGCATGGAGAGAGGATGTTCTAGGCATGTGGGATGGATAGTTCAAAGCCGCAGGCATAGGGAAGGAATATTTTGCCATGACAGAGAAGCAGAGGGAAGGCTAAGCGTGGCTGGACAGCATTGTGCAGAGAGGATCCAATGAGGCTAGTCATATAAACAGTATATACACTTTCTCCATAGAGGAAAATAGGAAGCCACTAGAATTGACTAAGTAGGATTGTCCCATGGTCAGATCTGCATTTAAGGAAAATCATTTTCAAGCATCATTGCACAAATGGGTTAGCAAAAGTATGCTGGTTTTGTAAACACATTTGTTTTCTTGCTGGGTTATTTCATTATGAAACTACCCATCTTACTTTAGGAAACATTCAGGCTAAGTATTACAACCTGTATTCAGAACATAAGGGCTTAAGGGGGAGGGAGACAAGAAGGGGAAAGATCATGAAAGATGAGGTGGAGACCAAGTAGCAGTTCACTGGTCCTGGTATCTGATCATGCTACTACTTCAGAACTAACTGCACCCTCCAAACTGAAGCCAGCTTGCAACCACCTTTACCAGCTATGAAGGAAAAGGGGCTGGTGCTGGTGTGAAGTTATCTGACTTGTGTTTGAATCCCAGGTCTGCCAGCTATGTGATCATAGACAAATCACTTTACCTTTCTGAGCTTTAATTTCCTTATCTGTAAAATGAGCATATTTGGAAGGTCCTTCCTAAATCTCTGTCTATGATCCAATTTGAAAGTATTTGTTTTTCCTTGACCAGAGAATTATCTTTCAGGATCCCCACCCACAAAGAATTTTTTCTTCTCCCCTTTGAAATGTCTTGAACAGAACTTTCCCTTCCAGCTAAGTAGTTCTTGGTAGGGAGGGGAGTGGGTTCTTCCAGGAGCCAATTAGGGGTGAGCTCAAACTTTTAACCACAAGGACAACCAGGCTCTAAGGACCCTAAATGGAATTCTACTCAGGTCAGATACAATCTCAGAGGAAACCTGTAGAAAGAAAAAAAAGTAATAAAGGTCAGTGTATTTCCCCCAAAAATGATCTGTGGAAAGCCCTACAAACCGGTTCAAATCTGGATTGAGTTTGCCTGGGAGTTATAACATGTAATCTGTTCTTGATTGAGGCAGTGAGGGAGCTGAAATGTCTACGTTGTTAGGCATTTGTGTATTTTCAAAGGAAATCAACCTTGAAAAATTGTTGTGAGCTTGGTAAAAACCTGGTGGTATTTGGTTCAGAGTTTTTGACCAGAGTGACCACAGACTGCCTAAAATATGCATAGCCTGCTGCTCTTCTCCACCTCGCCCCCACCCCAGCCTCCATACTTGAGAACAGGAGTGACGTGATTCTCCCTTTTGAGTCCTGCCCCCTGACTGCTTATGGAGCAAGAACAGGTCTCTGTTCATTTTTAGGTGGAGGCTTTCTGCTGCTATTTGTCCTAAGTCTCTAACAATCCCTTTTCCTCCCCCAAACAATATACAGATTTAAGGTTGGCAAAAAGTTTTATATTATGTCACTTCATTAGACACTCACAACAACCCTGTGAACTGAGAGTTCTTTTTATCATGCCCATTTTACATAGGAGGAAACTGAGGTACAGAGAGGTTTCTATTCACAGGATCATAGTCTTACAAGGGACCTCAGAGACCACTAAATCCAACTGAAATTCAGAGAGGGGTTATGACCCATGGGTTCATAGCTTCATAGCTGAAAGAGACCTTAGACTGGCTTAGAGGATGTCTGGTCCAACCCGCTCATTTTAAAGATGGGAGTAACTTAAAGATGGGAGGCCCAGAGAGATTAATTGACTTGCCTGGGGTCATCCAGCCACTAAATGTGGAAGATGGGTTTGATCCCAAGTCTTCCTAACTCTATGTTCAGTACTCTATTACCATCAATCAACTAAAAAATAAACATTTGTTAAATGCCTACGATGTGCCAGGCACAAACGTGCTAAGAGCTAGGGATATAAAAAGTATCAAAAGACAGCTCTTGCCCTCCAGGAGCTTACAGTCTAATGAAGGAAGCAACATGCAAATAGATACATACAAATCAAGCTACAGGCAGGATAAATAGGAGATAATTAACAGAGGAAAGGGGTTAGGGAAGGCTCCCTGTAGCAGCTGGGGTGTTAGTTGGGACTTAAAGGAAGCCAGGAAGGCAGCAGTTGAAGTAGAGAAGGAAGAACATTCCAGGCATGGGGGTCACAGGACATTGCTCCCTCCCAGGTCCCCGCACATGAGAGCTGGAAGAGACTTTAGAGATTAAATCTAAGCCCCTCACTTTGCATTTCGTAGGTGAGGAAACTGAGAGATGGGATTTAAGAGTCCATATATCACAACCCAGTCATTAGACAGGTAAGAAAATTGAGATCCAGAGAGAGTAAATCACTTGCCTGAGATCTTACTCGTTGTTTATGTGAAAGCTGAGATTTGAACAGACAGCTGGGTGGCACAGTAGATAGTCTGCAGGCCTGGAGTCAGGGAGATTGATCTTCCTCAGTTCAAATCTAGCCTCAGACACTTACTAGCTTTGTGTCTTGGTTTCTTCATTTATAAAATGAACTTGAAAAGAAAATGGCAAACCACTCCAATACTTTTGCTAAGAAAACCAAATAAGTGATTTGATCCCAGGTCTCCAGATTCATTTCCACCAAAATTTGATAACTTGGTTTTTCTTAATGTCGATATTTCAGCCTAATGTCTGCCTTGATTGACTAAATTCTTTTACCCAACTTGGAAGCCAAATCTTCGGGGTTATTGTTCCAGATTCTCTTACGACACTAAGAAATTAAAACCAAAGGCTGTTGGAGGAGGAAGTGACCTTGTACACCATCTGGTTTAACCCCCTCATTTTATTGATGAGGAAACTGAGGTTCATAGAGAGGAAATATTTTCCCAAAGTCCCAGAGCTAGTTAGTGCCTGAGCTGGCCCTGGAAACTCCATCTTCCAAGTTTAAGCATTGTTTTTTTTTCCTCCAGCCTCATTGCTTCACGTTATAATTCAACTGCCAACAGGAAAAAATGTTGCTGCTTTGGATAACATTCACTGACACGACAAAATATCTTTGATTTGGAGTCTAACTATGGAATCTAGAATAAATCCCGTCACCCTAACATGATTATCGATGTGATCAATTCAGAGCCCAGGGTATGCTAAGCATTACATGAGAAATGTCCACCTTGTTCTCAGATTGCTTCCATGTATGTTTCAGTGGCAGGAAGGTTAGATGTGGTGTCAGAGGACCCAGGATCAAATCCTGCCTTTTACCAATGCTTGCTCCCTGTGTGAGCCCACGGAGCAAGCCACTCACCTTCTCAAAGACTGAGTTTCCTCACTTGCAAAATGAAAGGATTGAACTACTCTATGCCCTTATATCTCTGAATCCGGGATCCTAAAAAGTATTATAAACAAAGCTTTATGTTTTCCTCAGTTTGTTTGAAGCTTTCAAAGTCATTCATATTTTAATCCGATTTAATTGAGCAATCATTTATTAAATATCTGTTGTGTGAAAGGACCGGTGCTAGGTCCTAGAGATAGAAAGATAAAATTTTTAAAAAGTTCTTGCCTTCAAGGAGTTTACATTCCACTGAGGGATAGAACCTGTAGCCAGATAAGCATGTAAATGATTATTCAGAAAGGAACCACTAGGAGCTTTAGGAGAAGTTTCCAGGAAGTGATGGAACATAAAGCCTTGGGATCTGAGGACCCAGAACTGAATGTGACACTAGGTAGGGACCTAAGAGTTGCATGTTAGGATGTTAGGAGGAGGTGCCTTCTAGATATGGGGGACAACCTGTGCAAAGGCAAGAAGCCAGAGATGGCGCGCCAAGTTTGAAAAAAACAAATAGACCAGTTTAGCTAGAACATAGATTAAGTACCTCTAGGGGAATAAGATGAAATAAGCCTAGAAAGGAGATTGTGGGCTTTATAGGCTAAAATAAGGAATCTGTTGGCAATAGGGAGCTATTGAAAGATCTTGAGCAGTGGTGTGATGTAAGTAGATCTATGCTTTAGGAAGATAATTTTAGCTGTTGATGGGGAGGATAAATTAGAGAGGGGAGGAGTTACAGGCAGGGAGACCAGTAAGCAGGACGTTACAATAATCCAGATGGAAGAGGATGTGGGCCTAAGAATAATTAATAAGAGAACTTTCATGTCAAAAGCAATATATAATATAAATTTCAAGAGTTTCAGCTTTAGAGACATCTTGTTCTTTCAGAAAGATGAGTACCATGTCCCTTTGGGGATTGTTTACCCAGTAATCTACTTCTGATTGACAACCCAAGCTTTTATGGGCTATAGAATGATAATACCTTAAGTTAAAGCATCAGTTTTCAGCCACTGGATATAGTAATCGAGAGCCAGGGGCTGAGACGGGGTGGCAGCGATACAGGATTTGGTTTTTGTCCAAGACCTGAAATATAAACATGCAAAATCATATCGATTTTATTTTTGCAGGTGGAGGGATCTTTTTTTAGTGTCTGGAAATGATGCCATGACTAATATGACATCACTCAGACTCCCTGCTCCCTCGTCCCCCTGCCAAATTCAGCTCTTCTTCTGGGAGCTTAGAGAGAGGTCCCTGTGCTAACAGCAGGCTCCTCTTCAACCTGAGACTCTACTAGGAAACTCCCTTCTGTTTGTGAGATGTACCCGAAGTAAAAACAAGGTAGGTGGCAAGGGCGAGAGGAGGACTGTCTACTGATCTTTTTGGTGTGCCATGGCCCTTTTTTGGAGTCTGGTGAAGCCCATGGAACACTTCTCAGGAAAACATTCTTAACAGCAGAAAATAAAATACAGGAGATTACAAAGTAAACCAATTATATTGGAACACAATTTTATATATATATATATATATATGTTTATTTTTAAAATTCAAAGACTGCAGGTTAAGGACTACTGATCTAGTCCAACCCTTCCATTTTATAGATGAGGCTTTAGAATGAGACTCCAAAGAGGACAAATGACATAACAATAATAATTATAGCAACAACAGTAGTAACAGTTAATACATATATATGTATATATATAATTATATATGTGTGTATATATAATTATACGTGTGTACATATATGTACTATTCACTTTATAAATATGATCTTATTTAATCCTCACAACAATTCTGGGAGGTATATGCTATGTACTGGGAGGTATATATTATACCCATATTATAAGTGAGAAAACTGAGGCAAATAAAGGTTAAGTGATTTGCTTAAGGTCACACAGGTAGTAAGTATTTGAGACTGGATCTGAACTTGGGTTTTCCTGGCCCGAGGCCCAGCACTCTATTGATTGTACCGTCTAACTGCCCAGAAATAATCTATTCTATGACACATGATTACTGACAGGCAACATGGAGTAGTGGGAAAAGAGTCGACTTTGCAATAAGGAAAATATGGGTTCAAGTACCTTCTCTGTCACATCCTGTCTGTGTGATCCTGGGTAAGTCACCCTTTCAGTTCCCCAACATACCTGTCTAAGACTATACATTCTAGAGAGGTGCTGATTGGGATTAGTGGGAGGAATTCCTCACAAAGAAATCCCTATAACAATGAAATCACACACCTGGAAAAATCTAATCCAATCCAATCGAAATGGCAGCTGCTATGGGATTATGACACCATGTGGAGGCAGAAAGATCAGCAGGCTTGACGTCAGAAGACCCAGGTTCAAATCTTTCTTCTGACCCTTGTTGGCTACATGACTATGGGAAAGTCTCTTTACCTGTGAGTC
The DNA here is from genome assembly GCA_028646515.1 of Pseudochirops corinnae. Classification (NCBI taxonomy): domain Eukaryota; kingdom Metazoa; phylum Chordata; class Mammalia; order Diprotodontia; family Pseudocheiridae; genus Pseudochirops; species Pseudochirops corinnae. The sequence continues at coordinate 73,475,118 of CM053592.1, read as the reverse complement.
TCAGTGGGAATTACCATCCCTGTCGTATTTAATTCACAGGTTGTTGTAAGGATCGAGTGAGGTAATGTATATAAGATGCTATATTAACCTTAAAGGGTTCTACATATTAGTTATTACTATAGTTACTCAAATTCAAGGCTCTTCTGCTACATCAAAATATATCACTGGTTAATAAACATACAGTTGCCGCATCTCAGCTCTTTCAGGTAAAAATGTGAATTATTGCTACTGTGATTATCATTATTATTATTGTTAGATAGTTTTTGAATCTGGCCTCAGACACTTAGTAGCTGTGTGACCCTGGGCAAGTCACTTATCCCTGTTGGTCTCTGTTCCCTCAAATGTAAAATGAGCAAAATGAACTGGAGAAGGAAAAGGCAAACCTGCTCCAGTATCTTTGCCAAGACAACCCCAAATGGAGTCACAAAAACTTGAATGTGACTGAATGAATGAACTGAATGTGTGTACATGCATATATGTATGCATGTGTATGTATAGATATGTAGGGATTTAGATATATGCACACATGTGTATATGTATACATATATGTATAGATGTATATATGCATATATGTATGCATATGTATCTATGACTATATATGTATATATGCAAGCTTTTATATGTATATATCATATATGTATGTATATATGTGTCTGTGTGTGTATTTTAAAAATGAAATGCAAGGTCATTTGAGAGCTTGGGCACTAGCAATTTAGGGAGTCAGAAAAGGACTTATGTAGAAGTTGGTCCTTGAGCTATGTTTTAAAGGAAGAGAAGGACTTTGAATCAGAGGAAGAGGGAGTGTAATCTAGGCCTGTGGTTAGGCCAGTACCAAAGATAAGAGGTAGTGCGTCATCTTTATCACAGTGTGTAGAAGGGAGAGTATGCCCAAGGGTATGTTGGGCAAGATTGTATAGGACCTATAAAGTTAAACAAGATGTTTACGTTTTATTCTTAGAGGCAATGGTAATTCACCAGATTTGAGCTAGGTGGTGCAAATATGATTTTCTCTACCTTACGAATAAGACAATGTTTACATAGTACATTAAGGCTTACAAAGTACTTTACATATATTATCTTGACTGGTGAATGCAGAAGTGGAAATTTGGAGAGCTAAATGACTTGCTCAGGAGAATAAAGCTGATAAGTCCCAGCATGGGACTTGATCCTGCTGTTTTTCACTCTACGTTCAGCATTCTATACTATACCACATTGCCTTTCATGTGAGAGCTTATAGATCTGTGGAAGAAATTCTACCCAACAGCAATACAGTCTAACAAAGAGTATTAATCTGGACATCTTACGTTCCCCTTCACTGAGAAGCCCTGAGATAGCATTCATTCTGGGGTAGAATGCAAGCTGGCAACTATGATCAAGATATTTCCAGCATTGTGCTTAGGCACCAATCTGTACCAGATCCTCCAAAGAACCTCACCATGGTAGTAAAGTGCTTACTTTCAGACAATGGAGAGGTTACTGGGCAGCCTTGTTAGTTCCCACCAGGTAGCAGCCAATGCTACTTCCTTTGAAACCAGATCCCCCTGACTAAGCTGGACATTATTTCATTTCATTCTTCTCCCCACACTTTGACAGAATGATGGTTGTGTCACTGTTTAGGAAAAGGCATGACTCTGTTTCGAATCGAGCCCTTTAGTTTAAATCCTGACTCTCATTATGGGGGTATCATTTAACATCTCTGGGCCTCAGTTTCCTTTTCCGTAAAATGAAGGGGTTGGACAAGATGGCTTCTAATATTTTTCTAGCTTTCAATCCATGATCCCATGATTCTCAGCAAATGTGAATGTGCTAACCGAGAGACTAAGGAAGATCAAAGAATTAGGATAGGATCACGGTGGGCATTGTTTTGCTGTTACCACATTCACCATTTCTTCTTCGTTCCTTTTCCTTCCGGGACAAAGGGTTCTTTAACTTTTTCTGCATCATGGACCTCTTTTGCAGCCAGGTGAAGTCTATGGACCCTTTCTAAGTCATACTATTTTAAAATGTATAAAGTGAAACACATAGAACGCATGAAACCGATTACATTAAAATAGAGTCCACACAGTATTTTTAAAAGCAAGTTCATTAGTGCCAGGTTAACATGCTATTGATTAGAATGAGATTCTCACCCTATAACTCTCAGTATTCTTTGTTGTATTTCCACATGGGCTTTGGGCAAAAAAGTCTCTTCTCATCTGACCATTTAGCTTCTCTGGTCAAAGGTTTGCTGGAGGAGGAAGCTGAAATAAATGATGAAAGTGAGGTTTGAGCATTCTCTGGGGAGTTGAATTATCCATGCTACTCCTGTTATTCACTCCCTCCCTCCTCCCAGCCCTAACCATCATGGGGAATCAACAGTTGACTAGCATCCCATCCCTTCCCTCTGTCTGAGGTAGGTCACAGGTGGAAGTGGTTTCTCATGCATATCAAATTCCTTCCCCTGGCCTCTTAGAATTAGCGTGCTTCCTTAGACATGCTTCCTAACAGAGACGTGAATTTCTGCCTCACGTGGTGCTGTTTCAAGCACATCCTTCCTCTTCTATCAGCTCTGATAGTCAGTCATCTGGTCCCATGACAGCTCTAACCTTATTGCACCTTAATAAGAAACAGGCAGTTTAGGGTGCCATTCCCTTCATTCAAACCTTGATTTACTTGCATGTACACACACACACACACACTTACACACACACACATCTTTCTCCTTCCCCTAGTCCCCCTACCCCCCTTCAAGAAAGCCAACACTGACTGGAGAAAAAATGAGGGAGAACTTAAAATGTCATGGGGAAGGTCACAAGAAAGTGAACTCAGGAGGATTTTCTGAGAAGAACCAATGGGAGCAGCCTATAAGAAAGTGAGGGGAGGAAAAGATGAAGAACCTCAGCCATAAGAGGTGAAACTGTGGCATTTAAGGTACTAGAATATTATTGCACAACAGGGGATAGAGACTGGCTGTGATTTCATTGTTAAAGGAAGGTCTCATGTAAAGAAACTTTCTCTACTGTTCAGGTCAACATCTTTTCTGCTACTTCTGATCTGAGAGAGTTGACTAGAGTAGCACTGAGGACAGAGTGACCACTCAGGGTCATCAAGTCAGTCCATGTCTGAGATGGGACTTAAATGGAGATGTGATTAGTTTTGAGGTCAATTCTCTATCCACTACACCACACTGCCTTTCTGTTGTACCAGAAAAAAAAAGGTGAAAAACATGAAGACTGGAGAAACTTGGGAAGACATAGCAAATGTGGGCTCTGAACTTAGTCTCCAAACCTGCAAATGGAATAGTTGGTTGAGTCCCCCAAGTATGGCTAGCTATATCTGCCCTCAGGTTGTTTGGTATTCTGTGTGACAGTGAGGTTCTTTCTAATACCATCAACTCAAGCCCCTTTCTGGTGTATCACTCCAATAATCAGTCACCAGTGTTTAATGCCCCATCATGCTGATCAGTTGATATCTTCTCAATATCAACGGTAATCAACTAACATCGATTAGTTTTTGCTATTTATTGAACAGATAAAGCAAAAGAACCAAAGCATTAAAATAGCCTCCCAAACTGGGGCACATTCTCCCATCTAATTTCTAGCCTTGGTGAAAAGTGATTTCAAACTGAAAGTGTTTGCTACAGAACATTCTTCTCACCAAATTCACTTCTGAATGAGGCATGGCTGATGGCCATATCACAAGAAGGACAGAAGAAGCCAACAAAGCCTGCATTCACAGGCCACATGGTGATCCAGGTATGGAGAGAAGAGCCTCAAAGTTCTCTCCCCACCTGAAGACTTAGAGCCTATCTTCCCTCAATCTCAACCAGGAAAGAGAAAACTCCTTTACGTGTAGATCTAGCTAATCAGTCATTTAAAAGGCTTCCCCCCCCCCCCACTACCACCACCTGATAAGTGGACAGGAAACAGTCATAGAATACCTGCACATGAGATAAAGTGCATGACCCATCATCCCACATTTCTAGAATCAAGCACCCCAAAACTCCTTGTAGATTGTCAGCAGGCAGAGTAGATTAAGCATGCTTGAAGAACTGTCGGCAAGCCCTGTTGTACCAAATTTACAAACTGACAAATGGATGAATAGCAAAGTAAGCCAATCAAAAAAAATTAGCATAGTGAACGTAATAATGTAAAGGAAAACATCATTTCAAGATGCCAATGAAATGACCAGGTATGATTTCAGAGGACTGATCATAATAACAATAGCTAGTATTTTTTAGCATTTACTACGTATTAGGCACTGTGCTAAGCACTTTACAATTATTATCTCATTTGATCCCCACAACAACCCTGGGAGGTAGAGGCTACTGTTATCCCCATTTCATAGATGAGGAAACTGAGGTTAAGTGACTCACCCAAGGTCACACATCCAGTAAATGTTTTAAGCTGGATTTTAACTTAGGTCTTTTGAGCTCTAGGCCCTGTTCTCCTTCCGCTGTGCCACCTCACTGTCCCTATATTGATGACATAATGGGTAGAATGTTGACCTTGGAATCAGTAAGACCTAATTTTGAATCCTACATCAGACATTAAGAGTTGTGCGATCCTAGACAAATTATTTCACCTTTCTGGGTCTCAGTTTCTTCATCTATAAAATGGGGGAGTTCAACCAGATGATCGTTCCCACTGTAGATCTATAATTCTATAATCTCTGCAAATAGGTGGTAACCTACAGAGATAGGCAGTGTTGGACACAACCACCATGTTCATTTCAGGATAAATTTATTCGGTTTGAGGGTGAGGAAAGTCACTGACAAGCAAGATTCACGGGAAGTAAGAATTTCAAGAAATCTTTTTTTTTTAAGAATAGCTGATGGCCCAAACATTCTTAATTCTTCAATTTAAATTTGTGAGAGCTATCCAAGGATTCACTCTACAAAATTCTGATAAGCAAATTATGAATGAGCTACTTCAGTGGTCCTCACAGTATGGCTCCCTAACCCCTGGGATTCTCTGAGATCTTTTCAATGTGGGCACAAGTTCAACATAATTTTCATAATAATTCTAAGTTATCATTTGCCTGTTAAAATATGCTTCTCTTTTCCAACTATATATCTGTGTGAGGACAGATTTTCTTTAATCAAAATAATCTGTTAAAACAGATTGAATGCAGAAGTAGTTATGAGAATCCAGGAAGGCATTAAAGAGATTTTCAAAAATACGTGAAACAATGCCACTTATCTCACTAAATTGCTTTTGTTTTGGAAATATTTATTTTTAATAAAAATGTTAATTATGTTAATATTTAATTGGCTTATTATTGTTGTTTTAAATGAATTAAATATTTTAACATTTTCTCAATTTTAATTTCTAATAGAGTAAATGTTGATAGCTATAATCCACATAAACAGAAGCTCTTTGGGATTCTCAGTCACTTTTAAGATTGTAAAAGGTTCTTGAGTTCAAAAAATTTGAGAACTATTAAAGGAATTGCATATCTACAAATGTAGCTTATCTTTGCATGTGACTCACAGAGACAATTTGCTCACATAATATCCCCACATCAAGAAGGGATCTATGCTGGGTGTACTGGCAAATGTTTAACAATAATTTCATAAAACATGCTTTAGATTTTAATCTGCATTACTAATATCTTTTACATTGTTTTCTTAATTCTAGATTGGTGGCATCAAATTAAAATGGAAACATTCCAGAGGGCCACATATTGACTTAGAAAAACACAAATTAACATTATCTGTGTTTTATGCTATTTTTATTAATTTTGTTGAACATCTCCCAATTGCATTTTAATCTGCTTCTGCCACATTGGGAGGGGCCTTGAATTCAACACCCCTGGTCTAACAATCAGTTATACAATAAATCAGATACTGATTTGTAGCTAGCTGATTTCTCAGGTGTAAATTTGACAACTGATCTCTTATGAGCCATTAAAAGCTAACCCCATCACATATCTGGGTCTAACTCAAGCACTGTTATTCATTCTGTTCTCAGTGATGCACTCCCATCTACCTAACATTACTTTTTTGAGATGTGAATGAATACCCAGTGTTGCTTTCCTTGTTCAGCCATAATATGTCATCACCAAGCATGACTGAGTGTTTACCCTGATGGATTATTAGCTTGCAGGGCTGGAAAATATGTCCTGGGTTCTGGGAGTTCAAAGATGAAGTCCCTGCCTTCAAGGAGTTTACATTTTAATTCTAAGTTTTAGGATATTTCAACAGAAAGAGCAACAGATTAGGAGATCTTGAGGAAGTTCCTTAACTCTCTGGACCTCCAAGGAATCTATAATCAAAGAGATCAAGGTACCTTAGAGGTCACCTAGACCAAGCCTCTCATTTTAGAAATGAGAAAACTTAGATCCATGGAGTGAGCTGCTCTGTGCAAGGTCACCATCCTCTATTTCCTCATCTGTCTAATGATGTCACTAGACTAGATGATCCCTCAGGTCCCTCCCCGCTCTAATAGTCTATGATTCCAGAAGATAACTAACAACACAAGGCAGCAGACGTTCAGTGCCAAAAACTGATTTAGATGTTAAATGATTCCAGAACTCAGAGGAGGAGCAATGACTGTAAGGCTGGCTTATAGTAGGAGGCTGCGAAAATATGTGGGGGGAGGGGGAGATATTGAGCTGGGCTTTGAAGGGTAGCATGACTTAGATGAGTAAGAAGATGGTAGAACCAGTTATTCCAAAGAAGCAAAAATCCCCCCAAAGATGGGAATGCATGTCATGTTGAGAGAAGCAGCAGACAGGTTGTACAGGGTAAGAGTGGAAAATGAGTTTGAAGAGGTATCAATGGTGTCAGTGTCAGCAATATGGCCTGGTAAGGAAAGCACCAGCCTTGGAGTCCTGAGTTTGAATCCTATCTCTCCTCCTTATTCCCTGAATGACCTTGGGTAAGTTATTCCCCTTCTCTGGACCTCTATAAAATGGAAGTGCTGGTCAAGACTCTAGATCTCTGAGTTCTCTCCCAGTTTTAAATCCAAGGAGCCTATCATTCTGGTTCAGGAGATAGGACATGTTTACTTTAAAAAGTAAAGAGTCCAAAGTATAAGCCAGATTGTGGAGGACCAGGCGGAGGCATCTGGACTTGATCTGACAGGCAATGGGAAGTCAGGGGGAAGGTCAGCTCTGATCTCTTGAGGACACAGTAGAGAAGGAGAGCTCCAAGCTTTCAATGGAACAAGTTATTTCTCTGTTAACACTGCATAGGTTTTATAGATAAGGGCATTCCTGCGACCTGCATTGTCCATAACCAGCATTCCTCAGGGGGTAGTAGCCAGTAGTCCCAGGCTTGAGCTCCCGCCTACCTCTGAGGCAGCAGGGGGCCAGAATCCAGGCCCAGAAGGGTTACAGGACTTCTTGGAGTGGAGTGGGTGGAAGGCCGGATGTGAGTACGTTCCCAGGCTGGCCAAGCAGCTGCAGCTTATCTGCAGCAGGTCAGAGGTGAAGACGAATGTCTCAAGGGTGACCTTCCTGAAGGAGTGTGTTTGGGAGCCTACAGAGTCCCCTAGGGATTAATGACATGCCATTACTGGGAAGCCCCTGGGAAAAGTGTAGCATTCTACATGATGGGTGGAGCAGGTATAGAACATAAGAGTCAGAGTTGGGGAAAGGGGATGAGTTTCAAATGATTGTGGGGAGGGTGGAGAGGAAGATGGCTAAGGATCCTTTGCTGACAACTCTTAAAGACCAGATCCCTCTTCCGTTATTCTTATCCAGGAGATTAAGATATAACCAGACAAAGATTTATGGAAAGTATTTCTGACTGTGTGTGGTCTGGGTAAAAAGTCCTAGGTCCCCATCTTCCAGCTTGTGATCCAATGCCTTCATGAATATGGGGATCTGAAGGTACTCTTGGTGGTTGGTATCATGAACTGAGGCCCCATCGTGACAAAATTAGGCCCCAAGATGAATCAATGCACAGCAGTATAACTAATGTCATTAGGCACATGTATGATGAGAAAAATAAGTGGGAATGGTCATGCTTCCAGAGCAAGGGATGACTGATGCTATGCTGGTATGCATAGAGTAACAAAAGATCTGAGATGAGGTAGTGGAGGGATGATGGAAGAGCTGGGCAGGATGAGATGCAAGTGGTACCCTTAGAGGGAGTGCTCATATCAGTGAGATCACAGATAGGCTATCAAAATATTCAAAATCTCAACTCAATGAAGCAATCTTGTAGCAATCTATGTGTATGTATATATATATATATATGTATATATATATACACATATATGTGTGCATATATATATATATATATATATATATATATACAGATATACACAGAGATAGCTGTAGATATATAGTTTAGAGCAGATTTTAAAAGCTTTTTTTGTGAGTGTTCTGATTCATGAAGATATCATTCATTTTTTTTTTTGGAGGGGCATCTAGACCTTAGCAATGAGATGAAAGGCACTAAGATAGAATGGATAGAAAGAAGGACAACCTTGAAGCCAGAAATACTTGAATTCTAGTCCCGCTTCTGACACAGACTAGCTGTGTGGCACTGGACAAGTGCCACCAATGACTTTATAGAAGTCCCTCAGCAACATCAGCCTTTCTGTAGGCTGTTTGGACTGTCCAGGGTTTCTCTGCCTGCCTTCCTTCTTGCCAAGCACTGCATCAAAATCTGAGTCCTCATTTCTGGGACCCTGGCTGGCTGAAATTGTGTGTGTCAACAAATCTTTCCTTCTCATGCTCTTTGATTCAGCAAATCATGGACCAGACAATTATAAAGCAGCTTGGTATTTGGTGTCAGGCAAACCCCTTCCCAAGAGAAGAACTGTGAAGTAATCTAGTATCAGAGTTGAGAGTTCTGTCTTCCTCAGCATAACCCATCAATCTTCCCCCCATTTAGCAAAAGTTGTTATCTGGAAATTCTCATTTGTGCTATGGTGTGCCAGCTAGAAATTCATTTTCAGTTTTTAGAATCTTTGAGCATTCTGTACTGAGAATCATTTAGTGAATGCTGCATTTTTTAAAATGGAGGTGATAGAGAAGGAAGGAGTTTGTGGGTTTCATTAATGGAAATGAGTAGTGGTTACAAGGAGCAGCTGTAATTCTTTTAAAACTGATCAACCAAAATCACTTAGAAGCTAAATACTAGGAGCAAACTAGTCAGGCTGGCATGACAGAATTTAGTTGGAAAGAGGTACTGTTTTATTCTATGCCCAACAGAAACAAAACCATCATTATAGTGGAAAGAGCACAGCTTTGGAATCAGGGGAGCTGAGTTCAAATCCTGGGTAAGCATTACTATAAGCATACACTTATTGCTCAGCCTACAAATACACAGTCATTCTAAACTGGTACATAAGAGGGTAATGGGAAATGACAGAAGGAAGTAGCAATCTCTCTAGACTGTGTACCCCTAATAGATATAGGAGATAACATGTATGGAGGAAATTGATTGGATTTGGAATGTTGGATATTGTAATCAAAAGATCTTGGTTCAAATCCTGGCTTTGCTATTAATTGCCTCTATGACCTTAGGCAAATCAGGTAGCTTTTTTGGATTCCAGTTTCATCTGTAAAATGAGGCAAGTGTACTGGACCACTTTGTCTGCAAAGCTATGGCCTTTCGAATGATTTTTTAAAAGATACTTTGGTATTTCTTTTTTCAAAAAAAATGAATGTTTAAATAAGATCAAATTATTATAATAGTTCTCATAAAGAAATGTTTTTCAAAAGCTCCTGGCAGTATTCAGGGAGCAATTTAACTAAATTTTTTATTTCCCTTGATCCTTTATTGCCAGTTATCTGATGACTTTATACATGCATGTATGTGTATATTTATATATGCACAC
>CM053592.1:73446185-73464842 GCA_028646515.1 Pseudochirops corinnae | reverse complement strand
TGAATAGAATTGAATTATGGGAAAACTTGAGCAAGGCTTGGTTGGAGAGAGATGTGAAAATGCTGACTCTTCTCTGAATCCATCCCTGCATTGGACCTGACCATTGGGTGTGTCGTCATAGGATCACAGATATGGAGCCAGAAGGAAACTTAGAAGTTATCAAGTCCAACACTCTCTTATTACAAAGGAAAAAGCCAGCACCTGCCCAGGGTTGTACAGCTAGTAAGTGTCTGAGGTAGGATTTGAATGCAGTGTTTCCTGGTTCCAAGTCCAGGACTCTGCCCACTTCTCTCTACTGTCTCCCAAGCATGAGGTCTCTAAGGTGGGAAAAGGGAGGAGGAAGACACTACCCTCTTTCCCTGACTCCCGCTTTATATTTTTCCATACTGTGGCCGCCTTTGTGAGATCATTTTACAAGCATACTTGTACTAAAAAATAATTAAAAACATGAGCAAATCTGATATGTGAAGTTTGAAAAAAATTGTCCACCCCTCACACTCTCTTTGCCTTATAACAGATTTGGTGCTAGAGACATATTGAAAAGAAAATGTTGAGGCAGTTTGTGAGTCCTTTTGCTGAGTGCAGGAGGGACCCTGCTAAACTAAGTCATCTTTAGAAGAACAGGAGGTGCTGATAGAGTAATTGTGTTTACTCTCTCAGTTTCATGACTTCTATCTTATAAACATTGTTTTGCATTATTGGGCTCTCCAATCCTTTTTTTCATCTGATGTTTTACAAATATTTTTCTAATTGCCTGAGACAGTGTGGTCCAATAAAATTAAATCGACTTTCTGTTGAACTTGTTTGTCTGATCTATTGCCAGGGGTTGTAGTCAGCACACTTGGGCTGCCTTTCATTCTGTCTCTCGATATTCTGTCTCACTCTCTCCCTTTGGGCCTCTGTCATCCTCATGCTTTCATCTTTTTCTTCCATCTTTATGCAGACCTATTGAATTCTATCTCAACATTTCCTTAAATACATATGGTTGGGTTTTTTAAAAAATAATTTGTAAATTTTTAATCTTTTTAAAACATTTCAGCCAATGCAAAGTCTCTGCCACTTTTTTAAACATCTCACAATTTCAACAAAAGAGGCAGTAGGACAAAATAGCCAGTGCCCCAGACTAGGAGAGTCAAAACCCAGAACTCTAGTCCCTGTTGTGGGTACTAGCTGTGTGACCTTGAACAGTCACAAAGTCAGAGCTAATATCATAAGATTTTCTTTCTGGCAGGAACTTTGGAGACAATCAGAAGACATTGCTATGAGCCTTGGTTCAGATACTTACTTAATGTGGCACACTGGGAAAACTATCTGAACTCTGAACACATTTACTGGGCTGCTTACCTCAAAGGTCTCAAAGGATTCAGAGGTCCAGCAAGGTGGTACAGTGGATGGAATGTTGGGTCTGGAGTCAGGAAGACCTGAGTTCAAATCCTGACTCAGACACTAGCTCGGTGACCCTGGGCAAGTCACTTAAGTTTGTTTGCCTCAGTTTCCTCATCTGTCAAATGAGCTGGGGAAGGAAATTGCTTAACCCTCTCCAGTATCTTTGCCAAGGAAATCCCAGATGGGGTGATGAAGAGTTGGGCCTGACTTAAATAACTGAACAACAAATTATCCCACAGGTCTATTTTTTGAGGGAAACTTTGCCTTGGTGTGTATATTTAAAGTTGGAAGGGATCTTTAAGATGATCAGATCTTACCCCCTGCTTTTACAGATAAGAGAACTGAGTGCCCAAGAGATTAAATGATTTGGCCAGGGCATTACAAGTAATAAACAGCAAAACTAGGATTCAAAAATAGGTCCATAGCTTAATGATTTAAGTTATCATTATAATTATATTAAACAATTGCAAAGACGGAAATTCAGAGTGGAGGTGACCTACTCAAGGTCATGTAAGTGACAGAGCCCAGATCTGAACCTACTTCTTCTGACATCAGATCCAAAGCTATTTCCATGACACCACCTGCCTTGAAAACTGCAACGGGGCTGTACTAAAGTAAGGTGTTATTTTTACTTAGTCACTGAGGGAGGTAAACCAACTACTTAGAAAACAAGAGCTCCTGGAATAATCCGATTGTTTCACGTCTGGAAGCATTTTACTAAGCACCTCCAGGAAAATAACAAAGCAAAAAACACTGGTCTGCCACAGGGGAACAAATAGGGTATGTGATCACTTAGCTGCAACCCACAAATAAACATAGACCAGCAAACCAGCAAGCAAAAGCAGAAACCACATTATTGTCCATCTCAGACATGAAGAGCTTAGAGTAAACTTTAAAGCCTCATATGTGTGACTTCTAGACTGAAGAACAGGCTGGAAAGTTCCAAGGACCCCTTTTTGTTTAGGTCATTAAGCTTCCAGTTCTCTCTTTGACCCCTAGGATCAACATTACTTTGATTTCTATCCATTTGGGCCATAGCCCCAATCCTGGGTGTCCTCCTTCCTGTTCTGTTCCAGTTTCTGTGTTGTTCTAGTTCAATAAAGCTACAAGGGGATGCCTAGACTACGTCCCTTGTGATTACAATGATATTTCCAAGATTGCACCTCCCAAATGGCATTCACTATTTCTGACATTTCACCCAGTTTTCATTTGAAACTATCTCTTGGCCACAAGCATGACCTAGCTAGGACTACATTCTCTTCTCCTTCAGGAGTTCTAGGATCTTCTTTCTCCCTGGAGACTACCCAATAGTCCTGCCCCTCGCTCCTTCTTTCTCTTTCAACTTTTCCAGTCTGATGAGTGTGAGGTAGAACTATAGACTCTAAACTCATTTCAATTTGCATTTCTCCAATTATTGGTGATTCAGAACATTTTGCATAGGGTTTTGAGAACTTCTTCCCTTAAGAATTACATGTTCATATCCTTTGATCATTTACCAACGGTGGAATGATGCTTCTTCTTATAAATTGGAATCAATTCCTTATATATCTTGGAAATTAGACCTTGATCAGAGAAATTTGCTATAAAGGCTTTCCCCCCAGTTAACCATTTCCCTTCTAATTTTGGCTTCATTGGTTTCACTTCTGCAAAAAAGTTTTAGTCTTATATAATAAAAACTGGCCAATTTTTTTCATCTGGGATCCTCTCTATTCCTTGTTTGATCATGAATTTTCCCCCTACATATAGATCAGACAGTTAATTTCTTCTTTGCTCCTCTAATTTATGATATGATCTGTTATCTCTAATTCATGCAATCAGTCAACAAACAATTATTAAGCACTGACCACATACCAGGCAGGGTTTTAAGCCCTGGGGATGTGAAGAAAAACAAAACAAAACAAAAAAGCTGCCTCCAGGGAGCTCATAGTCTCATCTTTGTATTGGAACTTACCTTGGTATGTGGTGTGAGCTGATGACTTATACCTAGTTTCTGCCAAGCTAATCTCCAGTTTCCTCAGAAATTTTCATTGAATAATACAACAAATACTCGTTATTATGTTGTGTATGGTAGATACTTAATACATATTTTTGGATGAGTAAATATTTAGTAAAAACTGTGTCTTCCAGCAGGCTGTAAACTCTTTCAGGAAAGGAATTGCTTTCATACTGTCTCTAATTATACACAGTGCCTAGCACAGGACCTAAAACTTAATAAGCCCTTAATAAAAACAGAGCTTAATGATATTAATGATGGGGAGTAGATGACTTTGAGTAATTAAGAACTGGGTTCACATCCTGCCTTTGATGCTTACCAACTATGAAACTCTGCTCAAATTATTTAACTTCTCTGGGTCTCATCTACAAAATAAAGATAATGGTACTGGTTGTGAGAATAAAATAAAATACTGTACATAAAACACTGGTTTAAGGACTCACTATTTGACAAAGTGCTGGGAAAACTGGAGAGCAATCTGGCAGAAATTAGGTATAGACCACAATTTTATGTTGTAAACCAAGATACATTTCAAATGGATATAACACTTAAACATAAAAAGTAACATACGCAAATCAAAGGGAAAATGAAGAAATTACTCTTTAGATACATAAATAGAAGAGAAATTAATGAGCAATAGGGAATAAAAAGATCCACAGATGATAAAATGGACAATTTTGATTATATGAAAGTTAAAGTATTTGCACAAATAAAACTAATTTTGTTAAAATTAAAAGGGAAACAAGGAACTGGAAAAAATTTTCCACTAGTCTCTCTGAAAAAAGTTTCATTTTCAAGATATACAAATAAATAATGAGTAAGGAAGCACGTATTAAACACTTGCTATGTGCCAGGCAATGTGCTATGTGCAGGAGATGCGAAAAAAGGCAAAAGATAGTCTCTGACTTCAAAGAGCTCCCAATCTAAAGGTAAGGAAAAAAACAAAGATATACAAATAAAATATCCACGTGATGAAAAGGAAATAATAAAATAAAGACAAGGTGGGAAAGGCTTCCTTCAGAGGTGAGATTTTGCTTTTGTTTGTCCTTCCTTTTCCAAGGGGACCAATGACATCTTGCTTCATGTGTGAATTGGATTTAAGTGAGGTAGAGTTGTGCAAAGTCATCAGCCTCACTCTTTCTTCCAGAATCGTCAAAGTCCAGTGGCAAGATTAAAGTGAAGACAACTGGCAATGGCCCAGGATGTAGCAGATGACGCTGACGTCTTCAATGTCTGACCAAGCTCTAAGGGCTCCACAGTGCCTGCTTCAGCCACCTTCATGGCCATAGGAACAAATTGTTCTCATCTACCCATTCTACCATGGGAAGTCTACACATGCTTGGGGTAGATATTTCCTAACTCACTGACAGATTTGAGGTCTGTCAGTTACCCTCAACCTGATTTCACCCATCTGCCAAGATGATTTTACCAGGGTGGGGCTGCTCCACATGCTACAGCTTTCTTGGAGACACAAGTGAGAATTTAATGAAAGGTGGACAACAAAGGTGCATGAGCAGCCCTGAAAAGGATTTGGCAAGCCCTCACACCAAAGGTGCTAGTCCTCCCTGAATACCCCTACACTAGCTAGCACTTGAAAGTAGCCAGGCAAGCTAGGAGGCAGAGACGAGGAGGGAGAGCATTCCAGACAAGGGAGATAGACAGAGAAATTCCTGGAGCCAAGAGATGGAGTCTTATTTATGGAACAAGTAGGAAGTTAGTGTTACTTAATGGAAGAGTACATGACAAAGAGTAAGGTATAAGGAAATTGGAAAGGTGGAATGGGAGTGGGGAGAGGGGAAAAGTTATGAAGGGCTTTGAATGCTAAACATAAAGCTTTGTATTTATTCCTGGAGGTGATATGGAACCTCTGGAGTTTACTGAGTATGGAGGTGACATGACTGGACTTGTGCCGTTGGAAAATCACTTTGGTGTCTGAATGGAGGATGGATTGGAATGAGGAGAGACTTGTATTAGGCAGACCCACCAGCTGCTATGGCAATAGTCCAGGAGTAAGATGATAAGAGCCTATACAAGGGTAGTGTCCATGTCAGAGGAGAGAAGGGAGCATATTTGAGAGATATTGCAAAAGTGAAATTGACAGGACTTGACAACAAATTGAATATGGAGGGTGAGAGATAGGGAGGAGCCAAGGATGACACCTGGGTTGCGAGCCTGGAGGACTGAGAGGATGGTGGTGCCCTCAACAGTAATAGGGAAGTTTGGAGGAGTAGGGAGTTAGGGGAAAAGATAATGAGTTCAGTTTTAGACATATTGACTTTAAGATACTGAAAAGCACATATCGCTAGACATACGAGATTGAAGGTCAGCACATAAGACCTTATAAGTCAATTTAGAAATCATGAGAATAGAGATTATAATTAAATCCATGGGATCTGATATAATCAAGTGAAATAATATAGAGGGAAAAGAAGGCCCAAAACAGAGACCTGTGGGATACCCATAGTTTGTAGGCATAACCTGTATGAGGATCCAGCAAAGAAGACTGAGAAGGAAAGAGAAGTGTCGTGATAAGCTAGAGAAGAGTTGTATCATGGAGAACAGAGTGATCAACAATGTTAGAGGCTGCAGAGAGCCCTAGAACAAATATTTAGAAAAAGCCATTGGAACTGGCCATTAGAAGATCACTGGTAACTTTAGAGAGAGTAGTTTCAGCCAAATGATGAGATTGGAAGTCAGATTACTGGGACTTAAGAGAGTGAGAGGAGAGAAAGAAGAGGAGCCTATTAGAGATAACTTTCTCAAGGGGTTTACACACAAAAAAGCAGAAGAACTATAGAATAATGGCAGAGATGGAAAAATCAAATAAGTTTTTGGAGGATGATGGAAGCATTGACATGTTTGTAAGTAGCAGAGGAGGAGTCAGTAGACAGAGAAAGATTGAAGATAAGTGAGAGAATGCAGATGACAGAAGGTACAATCTGTTGGAGGAAATAGGATGAAATGGGATCATTTGTGTGAGAAGATGGGTTTGCCTTGACAAGGAATAGGGTCACCTCTTTCTATGAGGTTGAAGGAGGAAATAGTAGCAGAAAGCTTTGAGTAATATGAAATGATGAAGAGGGGAAGAGGGAGCTCTCAGAGAATGCCCTCAATGTTGTCAGTAAATTATGAAGTGAGGTTCTCAGTTGAGAGGGTGAGAGAGAGGAAGCCATGGGGAATTTGAAGAGGGATAACAAGTTTTAGAACTGCTGTGGAGAATGGGATAGTGAGTTGATAAAGGAGGCTTGCCTGCAGCAGTGAGAGCCCATTTAAAGTCGTGTAATATAAATGTGAATGCATCCACTTGAAACAGTTGGATGATTTTCTCCACTTTCATTCAGAAACATGTGTGTAAGAGTGAAAGCAGCAAATAGTAGAAGTGATCCAAGGCTGAAGCTTGACGGGGCACAATCAGCAATATGGTTAGGTGGCCAGGGACTCAAGAGGACAGTGTAGAGTTGAACTTGTTCACCAAGGGGTCAAGATGGGGAAAGGAAGAATGGTTAATACAGGGGTGATGACCTGGGTAAGAACTGAGGGTTTGAGGGGTTTGCAGGTCACAATATGGACAGAGTAGAGTTTGGTATGGGAAGGCAAAGTGGAGAAGTGAAAAGCTAATAGATTGTGAAAAGATAAGGGAATTTCAGAGTTCTTGAATATAGAGGTGGTACATTTGTAGGGTTATGGAAAGATGAAGAGTATATTGTGTGCTGTGTATCTTTGTGTGCTGCTGAGGTGGGGTGGAAGAATAGGTCATGGGAACTGGGCAGGTTAAGTTACAATGTTTGAGACAGTGTCCATTTGTATGTTGAAGTTCCTTAATATGGAAGCAGGAGCTGAGGAAGAAAGATTATGAGCCAAGTACTGAACTCGTTGAAAACGGAAGTGTCTTGGAGGTCTGTAGACAACAGTTACTAGGATTTTGATTAGGTAGAAGGTATAAGGAGGTTTTAGGTAGAAGGTAACAAGGAACCTGTTCGAATTTATAAAACTATGAGTCATCCCCTAATTGAAATGGGCAAAGGATATGAATAATAAATGAGCAAAGGAAATGAATAATTTTCAAAGGAAAAGAATCTAAAAATTCCATAAAATTCGTAAAATTTCATAAAAATCACTTAAAAATTTCAAACCACTAATAATTAGAGAAGTGAAAATTAAAGCAAGTCTGTGGTTCCATCTTATCCAAATTATATCGATCAAGATGCAGACAAAGAAAATAACAAATGTTGGAGGTGCTATTGGTACCTGCAATACTAGTGCTCTATTGATAGTACCATGAATTGTGGCCCAGATATTCTGGAAATCTATTTGACACTATGCCCAAAAAGCTACTAAACTATCAAAACTCTTTGACCCAACAATACCACTACCAGGTCTACATTTCAAAGAAAGAGGAAAAGGAATTATATACACAAAAATATTTATAACCACACTTTTTATGATAGCAGAAACCTAGAAACTAAGGAGGCATAGGTACCTGCCTATTGGGAAATAGGGAAACACATTATGGTAAGTGAAAGTGATGGAACATTGTTGTTCTATAAGAAATTATGAAATGGACAGTTTCAGAAGAATCTGACTAATAAGATTTTATCAACTAATGAAGACTGAAGTAAGTAAAAATAGAACAACCTATACAATGACTGCAACATTATAAAGAAAAACAACTTTGTAAGACTTTAGACCTATGATCAATGCAATGGCAAACCGTGCTTCCAGAAAACCAAAGATGAAGTATATTATCTACTCATTCTATAGAAATGATGGACTAAAATGTAATTGAGGTATCCATTTTGGGACATGGTCAGGGTTAGAATTTGTTTTGCTGGACTATACATATATATTTTGATGGTTTTATTTTATTTATTTTTACTGTTCAATTGGTGGGGTAGGAGAGAGAAATAAATGAATGTTTGTAAAAAAATTAAGAAGAAAAAAATTTAAATCAAAATAAAATAAGAGACTAGACTACAGGATGTGTTCCCTTTTCTGCAGTATTTTTTAAACTGACGGGTAGGTGGCATGATGGATAGAGTATTGAGCTTGGAGTCAAGAAAATTTGAGATCAAATCTTTTTTTTTTTTTTTTGCTTTTTGGAGGGGGGAGGGCAGGGCAATTGGAGTTAAGTGACTTGCCCAAGGTCATACAGCTAGTATGTGTGTCAAGTGTCTGAGGGTGGCTTTGAACTCAGGGCCTCCTAACTCCAGGGCCAGTGCTCTATTCACTGCACCATCTAGCCATCACTGAGTTCAAATCTGGTTTAGACAATTTGTAGCTTTGTATAATCTTAGACATACAATTCTGAACATGAATTTCCTCATCAGTAGAATGAGAGTTGGCTTCAATGGTCCCTTCTAGTTCTAAAACTATGTTTCTATGATCTTATCTCCATTCCATGGAATGATATAGGCTAGGGCTCAATAAGTAAATTTCTCTGAAAATGTTCCATGTCTGTGTTAAGATTACAATCTGCGACAATGTCCACTGTGGCTTGCTTGGGTTCTATTCTGTATCTTTCTCATAGAAACACAGGGGACCAAGACAAGAACCCTTTCTTCTAAGGAGAATCTCAGAGTTGGAAAGAATTTCAGAAGTCATCTGGTACAGGTTATAATTGAACAAAAAGTGGTCATCTATTCCTTTCTTGAAAATCTCCAGTGAGGGAGGGCAAACATGGAGGAAAACAGGCAGCAATTCAGCTGCTCTCCTTACATTCCCACCCAAACAACTTTAAAATAGTGCCTTGAATCAAATTCTGGAGTGATAGAACCAACAAAAGGTCAGAGTAAGACTGTTTTCCAGTCTAGAACAATTTAGGAGGTCCACAGTTTAGGAGAGGTCTTTAACACTGGGGTGGGGGCCAGCATAGAGCATAGCAGCAGCAGCAGCAGCCCTTGGAGGTAAGGTGACAGCAGCAGCAGCAGAAGCAGCAGCAGTTTTCAGCCCAGAGACGGTAAAGGGGTCAATCAATTGGTCAGAAAGAGATTTCAGGGGACCCTTTGCTGTCACTGGGTGCAGCTGGTGATGACTGTCAAATCTACTGCCCCTAAGAAGGTCTGGGTTACATTTCCAGGGTAGAGAGGAGAGGTTGTTGTGGATCACAAGGGAGTAGGGACCCTGGTCACAGTTCCAAGGCAGAGAGGAGCACTAGCACTAGCACTGGCACTAGCACTAGCACTAGCACTAGTGGTGGCAGGGTAGCAGGAGCCCTATCTAGGTAAATACCAGAGAACAGACCTGTAGAGCAGTGACCACACCTCTAACCAAATCATGTCACTGTAGAAGAACTAAAAATTTTCAGATTCCTAGAACTAGCTCTGAAAACAGCAACACAAAAAAAACCTGAAGCTTGGGACGATGCCTCCCCATCCCTAAGTGAACAGAGTCCAACTTTAACATAAAATTCAAAACCAGGAAATGGGCTGGGAAAATAGTCAAACAACAAAAACAAGAACTTGACTATAAAAAACTACCAGGAGGGAAAACCAAGATGTAAACACAGAAGAAGACAACAATGTAGAAACACCTACAAACACAGCCTAAATTATTTTTGCTGAAAAAAAGTGATATAGACAATGAAGTAATATAAAAAAACTCCAGCAAGTTTCCCTGATAAAGTTATCATTTCTCAAAATATGTAGTGAGCTGTCAAATTTATAAAAATAAGAGCCATTCCCCACATGATAAATGGTCAGGAGATAAGAACAGGCAATTTTCAGAAAAAGAAATAAAAGTTATCAATAGTCATAGGGAAAAATGTTCTAAATCATTAATGATTAGAGAAATGCAAATAAAAATAACTATGAGGTACCAGCTCACACCTATCAGAAACGAAAATTGCTGCAGAAAATGAAAAAAAATAAGTACACTGATGAACTGTTGGTTTAATTCTGAACTGGTTTAGTCATTCTGGAGAGCAATTTGGACCATACCCAAAGGGCTTTAAAAATGTGTATAACCTTTGATCCAGCAATACCACTTCTAGGTCCGTACCCCAAAGAGATGAAAGAAAAATGAAAAGGATCTACATGTACAAAAGTATTTACAGCAGTTCTTTTTGTGGTCTCAAAGACTTGGTAATTTAGGAGATGGTCGTCAATTGGAAAATGGCTGAACAGAATGTGAAATATGATTGTGATGGAATACTACTGTGAAATAATGAGGGGCATGGTTTCAGAAAAAATGCAGGAAAACCTATCTGAACTGATGCAAAGTGAAGGTATCAAAACCAAGAGATCGTTGTAGATGGTAACAAAAATATTGTAAGGATGATCACCTATGAAAGATTCACTTACTCTGTTCAATGCAATTCCAAAGGATTCATGAAGAAAAAAATGTTACCTACCTCCAGAGAGAGAACTGATAAACTCTGAGCATTAATTGAAGTATGATTTTTTTTCACTTTTCAGAATTTTTCTTGCATTTTTTATAATATGATAATATAGAAATGTGCTTTACATGATTACACATATGTAATTGATATAATATTGCTTGCTTTCTAGTGGGTAGAGGAGAAGTGGAAGGGAAATTCAAATTTTTCAAAAAGCTGAAAAAAAAGATTTTTAAAAGAAAACTTCAGAGGGAGGGGGAGAGAATTCACTAACTCTAAAAACAGTTTGTCCACATTTGGATAGTGCTAATTATTTTATCGAGTCCAAGATATCAAAGCCATATTTTAAAAATGCTCCAAATCCCTAAAATTTAGAAAAATTAGCGCAAATCTGAGATTCTACCTCGTACCAATCAGAATAGGTAAGATGATAAAAGAGAATAATGGCAAATGTTGGGAGTGCTACTGGCAAACCAGCACACTAGCGATCTTTGATAGATCTATGAAAATTTGCTGTTTCCATGAGAATTTGCCCCTGTTCAACTTCCACCCCTTGCTCCTCGCTCTGCCTTCTGGAAATAAACAGAATAAATCCAATCCCTCTTCTAAATTACAGTCCCACAAATATCCCCAAATAGTCACCATTTCTGATCTTCTTATCTCACCTTCAGGTTGGAAATAGTTATTCTTTCAATTTATTCTCCTATGGACTGAACGTAGACCCTTCTGCACTCTTAAAGTCCTTCTCCATACATTCTTTAGTTTAGCAAAGTCTTTTCCCAAAATGTGGTGCCCAAAAGTAGCCTAAATATTTCAAATGTGATCTGACCAGGGCTGAATTCAATGAGATAGTTGCTTTCTTATTCCAGAGTTTCAAACCTTTCCTAATACAACCCAAGATTTCATTAGCTTTCATGGCTGCCATATCACACTGCTGAGAGCCATCAAAACACCAAGATTTTCTTTAGAACAACTGCTATCCAGCCATGCTTCTCTCATCTTGTATTTATGAAATTGATTTTTTTTTAACCTAAGTGAAAGAATTTACATTCCTTTTCATTAAATTGATCTTATCGGATTTGTCAAATTTGTCAGCTTTGACCAATTTGGATTTGTCAGCTGTTAAAATCTTTTTGGTCAACAAACAATCATTTATTAAGTGCCGACTGTGTGCCAGGCACTGAGCTAAGTGCTAGAGACATAAAATGGGCAAAAGATAGTCCGTGCCCTTAGAGGAGCTTGTAATCTAATGGGGAAGGTAATATGCAAGCAAATATGCACAGAGCAAGCAATATACAGAATAAATAAAAACTAATTAGCAGAGGGGAGGCATTTAAATTAAGAGAAGTTAAAAAGAATTAAGGAAATTAAGGAAAAGCTTTCTGTAGAAGGTGGGTTTTTAGTTGGGAATTAAAAGAAATCAGAAATCCGTAGTTGGAGCTTGTTCATAAAGCAGTAAACAGAGGCAAGATTTGAACACAGGACCTCAGAATCTAGATCCAATACTTTAGTTGGTAACATTTTCTATAGATTTCTTTCCATATAGTTAAAATATCTCAGTATACACTTTCACTTCATTTCAGGACTTGTTTTAATATTTATGGTGCCATACATAAAGAATTGTTCTCTTTAAGGCTCAACATTGGAAAAGGGGAGAATGTAATGCAAAAGTTAGCTAATTGATTCAAATCTTTTTCACTTACATAATTATCAGTTGGAGCATCATCCCCACCATAGTAGAATGTTTCAGAGGTTTCCTCTGAATCTCTGAGGAGTACTGAGAGGATTAGAGCCTGATTGGTGAGAGTCTACACATATACAAAATGCCATGGGGGCTTGTCATTAGCCCATCTGAATATATAAATACAGAAGGTTCTGCCCGTCACACATTTTTGTCTTTGGAAATTCTATCCTATGGTAGATGAGGTACAACATGAATTGTTTTGGCATCACAGACCTCACTGCAAGTCCCATCTTTTTGCACATCTGCTTTGGTAACCAGAAAGGGGAACTATGCTGTTCCTCTGTTGCTGTTTATGCATCAGGAGTACAAAAAGGGAACAGAATAAACAGAATGTCATGTTCGTCCAAATCTCAATGGGGGAAATCATCTGGCTGGCACAGCCTATGCTCCCCAAAGGTAGGAAGGTTGCCAGCTAGGGATGGCTGCCTCCCCAGGACCCACATCTTTGCTCTGCATGGCTCACAAAAGTTCAGATGCCTGTCTGGAGCAGGAGCCGGCTCTGCCAACTGCCTTCAAGAGCTAGCCTCTGATCTTTGCCCATTGTTCTCTCCACTGAGTTACTAGAAACCCTGCTGTCTTGACCACAGGCACCAAAGACCTTGGAAGGGCTTGGACTGTGTCTGAGCTCACTTTGAAAAAGCATCTCGTACATCACAACACACAGATTGGTTATTAATAAAAACTTCTTAGGAGGTAGGACATAGTGGAAAGGGTTCTGGCTTTGAAGTCAAAGGACTAGAGTTCAAATCCTGGAGAGAATCCATGACTACTAGTCTGGCCTTAAGCATGATGTCATACCATTATGAGTCACTGTTTCCTCAGCTGTGAAATGAGCAAGTTGGATTGATGATCTCATGCTCTAAGTCCAGGGAAGATCATGGAATTGCCTTTCTTCTTTTTCTATGGCCAAAGGATCTTTTTTACAGCAGATGTGTTGACTGGACTTGTACTCAGACAACTACCTGAAAATCACTGATACCTCTAGAATTACACTGGGCCTAAAGCATGAACCCATACTGGTTTTTGGAAAGGGGTGTGGTGTTTGTGGGTGTGTAGGGGTGTGTGTGTGTGTGGGTGTGTGTGTGTGTGTGTGTGTGTGCAAGTGCACTCGAGTGCCAATGTGTGTACACATACACATATCTAGATCAGTCATAACTTCAATGTATCTTTAACATATCTAAAGCAGTAATTACTAAGAAAGGGCTCTGATACATGGCTATGAGACTGGCCACTATAATGGGCATTGACTTTATGTCCATACCTCTTGTCAAATATCTTGTCCTAAAATGTATATATGACTTGGATGAAGGACTCCATGCAATACTTTTCTTCATTTCTCATATGACCCCAAACAAAGTTGTAATCAAGGTGGAGTGACCAGAGTTATGTACCATGATGCTAAATTTAGGAGTCCTCCAGCAAAATAGAAAAAAAAAAAAAACTCAGAGCTTGTCCCCTATGTTTTTAGGGATTTTGAGAGGAGGAAGGGAGGGATTAGACCTGTGATTTCATGGCCTTAGTAGGCTTGTAGAGAAAACTCCCTTTACCAATATATCTTCTCTGCAACTTAAGGTTTCAGAGAGCTGTGTGGAGCCACTGAAAGGGGAAGTGACTTGCACACAACTATGCCATCAAAATGTTTCAGAGCTAAGATTCCACTTGGGTATCCTTCATTCCGAGACCAGCACTCTATCAGCTACCCTACATCGTATTAACAACAAGTTAGAGGACGGGAAGTGGACCTGTGATTTTACTGGCAGGAGTAACTCCCCAGCTAATGCATCATGACCAGTGCAAGTCAAGACCTTTTCTATTCCTTAGAAAGCAATGTAGAGAGAGGAGAGGTTAAGTAGCTTGTCTAGAATCCCATGTCCAGTATGTTCCAGAGATAACTTGAACCCGGATCTTCCTGGCTTTGAATCTGGTTCTCTGTCCATCTCACAATAACTTTCCATAGCATCTAGTTAGAAAGGATAACTAATTTTAAAAGGAGTTCGAAGGCTGAGGCAAGCCTTTCCTTATTTTATTCCCCCCTCCTTTTTTTTTTTTTTGGAGGAGAGAAGGCAGAGAAATTGGGGTTAAGTGACTTGCCCAAGGTCACATGGCTAGTAAGTGTTAAGTGTCTGAGGTCACATTCGAACAGGTCCTCCTGACTCCAGGGCCAATGCACTATTCACTGTGCCACCTAGCCACACACACACACACACACACACACACACACACACACGCACGCACCCGTCTCCTTTTTATGGAGCAGTAGACTCATGATACTGTTCTAGAGTTTCTGACTTTTCCCCAACAGCCTACATCTCTCCTTCCTTCAACTGATGACATGCTTTTGTGACCCTTGCCTCCCATGTGATTTGGGGTACTTGTATCAAGTATAAAAGTTCCTAGTTTTGGTTCTGTCCCAAAGACAAAGAGAAGTGTCGGTAAGGGAGATTTTTTATTTAAGATATGCTGATATTCTGCCCAAATTATCTTTCTACCCTCATCTCCAACTACTGTACTATATGAACTCCCTGCTCCATCCAAACAGTGCTCCTGACCCCAGAAAGCATCTTATACTTCTGGTCACCCTGACTTTGTTCATCCTTTCCCACCCAGAATGCCCTCCCAATTCCTTGACATCCTATTTGCTTTTTTCAGGCCTACCTCAAATCCCACCTTCCCTCTGAGACTTTTTCTCTAATTACTACTGCCCAAAAGTGATCCCTCACTTCTCAAAAATATAATTGCCATTTTGTATTTATCTCATAGGCCTTGTAACATCAGTTATCTGTACCTGAATATTTTTCTTATCTTCCTGAACAGATTATAAACTCCTTGAGGACAGAGATTACTCCTTCTAATCTACCAGGGTACCTTATACGTAGCAGATACTTGGAAAATTCAATGCAGAAATTCAACACTGCTCTTTACCTTTCTTTTCATCACCCCCTGCCATCCACCCCCAATTTCCCCCTCATCCAATCTTTAAACTTTTTTTTGGTTTGTTTGTTTGTTTCACAAAGGGAGCTGCAGATGGTTAAAAAAACATCGTTTTCCAAGAGCATAGATGAGTTTTGGAAACATTAGAAACATTCTTAAAGTTATAGACGGCCAGGGCTAGAAAGATCTTAGACATTGTCTAGTCCAGTTATTCGCTAGACTCCTTTATAGGTTTAGGAATTCTCAAAGCCCCTCCAAAGAACTTCTGTTCACATGGATTATGTCCATTGATATCAACCTTATGAGAAATAAAAATATTTCATTATTACTAGCAAATATTTTCGACCTCACAGGCCCCCTGAGAGGTTTTAAGAACTCTTAGGGATCTCACACCACACTTCGAGAACTGCTGATCTCGTCCAAAAAAAGACTTCTTTTTTTTAGGCCTATAGTGGTGAAGTTGCCTACAGTTAAATGGGCCAACCAGGAGATGAATTCAGATCTTGAGCCTCCTAACTCAGTTTGATTTTCTCTTGCACCATACTACGTAGAGCTGATGCAATATAAAAAATGGAGAGATTCAAATAACCTAACCTCAAAGTTCCTTCCTATTATAAATCTATAACTATAGGGTTCTTTTAAAAACAGCAACGACAACAACAACACCTCAGATTGGTCTTGGATGATTCAAGGGAAAATGCTCAGGAAGAGCATTCCCTTGTATGACAGTTATTTCTCATGGTTATAGTAAGATTTCCAGAAAGAAAATGAAAACAACACCTCCTTTGAAGAGACAGGAAATTTGAAGCATATTAAAAAGTTGTGGGGGGAAAAATGCTACTCATTAACTGGGGGTTTTTTCAGATACAAACAATCCAGAATATGTTTTTCTTCATGACCAAAAGTTATTTACTCCCTTGGAACACAAATGCATCACTGTAGCAACTTGTTAATTCTTAAATAATCATAATAGTAATGATAATAATAATAACAATGAGACATCTTCATTGGACACAATTAAAATGTCTCTGGTATCCTGACATCTAAGAGCCTTATACTTTCTGTTGTCTAGAATATTGATTTTTTTTAATGAACACAACTAATTTTGGGTTGAAAACAAGGGCATCTTCCCAGGCAGATGTTTGGAGCCTGTTCATTAGCCAAATCCTTGGAAAACAGACAAGATGGGACAATTATACACTGATGGGAAGTAAGAAGAGTGGGCTCCTCCAATCTGATTTCCCCAGATAGCCTTCCTGTGGCACTCAGTCCAGATCAGCAATCCACAAAGTAGAAATCTAGAATCTGCCTAATGCAGTTCCTGAGGGATAGGAATAGGGATTAGATGTGTGGCTTCATTGACATTGGGGCCTCCCAAGTGAAGAAACTACATCTACTAATGTAAGTCACACCTCTTTTAATAAAACAAAATAATTGTACTTAACTATTTTATTTTATTACAAGAGGTCTCTCACAAAGTGGGAGTAATATGTAAATATTGGTAATGTAAAAAAAAAAAACACATCAATAAAGCTCATCCCCAAAACATACTTATATAGAACTCTCTTATCTATTTGATTCTCATAGTAACCCTATAAGGTAGTGTAATGGCAAGCACAGAAGTAGTTCACACCTTTTTTCAGCTATTGAATTAACACCTTGTTTCAGTTCAAGTTTCTTTTGAGGCCTTGCATCAAGTATGTTAAGAAACAGGTGTGAACCCCACAACTTGTGAACCCTAGAACTCATGAACTCCTGCAACAGGAAGGGGAGGAGCTAATGGCTATATGCAAGGAGGGGCTCAGGCTAGAGATGGCAGAACTAAGAAGAGTTGTGGTGGCAGAGTCAAGAAGGAGAAAACTTGTGGTATCCTGACACTCTGTTTGTCTGTTCTGTCTGTGTTGATGTTTGTTTGTGATACTTTGTACAGAAGCTCTAGGACCTTCCTGGAAGCCCTGAAAGAGGATTTTCTGGTTGTATGTTTACAGAAGTACTGGAGGAGGATTGTGGAGGTCTTGGGACTTCACTAATGATTTGTGCTGACCTGTTGGACCTTGTTTGTGGGTCTGTATTGATTTCACAGGCAGATAGTGAATTGATGATGGTGTCAGCAATGTGCATGAATATTATTGTGGTTCTGTTAAGCTTTGTCTTCCCAGAAACAGGAACTGTGAAGGACTTGAGGTGGACTGGACACTATGAGCTTCAATATGCAATGGGAGCTGGATGAAGAACTGGACAAGGAACTAGACAAGGAACCGGGAGCTGCCTGCCTTTGAACCCAGGTGACAGTTGGAGCTGGGACCATGGAAGAGGAATAATGGAAGCTGAGAGCCAGCCTTGAGTCAAGCTGAAAGAAGACTTTACTTGGATACTGTGTGCCAACTGAGAAGATTATGATTTACTGTGACCTAGGGGTGAAGAACTTTGACTTTTGTACTTTGTGATTGAATTAAGGATTTTGTGATTGACTAAATGATTATACTTTGTTTACAACTATGTGACCACTTTGGTGAAAACTATGTGGCCGTTTTAATGATAAGTTGTTGAGTTGTGACATGGTGAAGGCTGTATTTTGATTTTCTATGAATGTTTTGCTCTGATTTGTTATTGAATAAATAGAGAGCTCACTATATTATGTAATCAGAACCTTGAAAGCTGTCCACAGCAGCAGTCCTCTGGAAAGCTGCTTATGCATGGCTTTATAGGTAGAAAATTCAAAGAAATATTTATCCCCATTGAGAGATGGGAAATATAAATTCAGCAACTTCAAGTGACGTATTCAAGGTTAAATCAATAGTCACTGACAGAACCAGAATTCTAAGCAATGCCTTGCAAGTTCAAGATTCTTTCCACAATATAATGAAGTTCATCATATGATGAACTCCAATGCAAAACTGATTAACTGAAAGATATTTAACCAGTCCAAGTACAAGACATTCACCCAAACTGAGCATGCACCTTTGTATAATCTGATTTCTATTCCCATGCAATTGTTTTTTATTTCTGTTTTTATCTACAGGGAAGAAAAGCTAAAAAGGTTTGTTCCATGATTTCTGAAATTTGAAAATGGTTTCATGCAAGCCCAGCTCTAGGTGGGAAGATCATCTGCCCCACCATCAAAGCAATACTGTTTCTAACATCCTTTCCAGTTCTAAATCATTCTATAATGCTATGGAAATATAAAAGTTCGCCAGTGAAATTACCCCCACAAAATTCTTATTTGGGAATAAAAGTTGCACAGAATTGCAGTGTATAGAGTACCTAGTC
>CM053592.1:73408878-73445685 GCA_028646515.1 Pseudochirops corinnae | reverse complement strand
AATTGTTTTTTATTTGTTTTTATCTACAGGGAAGAAAAGCTAAAAAGGTTTGTTCCATGATTTCTGAAATTTGAAAATGGTTTCATGCAAGCCCCCCTCTAGGTGGGAAGATCATCTGCCCCACCATCAAAGCAATACTGTTTCTAACATCCTTTCCAGTTCTAAATCATTCTATAATGCTATGGAAATATAAAAGTTCGCCAGTGAAATTACCCCCACAAAATTCTTATTTGGGAATAAAAGTTGCACAGAATTGCAGTGTATAGAGTACCTAGTCTGGAGTAAGGAAGACTTGAGTGTAAACCTGGCTTCAGACACTTACTAGCTGTGTGACTCTGGGAAAGTCAGTCTCAACTTCTGTCTGTCTTAGTTTCCTCAACTGAAAAAATGGAGATAATGAAAGCCTCCCACTTACCAGGCAATATCTGTAAAGTGCCTAAAGGACTTTATAAATGCTAGCTATCATCATCATCATCATGGTTAAATGAAGAAATTGAGCCTGAAATGCAGAGAAGGCTGCTTTATGGGCAGTGACATTTCACTAAAAAGATTCAAGGAAAGTTAGTGTTTCTTGGCAACATGGTCCACATCATGGCCCTGTTATGCTTTAAATTAGTCCTTGTTTTGGCAAGAAGTCAGTTAAGTCTCTTATAATGAGCTCTCTTCTACACTTCTTAGTCACGCTCAAGTTACTTAAAGCAATCTGTATGCTTCGTTTTTAAAAAAAAATACATAAATCTTGTTTACCTTTGGTTCTCCCTCTGTCAAAGGGGGTGAGGGTGTATTTGTAGCATGTATCCAGCACATAAGGCAAATGGCCCTGACCAGAAGAGAAAGGATTCTTTTTAACTCAGCACTTTTGAAAGTATTCAGAAAATGACACTGCATTTTCTTGCTGGAAAATGAGCTTTGGTGCAACTGTCTGGCAAGGAAAAGGTGAGCTGTTGGAATTTCATAGAATTTCAGACATATCAGAAAGAGAAAGAAACAAATTTGATGGCCAAGGGTCAATATAGATTCCTTGATAAGATTATACTATATCAGTCAACAACATCAGCAACAAAACAGTCAGGAGAGGAAGTCAACAGATGATTCAAGAGTTTGGGGCTGTCTCTTTTTTCCATCAACAGAGTTGCATCACTGTTAGTTTAACTATTGAGGCTGATGCATTGTGAGAAAAATTAGCTCCTAGTAAACAGAATTCAGTCTTTTTCTCTTTTTTTGCACTGGAGGCAAATAGTGAGAAATTAAGGGCATGAAAGGTACCATCCAGAAAGGAAGGGGCTAACCTGAATCTCTGGCAGGAGAAGAGCAAAGTGTCCTCTGGTAACTTCCATCCTAATTTATTACTCTTGCTAAATAGGAGCTAAGCTCTGTCATTTTTAAGCAGCTAAAAGATTGCAAATGCTGTCAGTACCTTCTAAATTTGGCGCCTAGAGCAAAATCTTAATCACAATCTTGGCTTCTGGATTTAAACTATTGTTCTGCTTTATACAATTTAACCTAGTAAGTTAAATGTGACTAGGCCAGATTTGGGGGCCGTTAGTGTCATGGAAATGAAAAACAGTCCCCTTTCCCATTTAGGTCAGGTGCTTTGCACCCATTTAGGGCAAGAGTCAAGTGTTTTTTGTCCTTTTGGGAATGTGACAGCATAGAAGATTTCTCCAACTCTTCAGGATTTCTTGAGGTTGGCACTTTGACATCTATACTATATTTGTCTCTGTCTTCCACATAATTTCAATCCCTGGCTTAGTGCCTTGCACATAACTGGTACTTCAGTGCTAGTTGATTGACTGATGGACATGAGGGGCTAAAGTTTATTGGCCTCTAAATTTCTCCCAGTATTCGGGCTCTACTATTAACTTCAAAGAGGTTTGGTTCTACATGAGGGATAGATATGATTGGGGGAGGGGGAGATGTGGACTGAAGCAAAACTTCAGCTGTTTTTCTAAAACTTGAAGCAATCTTAGTGAAATAGAAGTACTGTGTGTCAAGGTGAGCATATTAAGTCAGACTCTGGGGGCATTGGTCATGTCTTATCACTAGGTTAAGCAAAATTCTTCAAAGATTTAAAATGAAAAACAAAAACAAATAAATGTAGTGAGGTGTCCTCCAGATTTCATTCCAATGAAAAACGCCACATGTTTGATAACTACCCTTTAATTGGGGTTAGTACCATGCCCTTTGTTTCACCTTGAAAACACATTTGTTTTCCATTAAGAAATATTTTTGCAAAATGTACTGAACCTTGGCTTCAACTATAAGCAAATTTCACTGTGCTTGGACCATGGTCCAACAGTGAGAGCCTGATGAAATGACATTTTTTTTCAAAGGAGATAGTTACTAATACTTTTAGATAATGTGATCACAGCATCACAGGGCTAAAGCAGAATGGTCCTGAGAAGCTATTTTCTCCAATCTCCTCTTCCTATATGAGGATGAGGAAATTTCTGGCAATGAAGCTAAGCTGGTCCTTGTTTGTCCTACACAACTCTGAATACGAGACCTGTGAGTTCTGAAGCCAAACTTGAAGGCTTTCCAAGCAGAGAATTGTGCTCAAGCAAATCTGGAAGTCACCTCCAGGTCATGGGGAAACATCCAAATCAGACTTATATAAAAGAACAGGAAACCTTAGGAAGCAGATACTTCATAGGATTCCGTGCTGTAAAATACAAATTAAGGATAATTATAACAGTAATAATAACAACGAGTAGTTATACAGCACCAAGGCATTATACTAAGCACTTAACAAATATTATCTCATTTTATCCTCACAATAACATCAGAAGGTAGATGCTATTATCATCCCCATTTTTTAGTTGAGAAAACTGAGGCAAACAGAAGTTAAAAGACTTGCCCAAGGTCACACAACCAGTAAATGTCTGAGGCAAATTTGAACTCAGGTCTTCTTGATTCCAGGCCCAGAGTTCTATCTACTATGCCACCTAATGGTTCCTAAACAAACACATTCTTTATTACTTAAATTCTACATCCTGAGTTCAATTGTTATAATCCATTAATCAAGTAATCAAGTAAGTGTTTTACAGTCTTCTTAAATTTGGAATGAAAGCCATTTGAAAATATTGAGATCTTTTTTTGATGGTCGTGTAATTTAAGACCATTTGTCATAGACATTTAAAAATAATAACATTCAAGGATTTTACAAATGTTACACCCAAATTTTGTTTAAAATGAAGAACTCTCTTCCCACTGCAAATATTTAGAGAAGAGACTACCTTTCACTCATATCATCAGTGCCTAGCACAGGGTCTGACACATAGTACATGTTCCTGGAATGAAATGGATTAGGAACCATTGACTTAAAGAAGTGAGGCCAGGGAGCCTACCACATACAGGATGGAGTAGTTTCCAAAAGTATTTTGAACTCAGAACACATGGGGAAAGGGAAAGATACCTCTTCTCCCGTCCTTCATCACAAATAAGTGAGAGCCATTCTGAGTGACAAAGAAAAAAAAATTCTTAAATAGGAGAAGGTTGTTTTTCTTCCAGATAAGGAAATTTATGTCCCCAGTATGTGACAAGAATATAGAATGAAAGAAGTGACTACCAGGGGTGGCTAGGTGATGCAGGGAATAGAGCACCAACCCTGAAGTCAGGAGGACCTGAGTTCAAATCCAGCCTCAGACACAACACACACACACACACACAAAAAAAAACTAGCTGTGTGACCTTGGGCAAGTCATTTAACCCCAATTGCCCTCCAAAAAGCACAAAAATAAATGATTATGTTTTCATTTAACCTGAAACTTACTCAGTGTAGTGCCTAGGATTCCAAACCTGGAGTCATGAAGACCACTTCAGACACTTACTAAATGTGTGATCTCACTCATCTCATTTGTAAAATTATGGCATTGAATTAAACAGCCTCTTAAGGTCCCTTCTATTCTAAATCTTTGACTAATTATGGTATTTTGGCAGTTAGGTGGTACGGTGGATAGAAAGGCAGCCTAGAGTCAGGAAGACCTGAGTTCAAATCCAGCCTCAGACACTTACTAGCTGTGTGACCCTGGGCAAGTCACTTAACCCTGTTTGCTTCAGTTTCCTCATCTGTAAAATGAGCTGGAGAAGAAAATGACAGACCACTCCAGTACTAAGAAAACCCCAAATGTGTTCAAGAAGAGTCTGACACAACAAAAACAATGGTGGTATTTAAGATGGGAAGGACATTAGAAACCATCTGATCTACATTTCACACACGAGCAAACTGAATTCTAGAAAAGTTAAATGGCACAAGATCATGAAGATAGTGAGTGACAGAGGCAGGATCTGAACCCCTAGCCTCTGACACCATATACAAAGCTTCAGCACTCAATCCAGGAGACTGGACTTTTCCTTGGTAAGACCTGGAGAACAGGAATATTTGCCTTGGTCCCTGGGTCCCCATAACAGATTAATAGGTTCTAAATGAAGGGTTTTTAGCCAGATATCAGTCATCTTGCTTCTTTAGATAGATAGATGGATAGATGGATAGATAGAAAAATAGATAGATAGATAGATAGATAGATAGATAGATAGATAGATAGACAGATAGACAGATAGATACATGGATGGATAATTATCTCAATGTAACTGGTTTCTTTTGCAATCCTGTATACTTTTTACATGTGCATTTAAGAACATAATTCTGAGAAAGGTGTCTATGGGCTTCATCAGTGTATCCAAGGGGTCTAGAACATAGAATAAGGTTAGGAAACCTTGTTCAAGACAGACATCAACACAGCTAGCTTTGCCAAATCAAATCCTTTGGCTTGAGACCAAGAACCTTGATAACAATGAATGGGCTCTGGGGATGAGATCCAAAGTAGGGGACCACCCAGAGAGGAGTCAGTGAAAGCTCACTCTCACTTCTGAGTGAGTGTAAAAATATAATCATTTGTGCTTTAAATTCAGTTCAGAAGAAGGCTTCTAGCTGAACACCCCAGGATTCTGTGCTTGTGCTAAGAATCACATAGGAAGATTTCTTCTCTACCAAAGTTGCCTTGCTTCAACTAGGTGTGTGCCATCAACATGTCAGCAAGGGTGTAACGATATGCCAAGCCTGTAACAAAAGATACACCTCTTTTATGTGCCATTGTTTTCACAAATTAAATTCTACATTATAATTTAATTGAGTTTAATTGTTATAATCTATTAATATTTCATCAGCTATGAAACTCATAAATTTTCCAAGCCCTTTTTTCCCTCCTCCTTTTATTATGTCACCTCTACCTCCATTGTTCTGAATGACTCAAGCTATAAACCTTTAATGGTATTCAGAAAGATTTCACAACATTTTCCATCCATATTTGCGCTCCTTAATAGTTAAAATGAATTTTTCGCCCTGACACAGAGAAAAAAAGTCACCTATTTGGGACAAATGAGCTCAAAGGGAAAGTAAAAAGGAGGTCCCTTCTCACAATGCTGAACTTTTCTTGAACCTGTTTAAAGAATTCTCGCCAAAAGCATAAATGTGCCTTAATGTATAATGAAAAAGACTAGTGTCACAGATTCCAGATTTAAAGGCCAGAGGAAAAGAAGGGCTCCCTACAATTCTGTTGAATTGTAGAGGCCCATAGGATGATAGGATCAATGATTTACAGATAAAAAGAACTTTCAAGAACATCCATCCAAACTGCCTCAATTTACAGATGAAGAGACTGAGGCAACTCCAGCTTGACTTTTTTTAAACAAGAAGACAACACTGAGGCATGGGAAATTGATAAAAGAGTTGACCTTGATACATGCTATCACTTTTTCTGAAAGAGGTTTAATAGATATACATCAATCACCAAAATAAGAACCAATGAGGCTAAAAATCACAATCCAGCAAACATTTATTATTTATGTTAAATGGACAGATATGCAGTCAGGAACAAAGCTGATCTAAAATAGAAACTGGTCTTTAAATCTTATGGTTGGTTGTTGTCCTTTATTCTTGAAGAGGACCAAAATGACATCACCTAGAGCCAAGTTACAGTGTGTCTGACTGTGACTGATCTCGGAATATTCTACCACAGCTTGGGCACAAATAGTTCATGTGATTATTTAGGGTAGGTTCTCTAAATTTGCACATCTCGTGTTTCTTTTGTGTTACTCATAGAGCACAGCACCTTCTCTGATGAGGGCACAGCATTCTGGGTGGTCCTGTGCCCATGTCTCCAACATCATGCAATCAGTTTCAAAATTCTTCAGAGAAACCTTGAGAGTGTCCTTGTATTACTTCTTCTAACCACGATGTGAGCACTTAAC
Organism: Pseudochirops corinnae; assembly: GCA_028646515.1. Taxonomy (NCBI): domain Eukaryota; kingdom Metazoa; phylum Chordata; class Mammalia; order Diprotodontia; family Pseudocheiridae; genus Pseudochirops; species Pseudochirops corinnae. The sequence continues at coordinate 73,439,436 of CM053592.1, read as the reverse complement.
TCATGTAAGTTCTCCATAAAATAGTCTTTTAGGCAAGTATATGTTTGGCATTCAAATGACATGGCTAGCCATCAGAGGTACACTCTCTACAGTAGAATTTGAATGTTTGGTAGTTTAATTCAAAAAAAGACCTCAGTGTCTGGTACTGTATCCTGCCAGTGATCTTCAGAATCTTTCCAAGACAATTTAAATGGAACTGATGCAGTTTCCTGGCAGGATGCTGGTAGTCTGTCCAGTTTCCACAGGCAAACAACAATGAAGTCAACACGATGTCTCTGTAGACCTTCAGTTTTGTAGTCAATCTAATGCCTTTTCTCTCCCACACTTTCCTTTGGAGCCTCCAAAACACTGAAGTAGCTCTGGCAATGCATGCATAAACCTCATTATCAATGTGTACATCCCTGGAAAGTACACTACCAAGGTAAGTGAACTTATCCACAGCATTCAAAACTTCTCCATTTGCTGTAACTGATGATTCGACGTATGGATGGTGTGGTGCTGGCTGATAGAGCATTTGTGTTTTCTTGGTGTTAATTGTTAGGCCAAAATGAGCACAAGCAGCAGAGAATTGATCCATACCTTATTGTGTCTCAACTTCAGGGGCTGTATTGAGTGCACAAGCATCTGCAAACAGGAGCAGGATAGTGGAAGATCGTTAATTGAATCACCTAATAACATGAGGAAGAAAAGCAAATTTGTAGAAAACTCATTGAGGTATCCAAATTAACTCAGTCATCCCAGACCCTAATTGCTACATGAAGAAAGCAAACTTAAGCAGAGCGTTGAGCTAGGTCAAGTATATAAGAAAAGGCCTGTGCTGGAGAAAACGATTTTCAGACCATTGAGTGACTAATTCTCAAGCCACCTAAAAGAAGGGAAGATCCCAAATACTTGAGGGGAAAAAAACCACATCAATCTTATTTTTTTATCAAAAAAAAATGTAAAAATGATCAACAGCTACTCTCTTCCATGCTTAACTTTCCTATTTCCAAAAAAATTCTATGAGAATATATTCAGATCAAGGATATTATTGATAAAGACATAAGAAGGGTGGCCTTTTCAAACCATATTCTACAGTGGATACATCTTTAAAGACTGAAGGAGGAAGAAAATATGCTAACTTCATGAAGTTATCATTATTTTTCTATAAAAGGCATTTCTTTGATATAATAATAAATTACATTTCTATGTCATCTTAAGATCTGAATTCTGGCTTTGCCATTTAATAGCACAATGGGCAAGACATTTTAAAATTCTATGTCTCAGTTTCCTTATATGTAAAAGACAAAAGATATAATGGAGAGAACACAGGACTCAGAGGCAAGAAGACCTAGGGTCTATCTTGCCTCATACATATACTAGCTATGTGACATGGGACAAGTCACTTAACCTCCTCAGGCATTTATTTCCTCATCTGTAAAATGAGAAACTTGGATTCAGTGGCCAATAAGGTCCCTTCCCAGTGTGATCCTATAGTAAGGGAAGTTTTCCATCCTACCTCAATTAATATAATTAGTATAAGAATATGATGAAGTTTTATATGCGTAAACAAAAAGGGTTTAAACCTTGTCAACTCTATATGAAGATTGAAACTCTTTGAGTGACTCTATAAGACAACAGATAATTGGCTTACCAAAAAACTAAATAAATCTATGGTGGCTTTAAATAGTGGGAAGAGTTTTCATTTACTCGGTAAAGTAGTAACCCAGTCTAGCAATGGTCTACTCTATTGATAGAGGACTCTGAGTTTTGGATTTGAAATGAGGTTAGATGTGAGAAAGAGAGACAGAGAGAAAGAGACAGAGACAGAGAGACAGAGAGACAAGGACAGAGACAGAAACAGAGACAGAGAGAAACAGAGAGAGACAAAGACAGAGAGAGAGAGAATCTCGATAGGGGCAGGTGAGGAGGAGGGAAGGATAGAAGAGAGAAGAGGGTTTCTCTGTCTCTCCCTCCTCCCTGTCTTGACCAGCTGGATACAGAGTGAATGTACCAGTAGGAGGACAGAGTGACATGTTGAGAACAAATTATTATGGAAAGACTTTCAGTCAAAGAGGAATCTGATCCGATGAACGTGAACTTTTGCATCAGAGAATAAGGTCAGTTATGGGGCTTCAAAAACGACCTCTAATCCATAAAAATCCAGGAATTGTGAGCTACCCCTTTGCCACACACATATCCTACATGTATGTTTTACTACCATTGTTCTCTGAGTTTGAACTCACTCTTCACTTAAACCTGTGTGTGTTTGTGGAAGAGTATGCCCAAGGTTTTGGGGGAGGATGGAGGAGGAAATGCTTTGTAACAACTATTACTACTATATAGCTTAGTAAATAGCCTTGCTAAAAGCTAATTAAGTGTGCTGGCTGATTGTTAAAGACCCAATGAGGGACAGTACCAGAAACCTTGCCCCATGGGGTCAACTGACCTTCTGGAAAATCCAATACACAAATTCAAGTTGGGGAAAAGAGCCCCAAAGGGAGTGCTTTACTATGATCACATGATCTTGAGTCACTTTTAGCTCTCAATCTTATTATCCTCAAACTGAATAACCATTTTTAAATCTCTTGTCTTTCACAACAGGTAACCAAAACAGAGGCATAGAATCTGATCTAAGGATAGCAAAGGAACCCCAAGAATCTTTCTTCTTGCCTTTAACCACACCACTGCTTCCCTATTCTCCTCTCCCCAGCTAAATGTCAGGGTTAAATTATTGCTCTCTTGAGTGTCATTCCAAGATGATATGTGTAGTTGTTCCTGGCTACTAGCTTGGGCCTGGATAAGAAATTTAAAACTGAAATGCAGACTCCCACAGAGAACGACCCTGGATCCTGCCTTGGGATCCCCCTGTGTATAAGTGTGCAAATACACATCCACACCCACACCCCACCCACACAGAGGCCATAGTTGGCCACGGAGCTTATGTAACAGAGGTCCTGCCAAGGCTTAGCCCGTTTAGTTCTCATCGAGATGGATAATGTGCTAGCAATATAATATGGGGAGTCCATGCCACGTAAACCAAGAATTCAAAATGCAAACCCTTGGACCCCACAGGAGAGGTTTGTTTTATCTGAGCTGGGAAGAAAAGGACCTATGAAAACAAACCAATTTGCTTCCAATCCAAATTATCAACTGGAGAGATTCTTCAACAAAAGACCAGAAACAGATGTCAGTGTCTTTTTCTCCACAATTTGAAGCCAGGAAGTGATCTCTTGCCATATTCTCCTTTTATGATAAAACCTCAAGCTCTCTTCCGGATTGGGAGAAAGGAAAACCCTAGGAGGAATTTGACACTTGCTTGGCCCCATTTCTTTTTCGTTGTTCCTATAGATGCTAAATGAGTTACCAGGTCTTTGGACCATGTGGTACTCACTGACAGCACTTCTAGGGAATCACCCCATGAGCACCTATTTCCTTCTTTCTGAAAGAATAGCCTATTTTTCTGGGTCCTTGGAATTCATAGGTCCTTCCATTCCAGAGGTCCTTTCATTCCCCAGATGAAGGAAGCAGTGGTTGGGTGATTTGGCAACAGTTTAATCGAATTACAATGTTTTGATTTATTCATCTGGACCTTCTACTTTCCAGCAGAAACTAATGTCCTGGCTTTTCAACCTTTGGAAACATGAGTTCAAATCTGGCCCAGTGTAATCAGGGAGCTAAAAGTATTTGGCTTCAATTATTCACTGATTTCCTATGTCACAGTATCACAAGCATACACACACATGAACACAATTCAGCACCATTAAAATAACTGGAAACAGTTGCTGGACAGAGACCTCAGATCTGAGCAATAAGAGTATCCAATACTATCAATTTTTTTTAACTTCCTATCAAAGTTTAAAGGAAAGAAAGTCTTTTGAGATTATGAATATTGTTATTGATGGTAATCATGATGATAATGACAATAATTCACAGTGTATGCTGGGTTTTTTCCAGACTGTGTTTTAAAGGGGAGGGGAAGGGAAGAAGAGAAGGGAAAGAGGGAGGGAAGGAAGGAAGGAAGGAAGGAAGGAAGGAAGGAAGGAAGGAAGGAAGGAAGGGTCCCTATATTGTTTAAGTACAATCATACAAAACAAATTTCCAGATTAGTCACATACAAAAATACATTCCTTATTCAATATTAGCCCATTATCATTTGTCTGTCATGGGGTGGGCAGCGTTCTTCTTTGTAGTTCTTCTGGAATAATGATTGATCATTCAGTTGATCAGAGCTCTTAAGTCTTTCAAAACTATTTGTTTTATTATATTAATGTTATAGTATAAATTGATCCCTTAGCTCTGTTCACTTCACTCCATTCTGAATAAGTTCATAGTAGTCTTCCCATGTCTCTCTGAAACTATATATTTCCTCATTTCTTAAAGAACACTAGTATTCTATTATATTCATATACTATCATTTGTTTAGCCATTCATCATCTGACATCTACTCCTTTAGTTTCCAGTTTTTGTCACCACAAAAAAGAGCTGATATAAATATCTTCATTCATATAGGAGTTTTTCTTCTTTCTTCTCTTTCTTTGGTTTATGAATCTAACAGCAGGATAGCAAGGGCGAAAGGCAAACATTATTTAGTAATATTTTTTGTTTAATTCCAAATCACTTTCTACAATGGTCAGACCCATTTACAGTTCTACCAACAGAATATTAATAGATCTGTTTTCCTGTAGCCCCTTTAACATTCATCATTTCTTTTTTGGTTGTTGTTCATCTTTGCCAATCTGATGGATGAGGCAAAACTTCAGACACACTTTAATTTGCATCTATCTAATTTTTAGTGATTTAAAGCATTTTTCACTTGGCTATAGATGACCTAGATTTCTTACCTTGAGAACTACCTGTTCATATCCTTAGATCATTTATTAATTGAGGAATGACTCATAAATTTCATTCAGTTCTTTTTATATTTTAGAAACAAATTTTTTTCAGAGAGATTTACCATAAATATTTATTTTCCCAGTTAGTTGTTTCCCTTCTGTATTAGATTAGCTGTATTCGATTAGATTATTTGTGCAAAAAATTTTCATTTTATGTGATCAAAATTGTCCGTTTTATCTTCCGTGATCCTTTCTATCCCTTGTACCATCACAAACTTTTCCCCTAGTCATAGATCTTATAGATAATTTCTTATACTGAGTTTTACTGGGTAGATGATTCTTGGTTTTAATCCGAGCTCCCGTTATCAAGGAAAACTGCTCTAATATTCTAGAACCAGAGGGTAAAATAGAAATTGAAAGAATCCACTGATCACCTCCTGAAAGAAATTCCAAAAGGAAAACTCCTAGGAATATTGTAGCCAAATTGCAGAGTCCCCAGGTCAAGGAGAAAATATTACAACCAGTCAGGAAGAAACAATTTGAGTGTTGTGGAAACACAATCAAGATAACTCAAGGTCTAGCAGCTTTTACGTTAAGGAATCAAAGGGCTTGGAATACGATATTACAGAGGTCATAGGATAATTTCTTCCTTGTTTCTCTATTTTATTTATGATGTGACTTTTTATATCAAGATTATTTATCCATTTTGAACTTGTCTTGGCATAAGGTGTAAAGAACTGGTCAAAATCTGATTTCAGCTAAACTTCCATCCAATTTCCCCCTCTTCATGCTTTGTGCATGCTGTTCTGTATACTTTAAGTGTCCTTCCCCTACTCTTGATCTACTGGATCACTCCCCATCATTTGAAGTCCAGTTCAAACATCACATCCTTCATAATACTTCCCTGATTTTTCATATTGATGACAGTCTTCTCCTTAGACCACATAATGCTTTGCTCTGGACATCTTTAATGCATTTACCATGCAAAATTAAGAATTTTCAAGTTGACTGGAACCTCAGTGGCCATCTAGTCCTACTCAAATTCAGAAAAGAAATTCTTCTATAATATAACTGAAAAGTGGTCATTTAAGATGTCCAATAAGGGGAGAACTCATTATCTCACTGTCTTTCTTTTTTTTTGTGACTTTAATTGATTTGTTTATTTACTTTTAGTTTACAAGATTCAGTTCCACAATCCCTTGGGTTTCAAATTTTCTCCCTTCCCTCATCCCATCCCTCCATGACAGCATGCAATCAAGTACAGGATCTGCAAATACTTTCACACTGAACATTAGTCTGGTTGTATAGAAGAGTTGTAACCAATGGAGTGAACAATGGGAAAAAAGAAAGAAAACCAAACATGAAAAAGAGCAATAGCATGTAGATTGCTTCAGTCTCCATTTAAACTCTGTTCTTTCTAGATTTTTCTCTGAATTTAGATATTTCCTTCCATCCTAGGACTTGTAGAGTGTCTTATAACTGTGCATTGCTGAGAAAAGTCCAGTTTATCAAAGTTGGTTGTCACACATACGTTGTGTCTGTCATTGTGTACAAATTTTTGCTGGTTCTGCTCTTCTCACTTAGCATCAGTTTATAAGCCTCTCCATCTCACTGCCTCTCAAAGCAGTTGATTCCATTTTTGAATGGTTCTAATTGTTAGTGTTCCCCCCCTGAAATTAAGCCTAAATATTCTCATTTGTATTTTCTACCCATTCTTTGTAGCTAGTTCTGCCCTCTAGATTCAAAACTTGCATAATGCTTCTTCTGTACTCTGGCCCTTAACTATGGCTATTCTGAGCTCAAGCACTAGTGACACTATTAATATGATACTAGGCATTTTCTTCCATCTTCAGGACATACCTTCAAAAAATGTAAATTAGCTGATGGGTTTCTTGTGCATTCATTTGAATACATTGGCCACTTTTCCATTATATCCAGTCCAGAAAACAAATCTTCTCAGTTGGTAAGAATCAGGTCCAGGACAGATGAAATTATTGGTAACATGTAAGCTATTTTATCTTTGGTAGAGAGAGAACTTAATAGATAGGTAGATATTAGAAGCCCCCTCATCACTACTCCCTGATGCCTTTGTGCCAGGCTTCTGATATTTCCTAAACTCTTCATCTGTTTCCCCTTTCTTTCCAAATGAGTTGTAATATATTCCAATGAAAACCTGACTTCTGTTTCTGGTCCCATTGATCAACACAAGTATCTCAAATGCTCTGCTGTGTATCCCACTCTGGTTTCTGGGTTTCCTTCCATAAGTTTATCTTTTTACTATGCAATGCTAACGTCCTCCTGCACCTTTTACTTATCCTGTTCCTTTTGCTAAGCTTCTGTTTCTTTGTTTCATTTTTAGCCAAATACCTTTTCAAGGTAACAGCATGCTGTAGTGGAAAGACTGCTATTATTAACCTAATAATTACAATAGAGATGTATTGAAGAAATGCTCCAAGAAGAAAAACAAAAACCTCTCTTTCTGTCATCCAGGTGGCAATACCTGCCTCATTACTCCTCTCCCTGTAGTCATCAACCCTCTCCACTTTGCTTGCCCTTCACTTGATGGTCTCTACCTGACACCACTTCTGTATTTAGTTTTTTCACTACTAAAAAGGAGAAAGTAAGTGCTTCCTTCTCAGACAGTGCCATCAAAAAGAGCATCATAGTTATTTCTTAGCTCCAAGTATTGAATGGTCACCTGCTAATCTTTTCCTTCTCTGTGTGACATTCTTTCACTTCCAATGATCTGATGTAGGTCAGGGTTCTCCTCTACTTCTACAGATCCTATTTCTTCTTTCTTTTTACATTGAAACCCTGCTTTTCTTTTGTTTGTTTCTTTAAAAAGCCTTTTTCCTCATGCTCTATAGCAGTTCCTCAAGCCTCTCTATTTTCTCTTCTCAAGAGAACACCCTGCAGTCATCTATCTCCAACATATAAACATCACACAGACAATTTGATGTTGTTGTTCAATCATGTCAACTCTTCATGACCCCATGGACCCATTGTTCATTGGATTTTCTTGGCAACAATCCTGGAGTGGTTTGTCATTTCCTTTTCTAGTTTGTTTTTGTTTTTGTTTTTTTTTTCAATGAAGGCAAGGGTGACTTGTCCAGGGTCACACAGCTAGTAAGTGTCCGAGTTCAGATTTGAACTCTGCTCTTTCTGACACTGGGCTCAGTGCTCTATCCGCTGCACCATCTAGCTGCCCATCACCCCCATCACCAGGCAATCTAAGCCACAAAAAATTCACTCTGTTCTCCATACTTACTGGATGTGGGATCATTAGTCCTTATCTTAAAGACTACATGTGGACAATTACAGCTCATCTGTTAATATCCCATTAACATCTTAACAATCTCTTTAATACCTCTTAATAACATGAAGATAGGCAAGGGAATGAAGAAAGCCAACCTTTGGGTCACAAAGACCTGTGTTCATTGCCTACCTCTGATAAATTTTAGTTGTGTGACCCCGAACAAGTCATTGAACTTTGGATTCCCCAGCCTGCCCTCCGCTGCCTCAAAGCAGTGCTTTAAATCTGTAAGTTAAATAGCAGATACTGTTCTCTATTTGTACAGGGAATTTTTTTTTCTTTTTTTCTTTTTTTTGCTTTGTGGAGGGGGGAAGTGAGGGCAATTGGGACTTGCTCAAGGTCACATGGCCAGTAAGTGTTAAGTGTCTGAGGCCGGATTTGAATTCAGGTCCTCCTAACTCCAGGGCCAGTGCCCTATTCACTGTGCCATCTAGCCACCCCCAAGGAAATTTCTTCATAAAGAGTTCCTTATACCTAGGAAATCATAGCTCTGGTCAAACCAAAAAAAAAAGAAAGAATTTTTCAGCCATTCTCAGCTTCCATTCCTTTCTCTAGTCTAGACCTTTTACTTCATCTTAACAAATTGCTTGATGTACCTTTGCTAACCTATTTACGCATCATGTTCTTCTTGAGTCTCTCCTTCAACTCAAGTCCTTTGTCTGAGTCTTCTTGAGCGGTCCTCAGGTCCTTCATTTTCTTTTTCTTTACTCTTCTCTCCCATAGTTTTCTCTCAAACCTTCTCTTCCTTTAGATTGAGCCTTTCTTTTTCCACCTATCATTTAAGTAATTTTTACTCTTTCTTCAGTCTTCTCAAATTTTTCTTTCCCAAATGTGATTTTTTTACTTTCTTCACAATGTCAATACCCTCTAGACACCATCATATCCATCTCTACCATATTCAGCTCCAGGTCTCCTTTTCCAGTTCCTTCCATACAACCTTCTCCCCCATTAGAATGTGAACTCCTTAGACTGTTCCTGATATTTACATCCTCAGTTTCTAACACACCACAGGCGGTTAAGATTGATTGATTTAATCAGAAGACAAAAGTAGGATCAGGAGTATATGTGTAAAATTGATAAGACTTCTTCACTATATTGATCAAATAGAACATGAGAGAAAAGTTCAATGGAACCTCAATTTTCCATCTTAGAGAACCAAGCTGGTACAAAATTAGAAATCTTTGAAGAGGAACAAGTTTTCATAAGAAAAGACTATGAATTTGCTTTTAACATGTTGAGTTTGGAGTGACAATAGGGGCAGGAAAGGGGAGATTTCCTGAGAACAACTAAAACAAAATCATAGAATCTCAGAGCTGGAGTATGACCTTTGAGTTTGTTAATACCACAGTATTTGGAGCTAGAAGAAAAGACTTGAGAAATCCTCTTATGGAACAACCTTCATTTTACAAATGAGGAAACTAAGGCATGTAGAGGGGAACATTACTCACCAATGATCACAGGAGTAGCAAGAAACATAACTAGAATTCACATTCAGGGCTCTTGATTCCAAATCTAAGGCAGTTAGCCCAACCACAAATCTCTTATTCTATATCTTTATCAGATATGACATGGTCACCCAAAAACTCCTTCAATATCTGTCATTCAGAAGAGAGACTTGACCTCTATGCTCTTTTTACTAACTACTCATATATTCACTACTATAGCCTTGGTTATCTTACTGCATTTTGAAATGGCTAGAGTTCCCAAAATGCTCATATGAGTGTAAAAGGAATGCTTTTCCTGTATCCTTGCTTGAGAGAAAAATCTCTAGCAAAGCTATAGAAAAGAAATACTTAAAAGTAAATGTTACAAAGATAATTATGTTCTTTGACCCAATAACACCATTGTTGGAAATAATAATTATGAACTAATTAATTTGCTTTAAAGTTTGCATAGTACTTTACAAATGTTACCTCTTTTCAACATACTCTGAATATTTTATATTTTCATGGAATTATATTCAATCACCAACAAATGGAAGCAACCTAAATGTTTGACAATAGGTAATGGCTTAGTAAGTAGTAGTATATTAATGCCCTAGAAAATTTTAATATATATCATTTTTGCTTGCTTTCTAAGTGGGTGTGGAATGAAGGGAGGGAGGCAGAAAATTTGGAACTCAAAATTTAAAAAGAAAATAATGTTAAAATATATAATGTGTTTTTTAGAAATCAAGACCAACATGCCCAAAGTAATAATAATCTTAGCTCATATTTAGTGCTCTGAGGTATACAAAGGCTAGGTGGTACATTAACTTGTAGAATATTCACAAGTCCATTAAGCTGGTGAAATAATTATCCCCATTTTACAGATGAAATAGTTGAGGCTCATAGAAGTTGAGTAACTTGCCTGGATCACATAGCTAGTATGTAATTGAAGAAGGATTTAAACCCACCTCTTCTGACTCTAATTTCAGTCCTCTGGAAATCACAACTAGTATGTACTAGGCACTTTGCTAAGTGTTTTACAATTATTATCTCATTAATCCTGCCAGGTAGGTTCTAGTATTATCCTTATTTTGAAAATGAGGAAACTGAGGCAAACAGAGGCTAAGTGACTTGCCCAGGGTCACACAACATAGTAAGTGTCTGAGGTCATATTTGAACTCAGGTCTTCCTGACTCCAGGGCTCCATCCATCATGCCACCTACCTGTCTGTACCAATCAAATGAAATAATAACTCTTAAGTGCTTACCACAGTGCCTGGCACAGAGTAAGCTCTTAATACACACTTGTTTCCTTCTATTCACTGTATCATGTTGCCTCAGTTTATATATAAGTATAGAACAGGAATTTGGCTACATTTCTATGGAATAATCTGAAGAGGGAAAAAACATAATCAAAAGTATACTGGTACCACATATCAGGAAAATTCAGTGAGGATGAATGGAAAAATAAGGAATTTTGGTGAAGACTTAGAGGAAAGTTCTGAAGACTTGTGCATGGAAATGAATTAGATGGAAATGTTTCCTAAACAAGATTAATTGGCTGTCTTGCTGTTCTCCATGGCACATAGGATCATATCTTTAGAATCCATAGGGACTTTGAAGGTCATCTACTCCCCTGCCCCCATTTTACAGAAGAGGAACTGAGGACCAGAGAGGTTCAACTGATTTTCCCAAGGTCACACAAGTAGTAAACAGGAGATCTACGATTGGAAGCCATGATTCCAAATCCAGTGTTCTAATATTCCTCCTTAGGCTTTGCTTTATATAGGATCTCCTCATCTGAACTGAGGAGCTATAATTTGTCCACAGCACTGCGACTCTACACTAAATCTGCCCCCTATCAACACAGTAAGAAATATTTTGTCTAGACATGAAGAAATATAAGACTGTCTTCTTTTGAGGTCTTTCTTTCTAGTTTTGTTTCCAAAGATCTGCTTCTGCCTTAGGGCGATGACAAAGCCCCCTCCTACCAAGTACCCTATTTCTAACATACTTTCTGTTTCCAAGTAGAAAAATAGTATTGATAGTGGAGGGGAGGGGGGGACACAACATGTTGAGCCAAATAAAGAGCAGTTTGGAAACATTCCCATCATGTAGATCCAGATGGAGAATCTTTGTTTCTACAAATTTTGTTTAGTTCATTAAGGAAATATATACCCATGCATATATACAAACATATGTACAAAAAAAGAAAATAAACATATGTACACATCTATAGGCATGAGATATACACACTAGAGAAAAGAAAATTGGATGCCAAGTCTTTGATCTTGGGAATTCTGCAACTCGCTAAATAATTGAATGAATGAAGAGTCATTCTGATTCTTATCTCCAATAGGTTTTATTCTACCCAGGAGGAAGATAGAAAACAATACTTATATTTTGGCAGTAAAATAACTTTGTAACCTAACTGCTTAGATAAAATAATTATTTCAATGATTCAATAGTAACAGACCATTTTACCCTAATCAGTTTAGCATTATGGGAAGAGTATTGGGTTTAGAGGGAGAAGATCTCATTGTTCTATGATCAATATGTGTGCCCTTGGGCAATGCTTTTCTTTAAAAGAGGAAGGTAAGATTAGATAGCCACTGAGGGGCCTTCCATCTCCAACTCTGTGATATAAGGCTCAGACCATTTTGTGTGTTTGTATTATAGGTGGGTGTAGATGCATTTGAGTAACTGACAGAATGATTGGTGTGGAACTAATACAGAAAGAGATCAACGGGTCATTTGAGATACTAGCTGAACTAAAAGTCTTGGATATTCTACCATTTTAGAGGAAAAGGTGAGGGAACTCTATGTTTTTTTTTAAGATACACAATGCTTTAATTCTTCACTAGGGGTTATAGGTATGTAAGAAATAGGAATAAATAAATAGAGAATTAGTATTTGGACTAGCTCTGGACTCCACAATTTAAAAGGCAAACAAATAATTTAGAGAGTGGATTCCTGACAGAGGAATAAAGAGTTATAAAATAGGATGAAAATCCTTGAGGAAATGTTCTTCATTTTTGTCTTTTTAGAGCTTTGCCTTGAATATTTTTGTCCAGAACTGTGCTGTGAGTATACTAGGTACTAAATAAAGTGTTCATTGAATTTTCTTTGAACAAATAATATTCATTGCTGAAGGAAAGGCTAAAAAAAAACTATTTAACCTAAAGAAGAAGGAGGAATAATTAAAAGGCTGAAAAAAAATATATAAAAATTTTTTTAAAAATTTTTAAATTCAGTCAGTTATATAGGCAGATTAGCAAAATGCCACCAAGCATCTAGATCTTTGGAATATCCAAATAATTCAACTCAATAGATATCTATTAGCATCTTTCTGTCCAAAATCTACGTTGACTGGATAGTTCCTTTTCATATTCATACTTGGCATCCTGTTTGCATGACCACCATACTTCCTACAGACATTAGCAGCTGTTTTTCATCTCCTAAAAAACAGAAGCAGTCTTCTTATTTCTCAGTTTTTTTTCTTATACAAAACAGAAATTAAATTGAGCCATCACTACCAGAGACTTCCTTTGTAAAGCAGGAAGAACTAAGAGAGAAGTCTGAAGAAATAATATGGAACCTTGCCCCTATTGAAGAAATAATATGGAATCTTACCCCTATTTAGATCATGTTCTCATGGTCGCACTTGGAGGCAACATGGAGTGGTGGCTAGAAGTCCAACTTTACAGCTAAATCCCAGTAGAGCAGTGGTTCTCAACCTTCCTAATGCCACAACCCTTTAATACAGTTCCTCTTGTTGCGGTGACCCCCAATCATAAAATTATTTTCGTTGCTACTTCATAACTGTGATTTTGCTACTGTTATGAATCGTAATGTAAATATCTGATGTGCAGGATGTATTTTCATTGTTACAAATTGAACATAACCCACAAGTTGAGAACCACTGCAGTAGAGCCTAGATCCAAGTCCTATATGCAATCCATTGAGTGTGTGATGTCACAACTTCTTCATACCCCTTTCTAAAACTCTAAGCTATGGAAGAATTACCAATCTGCTTTAGCAGAGGGACCCTTCCCAATTTTAGGGAGTTCCCACACATTTACAAATCCCAGAGCCCTAGCAAACCGTGCCATGCACATTTACACTTATGATGTATCTATATACCTACAACAAAATTAGCTCCAGAATTCATTCATGTCTATGCTTCCTGAATTAGTGTGCATAACATCAGAACATCATTCAGCATAGTACAATGGAGTAAATGTTAGGTATGGTGTCAGAGGACCTGGATTTGAATCCTGACTGCCATTTACAACCAGCATGACCATAGGCAAGTAGTTTCACCTCTCTGGGCTTCAGGTCATCATCAGAAAAATGGGGAATTGAATTAAATGATTTCTAATATTGTTCCTAAATATATAATTATTTGAACTTTGAAGAGAAACTCATTAGAAAGAAAAATTAGAATTTTTTTCTAGTTCTAAAGTAATATTCTGAACATGCAAGAAATATACATATGGGGATGGCTAGGTGGCTCAGTGAATAGTGCACCGGTTCTGGAGTCAGGAGGACCTGAGTCCAAATCCAGCCTCAGACATTTAACACTTAATAGCCATGTGACCTTGGGCAAGTCACTTAACCCCAATTGCTCTGTCTACCCCCTACCCCCAAAAAAGAAAGAAATATACATATATATACATATGTATATATATTTGTTTGTTGAGTTTTTTCAGTTGTGTTCAACTCTTTGTGACCACCCCCTCCCATCCCCCCACCCCCGCTTTTGGAGTTTTCTTAACAGACATACTGGAGTGGTTTCCCATTTCCTTCTCCAGCACATTTTTTACATAAGAGGAACTGAGGCAAACAGGGTGAAGTGACCAGATTCACACAGCTAGAAAGTGTTTGTGGTCAGATTTGAACTCAGGAAGATGAGTCTTCCTGGCTCCAGGTCTGATGCTCTATCCCCTGTGCCACACAGTTGTATATACAGATACAACTTTTGCATATATAAATATATATGTATGTATAATATATATCTGTGGATATATGTATATGTGTGTACACACACACACACACACACATACATAATATACTTTTTTTTAAAAAAACGAGAGTTGGTGTGATCAATCTGGGAAACAGATTCAGTACAGGATTATCGGGTTTTTTCCCTCTAAATCCACATTAGATTTTTTAAAATATGCTTTTTCTTTGTTTGTAAGGAAAGGCTGAGTATAAACATGTCTGTCATCATGCAGTGGGATAAAAATAGATTATTTGTACAGTACTTTACAATTTTTAAAGTATTTCCCATGCATTATCTCAGGTGAATCAATCAAGAACCCTAAGATATAAACGTTATGAGGTCCATTTTATAGATGAAGAAATTGAGACTCAGAGAGGTAGCCCACATTCCTAGTACATATCAGAAGAAGGATCTGAACACAATGTTGCTGACTCCAAGTCTAACTTCCATTACACTATACTACATTTCTAAAAACAAAAGCATTGGAGAAAGAGACCTAGATTGAAACACTGGATCTGCTACTCCCTATCTGTGGGACTTTGAATAAGCCACTCATCTCTGGTCCTTTGTTTCTTCACCTATAGAGTAAAGGAATTGGACTAGATCGCCAATGAGGTGCCTTCCAACTCTAGGATAGAGAACTAGCTGAGCCTGGCGAGACTGATCGCCAGAAGGCAGCCAACCAGAGAATAAAATTTCTCTAATGAAGGCAACTCTGAATGAAACTGGTAGAGGGAGTTGTCATACAAGTGAAATTATAGAATTTTTCCTGTTTCAAAGACAAAAGAATTTTTTTTTAATTTTCTCAATAGGAGATTACTCCTTTGATGGAAATCCAATCAACTCTGTGTGTATTGGTAGTAGATTTCATTCTTGTCTTTGGATCCCCAGGGCCTACCACATAGTAAATCCTTAATGTTTTTTGGGTTAGATTGAATTAGATTAATTTTTTCAAGGGATCTTTAGTGCAGACCAAGTACAGAAATACAAGTTCTCTTTGCTGTTTATGTCACCAGTCTTCCCCAAAAAAGGGAAAATCCACTCCAGGAAGGTGAACCTCTTTCCCAACTGCAAATAGAATTGTATCTTTTATTCTTGCTTTTTCTTTAATTCAAGAAGGAAAATAAAGTAATTTTTTTTAAATAAAGTAATTTATAAAATAAATTGTAAAAATAAAAAAATAAATAATTTATTTAAAATAAATAATAAATAGAATTTATAAAAATAAAGTCAGTGTCACATGGTCTATATTTTCTCAAGTCAAATCAACAAGCATTTATTAAATGCTTACTATGTGCTAAGAAATGCTCTGAGCTTCAGGGACACAAAGAAAGAGGAAGATTTCCCTTCTCTGACAGTATAAGGACTGAGCTAACATACAAAGCTGTACAAATAAGAAATATACAGGATTCATTGGAGATACATTAACTGAGGGCAGACACTAGCACTGAAAAGGAATCTAGAAAGTTTTTTGCAGAAGATGAGACTTGTGGCTAACATTCCGCAGAGACTTGGAAGAAGCCAGGTAAGTCAGGAGGCAGAGATAAAGAAGGAGCAAACTCCAGGGATGGGGAAGAGCCAGTAAAAATGCCCTGAGTCAGGAGTTCAAATCAGATATAAAATTATAAAGGACTTCAGAGGTCATCCCATTCTATCTGGAACACGAATGCCCCTAGAACACGTCTAGTAGGTGGCCAGCCAGCCTTTGCTTGATGAGGAACTCATTATCTTATAAGGCAATACATTGCACTTTAAACATTTATCATTAAGAAGTGTTTCAGTTCAGTTCAACAAATGTTTATGAAGCCCCTATGTGCAAGCTACTATCTTTGGGAATGCGAAAATTACAAAAGGAATATTTTCCTCCTTGCTCTCTGCCTCTTTGTCTCCTTGCTCTTAAGGATTTTACAATCTAATAGTTACATAATGAAAATGAAAATAAATGAATAAAAAGAAAGAATATGAAAGGGCATTTCCAAAAAGGAGAGATCCAGGCAAAGTGGCCCAAGAAAATTTGAGAAAAGAGAAATCACTTTCAGTTAGATGGATCAGAAAAGACTTCATAAAGGTGGTGATAAATAAGTTTCTATTTAAAGGAAAGGAAATATATTAACAGGAGGGTGCATGCTCCAGAAATGAAGAATAACTTGTCATAAAGGAAGTAAATGGATACAGAGTAAGCCTGGGAAATGTTAGTAACTGAGCCATAATTGGCAATTGATGGGATTAAAATGAATAGAAACATTAAGACAAATTTAGTGGAGCAAAGGAAAGAAGATACCTAGAGTCCATTGCTGTGGGGAGACCATTATCTAGGGATTAGCTGTAGGGCCAACTGGGGCCCAGAAAGATCCAACCCCTGGTAAGAATCATCATCTGATAACTTCCTATTTTAACTAATTGTTTTTTCTATTAAAGTGTTAAACTCCGTTGTTTCTGCATTGCAGAAGGACTTAAAGTATTTTCAGTGCATTCTACATTTTGGCCTCCTAGAGGGGAAAGCCCTGCTTGTCTTGCCCCAGTTAGAGCTCTGGCTCGAATCTAGTCTGGCGGGAACATATTGTTCATGAAGGCGAGGAGTCTAAAGAAAGGCAGAAAAACCAAATTGAGCTAGATTGTAGAGCATCTTAAATTCTAGTCTAAGTTACATTCTTCCTTTCATTGAGTCAAAATTCGCCTTTTTTCTGAACTATGAAAATAGACTCCAAGTTTCCCTTGAGTAAATAAAGGATGGGCCTTTTTTTTAGCTTTGTGGATAAGATCAGAGGATCATGGGATTTGGAGCTGGGAGGGATCCTCATTATTGGTAAAATGAGAGAGTTGTACTCAATAATCTCTAGTGTTCCTTTCAGCTCTAAGTCTATGACTATTGTTTATCACGTTGATCTATGAAAAAAGGGCAAAAAAAGAGAAAAATCTGATTGTATTCCCCCTCTGCTGGTTCTCAGAGCATGAGTATTATCCAAAGGATTGTGGAGTTTTTAAAGAATTCATCTCTGAGAGAATTCCATATGCAGTACATCTCTCTTCTCAAAAGGGGCCATGGTGACAGTGGAAATTGAGAAATGAATCCAAACAGTTGGAGCTGGGCAGAAACAAGAAAGGGTATCATCTTCAACAGTGAAACATCATGTGAAGTTCACATGTGAACCCTTCAGCTCCAGCTTGATATCATTAGAATAAAGAGAGAGAGAGAGGGAGACTTGTTTTTGCCTAAGAAGATTCATTGATTAATTAATTGTGCTTAGGGAACTGCCTATGAACAATGAACTTTTCAAACATGTTAACTTTATGTTTTGTCACTGACAGTAGATTAACGATCTCAAAAGCAAAACATTACATGGGAGGTCATTTATTTTCCAGCCTGACTGAAACTCCTTAACTACAGATCAACTCTGTTGGCATTTTCACTTATAACTACATACTTCTTCTGCTCTCTTGGCCTCGTTTGAAACACTTGTTTGTTTCTCTCTATTTATGTTTGTTATCTTCCCAGGGACACATAGCACATTCCTTCAAATTTATAGCAGTGGGGGACAGTGACCCGTATCTTAGTTCCTTGAGAGGAATTTCTCTTCCTTCCGTCTTTGATAAACAGTCATTCATAATTTGTGGGAAAAGTTGACAGATACGAGGAACCTGATGCATCTTTAAATTGTACTGCCTGCAGCATCCTCAGAGAGACTTTCTTTGGCACATCAAATTACTATTTGAGTTTTGGGTGTCCAAATGGGATCTTACTAATTGTGAACAAATCACATATTTTAATGGTATTTAAAATGGTATAAATGTTGAATCATAGGTAGATAGGAATATGGCAGATCATCTGAATGTTCTTTGGGGGGCAGGGAAAGGGGGAAATGTAGTTCCCAAGCAACAGAAAATTTGAATAATAGAGCCAAATACTTAGTTCTTCATCTAATTCTAAATGATCAAAATAAGGTGTAAAATACAACTGTTTTGCAACTACTAGAAGATGACTTTAAAAATTGTAGAAAGCTGTGATTTCATTTCATGTCCATCAGATTGCAGAGACAATGAAAAAAAACTGTTAGCGGAGTTGTAAGAGTCCAATTACTCAGGAGAACAATTTGGAATTATGCCATAAATCAGAGGTTCATCACTGAGATCTCCAAGGAGTCCATGGATAGATTTCAAAGGGTCTGTGATCCTGGGTGGGAAAAAAATTACATCTTTATTTCATCTAGCTCAAATTTAGCCATTCATCAATATATTACTCTGAGAAGGAGTTAGTAAGCCACAGGAGACTGCAAAAGATATCCACAACACAAAAAAGGTTAAGAAGCTCAGCCATAAATTCACCAAATTGTACATACCCTTTGACAAGTGATACCACTGTTGGACATGTATACCTACAGAGTTCAAAGAAAGAGGGGAAAATACCATGTACACAAAAATATGTGTAGTATGTTTTTGTGAGATAGCAAAAAAAAAAAAAACTGTAAAGAAAGTAGTTGCCCACTAATTGTGGAATGGCTAGACAAACTATGTTATGTCAATGTAATAGCTTATCATTATGCTGTAAGAAATGACAAATACAAGGACTTCAAATAAATTTGTAGAAACTTGCATGCACTGATACAGGATGAATTCAAAAGAGCCACGAAAATAACATGAACATCACTCAGGGCTCAGTCCTAGGCATTTGCAAAAGATTTTCCATGACATTCCATGCCTGAATGAAGGAAAAGTTGATGAGCACTGGGGAGAAGAGAGATTCTTGTTCTGCCTTCAGCAGAGGACACACATAGCTATGTGAGGCTCCTGTCACAAAATTAATTTAGAGTTACAAAGACACTTGAAAGTCATCCAACCCAAACCTCCTCATTTTACAAACGAGGAGCTTAGGCTCAGAGAGATTCAATTACTTGCCCACCATCAGACAGGTGATAAAAGGCAGAACCAGGATTTGAACCTGGATACTCTTAACTCTATACCTGGTGTTCTTTCTGCTGCAGAATCCTGACCTACTCTACTATCTGATTAACTAGCAGCTTCAGCTGCCAAATGGCATTGAGTATATTTTAGGTGAGCCAGTGGCTAGAGCATTGGGACTAAAGTAAGGAATATGAGAGTTTAAATTTGATTTCAGATACTTATTAATCATGTGATCAGGCACGAGTCACTTACCCTTATGTCTGCCTCAATTTCCTTATCTGTAAAATGGGTATTATAATAATAGCAGTTACCTCACCAGAAGAATCAAATGAGATAATACTTTGAAAATTTTTTGCAAATCTTGAAGCATTATATAAATGCCAACTAATATTATTTTAGCCAGAAACATTTCCCTGATGCCCCAAAGTATAACAATTTGGTTTAGACAGAGAGGGAGGATAGTGGGAAAGAAGGATTTGGAGGCAAGGTAGAAAAGCCAATTAATTCAGTCATCAAGATTAAGAGCAGCAGCTAGCCAGAGCCATTAGGCTGAAGCCACAGGAGATAGTGACTTTTGCCAATTCCTGACCATTACCTGCCCTGGAAGTTTGCCCGAGGTTGGTTGCTCTGTGATTGCCTGTCTCTTCATGAGGAAAACAAAGCTCCCTCGGTATTTCGATTCCATCCCATCCCAGATTCAAATTCAATTCTATTTCAAATTTTTAAATTCTGTTTTGGCTCTGAAGTATTTTCATTAGTGGGGGAATGTGGTTGGGGATAGGAGCAGTTAAAAAAAAACCCACCCAGACTACAATCATTAATTAGGTAAAAACCAATTGGTTTTATTTCCAAACAGATAAAGGAATGCTAAGCAATTAGTAAATGCAGTTTCAAACACTTATTAGCTATGTGACCCTGGGTAAGCCACTTAACCTATCTACCTCATTTATGTAAAATAGAGATGATAATAGCATCTATCTATCTCCCAGGATAGTTGTGAGGACAAAATGCAATAGTATTTGTAAAGTATTTTGCAAATCTTAAAGTGCTATATGAGTGCTAGTTTATATTATTATCATTGCTAGCTATTGGCAATATACAATAGAACTGCAGATATAATAGATCATAGAACGATTACAGCGTCAAGTCTTGGCACATTTATAACAAGGTTGCTCATTAGGTATTTAACATTCCACTCTAAATGAGTACAATATATTTAATGCCAAGTTGATTTTTCCTCTTGCTGTCAGTCTCTCTCTCTCTGTCAGTGACTCTTTTCCTCTTATCTAGTCTGTCTCTGACAGTGCTTTTGTCACATCGCTCCAGTAGCAGACCTCCCATGGCTTGGGATGTTTTTCTCCAAAAAGGAGGAGATTCCAACTTCTTTCTGAGACCTCAGAAGGCATGGTACTAAGAGAAAGAAGTCCCAAACAGGAAGTAGCCTCATCCCGAACATAGTCTTGAGTAGAAGGCCATGAGCTCACAGCTTGCAGCTATTAAGGGAAAAGAATGTTTCTCCCATTTACCCTCAGCAACTCATAAAGTGCTCCTTATTCTTCAAGGGCAGCAGGTAAGAGATGCTTGAAGGTCAGAAATAAAACTCTTACTACATCTGCAGAGTTTGAGCTCAGCAGCCGATTAAAAGACCCACCCCAGAAGAAAAAAGGAGAGAGTAGTCAGAAGCAGTCAGAGGATAGCTGTGTGTGCTCTAAAGAAGAAAAAGAGCTGTGAGGGAGAAGGAAAACCCTTCCAAACACACATCCTCAAGAGGATGTTACAAAAAAATAAATCCACCTCTTTGTTTCATATCAAAACCTTTGTTCATTAGCATGAAGACACAGCTTTAACAGGACTTATCTTCTCAACATTTTCCTTGGTGGAAATATACCCTTTAATTGATTCTGGTTTGCACTGTGAAATACACAAAATCTGTAAGTAGAGAATATGAAATTAATTGGGGGTAATGTCCTGAAAAAAAAAAAAGAAAAGAATGTGGAAAGAAAGCATTCCTAGATGGATAAGGAAATTAGTAAGTTCTTCCATCATGAAAGTCGTTTGAAGGCACTGGCTAAGTTTAGCCTAAAGAAGAGAAGGCTTGGCAAAGTCAAAAGAGCCCTCGTTGGCGATGCATAGAATTGTCCTTCTGTTTCGTCCCCAGTTTGGGGGGTAGAAGGGTAGAAACAAGAACAAAAAGCAGAACTTTCAAAGAGGTAAATTTAAGGTTGATAGGAAAATTTTTCTGACAATTAAAGTGATTTTAAAGTGGAATGTGCTACCTCTGAAAGTAACCCTGCCCTAGGGCCCTCCATTGGTGACCACTTCTATAGGATTACCATTTCAGAAAGGATGCCAGCCTTGCTTCACCTCACTCATGCCTTGGTTCTCTTCTCAAAATCCTTTTCTTGCCCTCTGCCTCAGTATCCCCTCTCCCCAGAGAACACTTTTCCTTCTTCTTTCTGCCCTATTCCCCATTCCAATTCTCTTATAATTGTTGTCTTCTCCCATTAGAATGTAAGCTCCTTGAGGGTAGACACAGTCTTGTTTTCTAAAGTATTTGTATCATCAACTCTTGCAATAGTGTTTGCCACATAATAAGTGCTTAATAAATGCTCTTTCTACCTACCTATCTCTCCAGTGTTTTTTCCAGCACTAGAGTGCTTCAGGCAAGGTTCTGGGCAGCCACTGATCAGAGATGCCATAGTGGGAATTATTTTTCTGGTATGTGTTAGACTAGATCTTCAAAGAGGTCACTTTTACCCCTAGAATTCTATGATTCTCTGACCTCACTTAGAAAACTTTGCCACTCACCTCTCTTCTGAGCTATTTAATTGAAATGAAGGACTAAAACCTTGAACATTTTTACTTTATTTTTAGGGTGTGATACAAAGTCCCTGAAGGCTTCAACCCTGTTGTTCTTGTCACCTTTGTGGGCTTCTTCCTACTCTAAAATATTCATTCTGATAACCATCTTTGCAGCACAAAACCCTTTACAACTGGAAAGAAGACACATATCTAAGTCTAGGGTTCTCTGGACAGAGTTAGCAGCTATTCATCTGCATGGGAAAGTACTGCGTTTGACAGTCAGTTTTGACTTGGTGGATAGATTAGATTGGAAGAGATGATGGCATTTCTGTACGTCGTTCTTATTTTTTTTAATGTTTATTAAGAAAAAATGCACATTTTGATGGCTAAATATGATGGGGGGAGGCAATGTAAGTTTAAACTTCCAAACCAGAATAAAATATGATTGGAGAATTTGTTTCTGGGTCTTCTTCTCTTTCTTTCTGAATTTTTACACTCAGAAATATAATCCATGTATTTGGAATCTGCCCTAACTCATTGATCAAAGAAAATGTTTCATAAATCTGTGTTTATTAACAACATCGTGTTTAAACAAAAACTTTCCCCACACATAAACACCAAAACAATAGTGTTTGCCTGGCAGTGTTTGGGGTTTATTGCATTCAATATATAGAAATTCTGTACTTTTTTTCATTTATAAGTCATTCCTTCTTGTAGGTTGTTTTCTACTAAGAATTTTCTGGAGAGGGAAAGAAATTATATATGCCTGACGGGCTTTTATAATTTGCCAGATGGTGCAATTAATAATCAGAAGTCAAAGTCAGGAAAGACTATGTGACAAAACTCCAGAGGATTTCAGGTCCCTGCTTCAACAGGCTTACCTGTTTTCTTAAAGACTTCCACTTTCTTTTAGCCCCTGCCTGACTTCTAGTAAACACTCAGCCCAGTGTAGTGCCTTATGTTCAGTAGGTGCTCAAGAATTCAATTCAGGGCAGCTAGGTGGTACAGTGAATAGAGAACCAGCCTTGGAGTCAGGAGGACCTGAGTTCAAATCCACCCTGAAACACTTGACACACTAATGTGACCTTGGGCAAGTCACTTAATCCCAATTAACTTGCCTTCTCCCCTCAAAAAAAAATTTTTTTAAAAGAATCCAATTCAATTGAACAAGTTTTTGTTAAGTATTTATTGAGTGCCAAGTACTGTTCTAATTGGGGGGAGGGGAGAAGAGGTGGAGAATAGACCCATATGATACAGGCTTCTCTATGGTGGCACTTATAGGTGAGAGCTTATATTTATATAGAACTTGACAATCACACAATGTTTCTCCATACATTTGATCCTTATAACCATCCTACAAAATATGAAAGGCAAGCATTATTACTCCCATTTTACAGAAGCGAAATCTAAGATTCTGAGAGGTTGTGACTAACCTAAAGTCAAATAGTTGAAACTTGATTCCAAAATCTTTGACTTCACAATCTATGACCTTAGGTTCAGTGCATTTTTGTAGCACATTCTCCTAGAAAGCCTTTAAAAGCTGACTGATGATATTAGGAAATCCTTCTCATATATATAGTATGATTGCTTTGTGCTGTGCTCTGCATATTGCCTAGTCCAGAGCCTTATATACAGGAAGCATTCAATGCTTGCTGATTTAACTAACTTTATTCTACTTAACATCACTTCTTCTCAGCCAGATATTTTAATTACCTAATGCTAATATCTTCCCCCAATTGAGTATCTTGTTTGTGTGTAGTTGTTTGCATATTGTCACACATGCACCAATAGACTGTGAACTCATTAAGAGCGAGGACTGTCTTTTGCCTTTGTATTTTCAACTAAACTAGTTCCAGGCACATAGTAGACCCTTTATAAATGATTGCTTACTGACTGATATCATGTTCAATCAAATTTCAAAGTCTCTGAAAGCTAGTGCTGGAAGGGAGACGAGGTGTCTTCTAGTCCAATCCCCTCTTTTATAATGGCATTCAGGTAGTCCAATAATTTTAAAATTAACTCTCCCAGATCTAATATCCTGGTCAGTAATTTTTCCAAAATTTCACATTGTCTTCTATTTTTTCATTATTTTGGTTTTGTTTTATTGTTTCTGGATTTCTCATAAAGTCATTAGCTTCCATTTGTTCCATCCTAATTTCTAAGGAATTATTTTCTTCAGTGAGTTTTTGGTCATTCTTTTCCATTTGACCAAAACAACTTTTTTAAGGCATTCTTCTCCTTTTTCACTTTTCGGACATCCTTTGCCATTCGACCTAGTCTTGTTTGTAAGGTGTTATTTTCTTCAGTGTTTTTTCATGTCTCCTTTACCAAGCTGCTGACTCTTTTCTCATGATTTTCATGCATCTTTCTCATTTCTCTCCCTGATTTTCTCTGTACCTCTCTTGCTTGATTTTCAAAATCCTTTTTGAGCTCTTCCATGGCCTGAGACAATTCATATTTTTCTTGGAGGCTTTTGATGTAGGAGCTTTGGTCTTCTAGGTGTGTTTTGATCTTCCTTGCCACCATAATAACTTTCTACAGTCAGATTTTTTTTCTGTAATTTGCTCATTTTCCCAAGCTATTATTTTACTTTTAACCCTTTGTTAAAGTAGTGCTTCCAGAGTGGAAGATACTGCTTCTAGAGTGAAGGACATAATTTCTCAAGCTTCAAAGGCTTTGTGCAGCTGTTTTCAGAGATACTTCCAGAGACTTGTAAGTTTTCAAGGTGGTATGATCTAAAGAGAGGTGTTTACTCCCCTTGTCTTTGAGTGACCATAAGCACTCTTTTCTGCTCTGGAACTGTGAGGAGGGTCTCCCTTCCACTGTGGCCACAAACTCTACTCTGCTAGTGCTCCTCCTTGTCCTGGGATTGCCACCTAGGACTGGGACCAAGATCTGAGTATGGGCAAAGCAACAGAGCGCTGCCTCAGGGCTAGCAAACAGACCCCTGCAATCTCCTTTAGACCAGTTTTTGACCCCTTTACTGTCTGTGGGCTGTACTGATTCAGTCACTCCCAAGGTCTGCTCCTGGTTTGCTGGGGCTGAGGCTGTGGCGGTATATCCTTTGCTGGACTATGCTCCTCTCTCACTCTGGTGCAATAGACCTTTCCTGCTGACCATCCAAGTTACCTTGGGCTGGAAATTTATTTCACTTCATCTTTTTTGTGAGTTATACTGCTCCACGATTTGTTTAGAGTCATTTTAAAGGTATTTGGAGGGGTTTGGGGGAGAGCTCAAATGAGTCCCTACCTTTACTCTGCCATCTTGGCTTTGTCTCCAACTCCCTTATTTTAGAGACAAACAAATAGGCCCAGAAAGTATGACTTACTCAAGGTCAAAAAGGTAGCAAGTGACAGAGTTAGGATTGAAAGCCAAGTCAACTTGTTTCAAATCGATCAAAAAGCATTCATTGCAGACCTACAATGCAACACTGGGCTGAGAATGGAGGAGTCAAGAGAAGCAGAAGACAGAGATTCTATCTTTAAGACATTTTATAATCTCATCAGAGAAACAAGGACAAGAAACATATTGCTTATAAGGAGAGAAAACAAAACTACATAGATTTTGTTAGACATTAAATGCTTAAAGAAAACAAAAAAACCCTTCAAACCCAGGGTTCTCAACCTTTCATGTGCTCCTTTGTCAGTCTGGTGAAACCTATGAACATCTTTTCAGAATAATGTTTTTAAAGCATCTTTAAAATACATAAATCTATAGAAGAAATCAATTTTCATGAAATATCATTATCAAAATATTTTTTAATTAGTTCATGGACTCCAGGCTAATGACTGCTGGTATATATATAGCATAGCATGTATACAAATGCTTGACCATATTTGTTTTATAAATATGTCAAAGTATTTCTCACTTCAGTCCTCCTCTAACATTTCTCCTTAAGCTGGAGGATACCTTAGGTTCTCAAAGGCTATGCCAGGAGATTCTCAGCTTTGGCAGCTCCTGCTCAGCTGGTAAGACTTCTGAGCACTGGCTGATCAAGAGACAGAAATTGTCTACATCCAAGGACCAGCCTCACTCAATTGGGATAGGTTCCTCACCATGTTGGCTTCAGGGTGGCTACTGTTAAGTGGTAAAGAAACTTACAGGGATCATCTAATTAGGTATGCAGGACTATTTTCTGCATTTCTGGAGGAAGGCCCTCATTGAGGAAATCACTAGATCCTGAAAATATTTAAATACATTCACTGTCCCCAACTTAACTCAAAAAATATTGAATTGTCTACCATGAACAAAGTAGAATGAATTAATTAATTAGTATTAATTTATAAGCATTTATATTATATTTATATTTATATATTTATATTAATTAATAAGTATTTATAAAAAATTTCTTATGTATTAAATGGTGTGGATAGCAAAAACTCTCTGTCCTCAAGGAGCTTATATTCTAATAGGGAAGAGAGAATATGTACATAAAGAATAGAGAAAATGTACATAAATAAGAATATACAAGTTTCTATATATAAAGTACATGGAGGGGCTGAGGCTGGCATAGTAGGTAGAGGGCCATCTTTGAAATCAGGAAGGCCTGTGGTTAAGGCTTCTTTCTGACATGTAACAACTATGTGACCCTGGTCAAGATTAATCTCTCCATATTCCAGGCAATTCCCTAAATTAGTATGTTAGAGAAGAATTGCCTATTTGTATGAGTGGAGGGAATTTCCATGTTGGGATTTCCTACACTGATATTACAGGTGCAGACCCCACTACCACTCAATTGCCCAAGGGGAAAACTTACTGTTTTAGAAGCTGAATATGAAGATAAAAAAGTAATTTCATTAAGGATAGAAAAGAAACAATGTGGATGTAATTGAACATAATATCATATATGCTGAAAGCAAATTAAAGATCCTGACCAAGTGTTCTGGAACTTATTGAGGAGGGCATAGATGCTTTGAGCGAGGAAATCAGGACTAATTGGTTGTCCAGTTAGAGTGTTAGTAATCATGGAACATAGAATCTTAGAGTGGGAAGGGACCAAGCTGAAGCAAAGCACAAAGACTGCCTACTCCATCCCTAACAAGCATGAGGCACTTTACATAGACCTGTTGCCTGGTTTTCCTCTTGAAGAGTTTTGGATTATAATAGCATTTGTTGTCATAGTATTTTTTTCTAATGGGAAGACAGGCAAATTCTTCTGAAAAAGTAAAGGCAGCTAGATGGCACAGTGAATAGAGTATCAGGCTGGAGTCAGGAAGATCTGAATTCAAATCTGGCCTCAGATATTTACTGTAATTATGTGACCCTGGTCAATCACTTAACCCTGATTGCCTCAGTTTCCTCATCTGTGTGATAAGCTGGAGGAGGAAATGGCAAACCACTCTAGTAGCCTTGCCAAGTGGGACTACAGAGAATCCAAAACAACTGAAAAGATAGATTTTTCTCATACACATAATGGAGGCCAATTGAATATGTGATACAAATGTTTAGTACCAAGATGTATCCTAAGCTTCTGGCTTGAAAGGAGAAATACAATTTGAAACTCATTGTCAGGTACACACACTCTTGGGAAGCAAGACGATGTCTGTGGGTGACACCAACTGGCTTCCCAAAAGAAAAATGAGGGAACAGAAAATTAGGGACTTCTCTCCTTTCCTATGATCAGCTTTATGTCCTGGACTCTAGCTTTCTTCAAAGTGTGGCTCAGCTGCCTCACAAAAATATTTTCTGTGTACCCCTCCCTCTTGAAATTGCTTTCTGTTGGTTTCTTTATATGCTTTGTATAAATATACACATTGTATGACCCCCTCCCCTTATCCCAACTAGTAGAATATGGGTCACTTAAAAGTAGGGACTGTTTCATTTTTAATTTTGTATTGCCTTTAACAGAATACAGGATCTTCCTTGCAAGTGGTGGGCATTTAATAAATGGTTGCTGGATTAATATTCCAAATTAGTTCACCAAGTACATCATGATGATGACGATGATGATGATGATGATGATGATGATGATGAAGATAAAAATAGCCAGCATATTTCTTGGGCTTCAAGGTTTGCAAAACATTTTATGTGTCATTATCTCATTTGCATAATTTTGAGTGCTAAAAAAGCCTGTGGTACTCAATGAAGATATATCAGCTATCTGAACAGCCCAGTAGAGTGTCAAATCATGGAGTTTATAATCAGAGCTTTGAAACCCAACTTGGATATTTATCAACTGTGTGATTCCAGCAAGTTATATCATCATTTCCAAACCTCAGTTTCACCATCTGTAGGATGAGGAAGAGGCCAGACTTGATTACCTCTAAGGTCCTTCCAGTTCTAAATTCTATAATCTGCCACATTTTTATCCTTAAACAGATGTCTGAAGATAACTAGAAGTGACCATTAGTCTGCAGAGTCCTTTCTTTGGCCCTTCAAAGGGATCTGCCCTAATTCAGTGGGGATGGTTGCTCTCTCCTTTGAAATTTAACTCACTGTCACTGAGATTACACACTGTGAGGATCTCCCTGTGATTCCAGCCCATTTTATACAGAAATAAAGTGACATAGCAGATAGAGCACTAGACTTGGCTTTAGGAAGGCCTGAGTTCAAATTCTGCTTGAGAAACTTACCAGGCGTGTGACTTAGGCCACTTAGGTCAGTTAATCTCTCTCTCTCTCTCTCTCTTTTTCTCTCTCTCTTTCTCTCTCTCTCTCTCTCAGTTTCTTCATCTGTCAAATGAGGAAAATGACAGCGTCTACCTTATAGGGTTATTGCGAGGGTCCATTGAGATAACATGTGTAATGTGCTCTGCAGACCCACATAAATAATAGATATTGTCATAGAAACTATAGGATCAGAACAGGAAGAACTCTTATAGGTCGTCTAGCCCAATCTCATTTTATAAATGGCAAAACTGAAATCTAAAAAGAAAAAATGTCTGGCCTATGCAAAGTCACACAATTAACATGGCAGTGTTGGTTCTGTATATCATATTTAACAGAGAATGGTAAACTGGAGAGCAACCAGAGATGGGAAATAGGATAGTGAGATACCTTGAGTGGATGCTGTATGAAGATAGGTTAAAGGGTCCAGGGATGTTGACCCTGGAGAAGACGTATTAGAATCACAAAGGCTATCTTCAGCTATTTGAAGATCAGTCATAGGAAGGAGGGATTAGGCTCCTTCCATCTTGCTTCAGAGGACAGAGCTAGGAATAGTGGATAACAGTAGTAAAGAGGAAAATTTGAGTCTTGATGTAAGAGATAATTATTAAAGTAAGCCAAATAGGAGAATGGGAGGCTTCGGAAACAGGAGAAAATAAGTTTTCTATCCCCAGTAGAGCTTAGATGACCATTTGTCAGGAACATTGTACAGAGTGTTATTTTTCTGGTATAGGGTAGACTAGCTGGCCAGGGAAGTCTCTTCCAGTACTTATGGTTCAGTGATTCTGTGACTCAGGACTCTTTCTGCTCCAACACATGGCTTCTCAACAAATTTACTCTTTGGATGTGCCTCCTCATACTGATTTGAGACCCAAACTGCACCCCACCCAAGTGAGTTCTCCGAGGGGGGGAATATGTTCTCAAGTTTTCTAAATATTTAAAAGATGGATTTTCAAAAGGATTCAGATTTCTCTTGGGGGTTATTTCTCTGTTGTTGTTTCTGTTTTTGAAAAAGGATTTCTATGCAACCCATATCCAGAGAAAGAACTACAGAGTCTGAATGCAAATCAAAGCAGACTATTTTCACTTTTTTTGGTTTTTGTTCTTGTGGTTTTCCCCTTTTTTCTGACTCTTCTTTCACAACATGCCTAATGTGGAAATATGTTTAACACAATTGTACATATATAATGTATGTCCGATTTCTTGCTTGGGGAGGAAGAAGGAAGGGAGAGAGGGAGAAAAATTTGTAACACAAAATCTTACAGAAATGAATGTTGAAAACTATCTTTACATGTAATTGGAAAAAATAAAATACTGTTAGGTGCAAAAAAAAAAAGAAAAGTGAAAACAAAAAGGATTTCCTAGTGATTTTGCAACAAACAATGTGAATTAAATTAAACAAAGCATTCCCTACAAAAGCAGGCAATGAGGCAGTGGTTACCTGACAGTGTACAAGTGAGTTAGGGTCAGGTTGGATGTGGAAAATGGAGCCTGACAGCCAAACGGCCGTTCTTTCCCCCAGAAGGAATTCACAGAAAGGAACATTCTCTCCTTAAATAAAAAATATTGTGTTTTTTTCATTTTTTTACATTAACACATACTTATGGGATAAAATGCCATCTCTATAATGTATAAAATAATTCTAGACAGTATAAAATACCTGGGAGTACATCTGTCAAAAAAAAAAAATCCAA
>CM053592.1:73392327-73408378 GCA_028646515.1 Pseudochirops corinnae | reverse complement strand
ATCTCCGGAATATCATATTCCAGGCCCTTCGATCCCTTAATGTAGCAGCTGCCAGATCCTGGGTTATCCTAATTGTGTTTCCACAATATTCAAATTGTTTCTTCCTGGCAGCTTGCAATACCTTCTCCTTGATCTGGGGATTCCGGAACCTGGCTATAACATTTCTAGGAGTTTTCTTTTGGGGATCTTTTTCAGGAGGCAGTCTCTTTTTTAAATTGTACTTCTATCTAGACTTCTCAGTTGTTCTTCAGTTAGATTAAATTCTTATTCAGTAATCTCTTTGAGGCACCAGTTACTGAGGCAGTGCCTTGATTATAGTAGATGCTTAATAAGTGTTTCCTGAAATGTTGGACTGAGCTATCTCCAAAGATGACAGTTGTCTGATTTGGAAACACAACTTGTTTGTTTAGTTTTTTTGAAATATGCATTTGTAAGCAAGGGGACAGTTGTTTTTAAAATGTGCACAAAATGAATTTCACAATCTCTTGGTGCTACTGTATTATTTCCATAATGATGGAATTTTATAAACACGTAATAATGTTGTTTGATAGCAACAAGACATGAATCAAGGCTGCTATTGCCCACACTGAAGTGGTTGGTTGCCCACACACGTTTTCTCCCTACTCTCTTCTCTTGCTTACCACATTCTACATTCTGTTAACATGTCACATTCTGTTATATTTAAAATGACCAATTTAGATTTAAATATGACCCGAAATTAGGAGTTTATGATTTCCAAAGTAATGTTTACCTCTCATGCATACTATATTCATTAATATATTTCAATCCTGATTATAGTGTGTTATACTAAAATCCTACTGCAATGTCTCATTGTGGTGTGAAGATAACTCTGTATTCTCAAAGTCTAGGCTAGTGGGAATTCTGGCAAGTATATTAAATTGGAAAGATTTTAAAGACAAGCTTGGTAATCAACTGTCATTTGAGAACTAGACTAACTAATCTTTCTTTTCCTTCCTTCATTCCTTCCTTCTTCCTTCCTTCTTCCTTCCTTCCTTCTTTCCTTCCTTCTTTCCTTCCTTCTTTTCTTTTTTCCTTTTTCTCTTTCTTTCTTTCCCAAATGAGCATAAAATAATAATAGAAATAATCTTGTACAATTATCTCATTTTATAATGGAGAAGCTAAGGTTTCAAGAAGCTAAATATTTTCCCAAAAAAGACACAGAATTTAATTAGCTGAGCTAAGATTTGAACCCAGTTTCTTTAACTGTAACTCTGGCAGGCACTGAAAAAAATAAACTCTTTGAGGACATAAAAAGTATAAACTCTGTGTCTTTGGATGCCCATGTGATTACATGATGTATAAGAAATTCCTAATGTGTGTGTGGGGGGGGAAGGGGTACAGCCAAGAGGGCAGAGAAAAGGCAACTACTCACCTGAGCTCTCACCAAAATCCTTCTGAGCACTTTAAAATAATAGCATAAAATAATTGCTGGAGCAACAGAATCCACAAAAGTATGGGGTGAAATAACTTTCCAGCCCAAGACAACTTAGGAGGTCAGCCTGAAAGGTCTGTCACACCTGGGTGAGAGTAGAACACAGCCTAGCACAGTATATACTACCACAGACCCAGATCCAGCAAATCAGGAACAAGCCTTGGGAGTCACTGAATCAGCAGCAGCAGGGGCTCCTTCCAGAGTTCTCAGCCCACAGATAGTAAGGGGATCAACAACTGGTCAAAAGGAGATTACAGGGGTCTCTTTGCTAGCACTAAAGCAGGACTCTGTTGTTTTGCCCATACTCAGATCCAAATCACAGTCCTGAGTGGCAGTACCAGGATAAGGAGGAGAATTAGCACACTAGAGCTTGTGGTCACAGTGGAGTGGCAACCCTTGTCACAGTTCCATGGCAGAAAAGAGTAGTTATGGTCACTCATAGACCAGAGCATAGGCCAGGACAGTAGTAAGCACCTCTCCTTAGATCAAACCACCTTGGAAGAACTGAAAACTTACAGATCCCTAGAAGTATCTCTAAAAACAGTTGCACAAAACCTCTGAAACTTGGGACAGTGTGCTCTCCATCCTGGAAGTAGAATCCTACTTTAATAAAGAGTTAAAAGGCTGGGAAAATGAGCAAACAACAGAAAAAAATTCTGACCATAGAAAGTTAATATGGTTACAAGGAAGATCAAAACACACATCCAGAAGAAGATAACAAAGTCAAAGCTCCTATATCCAAAGCCTCCAAAAAAAAATATAAATTGGTCTCAGGCCATGGAAAAGCTCAAAAAGGATTTTGAAAATCAAGGAAGTGAGGTAGGGGAAAAACTGGAAAGAGAAATGAGAGTGATGCAAGAAAATAATGAAAAACAAATCAACAGCTTGTTAAAGGAGACACAAAAAATACTGAAGAAAGTAACACCTTAAAAAAACCTGACTAGACCAAATGGTAAGAGAGGTACAAAAAGTCCTTGAGGAGAAGAATGTCTTAAAAAGCAGAATTGACTAAATGGAAAAAGAGGTACAAAAATTCACTGAAGAAAATAACTCCTTAAAAAGTACAATTGGCCAAATGGAAAAGGAGATACA
Source organism: Pseudochirops corinnae (assembly GCA_028646515.1). Lineage (NCBI taxonomy): Eukaryota > Metazoa > Chordata > Mammalia > Diprotodontia > Pseudocheiridae > Pseudochirops > Pseudochirops corinnae. The sequence goes on along the minus strand of CM053592.1, from coordinate 73,405,833 downwards.
AAAGTTCACTGAAGAAAATTGTCCCTTCAAAATTGGAATTGAACAAATGGAAGCTAATGACATGAAGAGAAATCAAGAACAAAACCAAAAGAATTTAAAAAAGAAGAAGACAACATGAACTATCTCATTGGAAAAACAATTGATCTGGAAAATAGATCCAGGAGAGAAAATTTAAAAATTATTGGACTACTTGAAAGTCATGACCAAAAAAAAAAAAAAGAGCCCAAATACAGATTGGAACATTCTTTTTTTACTTTATTTTTCTTGAGGGTTTTTTTCAGCTGTTTTCTTTCACAACATGACTAATATGAAAATGTTTTGCATGACTACACATGTATAATCTATATCAAATTGCTTGCCTTCTAAATGAGGTGGGGTTGGGAGGGAGGAAGGGAGAGAATTTCAAACTTAAAATTTAAAAATGAATGTTGAAAATCATTTTTACATACAACTGGGGAAAAATAAAAAAGTAAATAAATTAAAGAAAAGAAATTCCTGATGTAGAAATTCCTTCTGTTGCTGCAGGTCAGTAGTTTGTTTGTAACTTAAGAGTTTCAAAAGTTGGCTGGGGCCCTGAATGGTTAAGTGACTTAATCATGGTCACAACACTAGTATATATCAGAGAGGGATCCTGAGCCTCCTGTATCTCACTGATTCCAAGACTAGCCCCTGAAAATCACACTATGCTGCCTTGTTCACAGTCCATGCTTTAATAATGCTTATTGGATTGAATTTTTCTGTATTTCTACTTTATGATGATCCTTCTAACTCTTTTGAAGATGGAGAAAACCACAAAAATATGATTAAAGAAAGTATATTAGCTTGTCGATAATGAAAGATTAACCTCAAAGTGCTCCCCCCACCCCTGCCAAGTCGCTAACACTATAAATTTCAGAACACTTGCTGATGGTATTGGTAGGAATTTCTCCACAAGGAGTTCCTTATATGGATTAACTCATAGGTCTGTTCAATAACTAAAAAAAATAAAATAAAATGAGAAACTCTCTCTTTTCATTTCCTGACTTGATAATTCCAATTCCTCTGGTTATAAAAAAAAAAATCATCATTATAGTTTCTCAATTTTTTCCTTTTTTTCCTAAAGAAAATCATATCATCAATATTAAGTATTTAGTTATCCAAAATATATAATAGAATTAAAACTATGGTGGAAAATCTCCTTTTCTTATTAGACTCCTGAAAAAATCCCATATTCAGTTCTATCTGTTTCCAATTTGTCTTTCTGGAAAGGAGTGCTAAGGAGTTACTCTCTTTTTTCCCTTCCTTCAGAAGTTTAGAATCTAACCAGGCCAGAATCCTAGGCCCAGTTTGGGATTTTTTTCTTCAGGTCCCTAGTCAATAAATTTGATTACTTCACCAATCCTCCCCAGCCACCAGGCCACAAACCAGGTTGAGCCAATACTTCTCCTTTACTCCCTGTTCTCTCTAGACCACCAGGGTTCTAGTTTGTATTTTTAAACCTGGGTTAAATTGTGGCATAACCACAAACCATTGTATGCTATTAACAGCAGGGCTCCAATGAATGACTGACAAACAAACTCTGAGTGCACTAAGCCGGCTTCTCTCAATGGTAAACACATGTTATTAATGGAACGTTTCTTTCCAATGGTCGCAAGCAGTCCAAGGTATATCCTGATTGACAAGTCCATATTTTGTTATATAGCTCAACAAGCAGAATATATATATATGTGTATAATGTATGTATATATGTATATACACCTACATGTGTGCTTATACACACAACACACATACATGTACATGTGTGTGCAAATACACACATAAAATACAGGTATGTGTTATACATTTAATGCTTTATTAGAAAAGTTTGTTTCACAGAGACGCGGAGTTTTGTACAGGTCAGGATACAGCAATAAACACCCCCTCCCCAAACCTGGAGTGCATTGTACTACTTTTCATGGTCTTGTATGAAATATCATGATTATTGTGTCCTCTCTAAGATGATTTGGATAGAGTTAAAATCATCTCCTGGATTTAGCCTAAAGGAAGAGCTTCCTAGATTCCAAAAGGCACACTTATTACATGGGATGATAATTATGGTCATTGACATTTATATAGTTATTTAAGAACATGGTGTGGTATAGGGGAAAGAGTGCTGGGTTTGAAGTAAGCAGATCTGGGTCCAAATCCTAGCTCTCTCACTTACTCCTCTGGTGACGTCAGCCAAATCTCTCAATTTCTCTTTAACCTTGCCTGGCAAATAATGGCAAATAGACTGGATCATCTCTCATATCTCTTCTAGGTCAAAGCCCGTGCTTCTTTTAAAGGTTTATGAACATCATATATTTTACATATGTTTTCTTTTTTAATCTTATCTTTGATGTTAAATTGTGAGCTCCTTGAGAACAGGGGCTATTTGTCATCTTTCTTTCTGTCCCTAGTACTTAGACTAGTGCCTGGTACGTAGTAGAAACTTAGTAAATACTTGGTAACTAACTAATAACTTCATTTTTACATCCCCTTTATCTCTCAATTTATTCATTCCTCCCTCCCCCCTCTTCGTCTTCCTCCTCCCCCCACACACTCGACTTATGGAACCATCCCCTGTAACAAAGGTTTAATAACAAAGAGGAAAGAAGCTGTTCAATCACACGTTAACTGTGCCTGTCAGTGTGTGCACTATTCAACACCCCTAGTCCCCCAATATCTGCAAAAAAGGGAGGGAGGTGTGTTTCCTTAACCCTCCTTTAGGGTCAGCTTGGACATTCTAATTCCACAACATTATACATTTTCTCATTTGTTCCTCACAATAACTCTGTTGATATATTATCTGGGATTATTATTTCCATTTTACAGAGGAGGAAATTGAAGCTTGCAGAGTTTCAGTAACTTGTCTTTCATCACACAATTAGTGAATCTCAAAGGAAAGTGTCGAACCCAGGCCTCTGCTGAATTCATGTTCAGATCTTTTTTCACCAAATCACACTAATACTATGAAAGGAATCAGCTGATAGCTTTATATGCCACCCCAAGATCTATGTTCTGATTCTTTAGAGAGGATTCTCCGTGCTCTATGGGATGCTAAATAAGGATCAATTACTTTTTATGATGACCTTTACCAAAAGTCCGTGCTTAACAAAGTGCTTGACACACAGTAGGTGCATTATAAATGCTAATTAACACTGACTGACAAAAAACATGATGGGAGTAAACTGAACATTTGCTTCTATGTCTGTTATTGATCAGTAAGTTTTGATACTTAGTACTGAAACAGACAGTGAGTCCTTTGTGTGATTTTTCAAACTCCTGTTTAACATACTGGGAGGGCAAACCCCAAACCACTGAGCACCACTGCCGTGGCATCTTAGATGTCTCTGAAATATTCCAGGGTTCTGGACCACCAAACTTGAGCTCATGATGGTTGCATTTAGTTTGATCAAATTGGGCAGTTCTCCTTCAAGCTGGTTTGCATTTCTTCTCCCCAACCTCCTTTAGAGAAACCAGCAACTTGCGCGAGAACAATGTACTATGAAATAATCTATTCTGTGCTGTACATTTGAAAAGTGAGTTTTGTGCCTGAGGGTTTAGTGGGGAGAATCACAAGAAACAGGGACAAACTTTTGATTTAAGGAAGAGAAGTCCGTTTCCTAAGGACTAGTAGCACGTGGCACACATACACACACACACACACACTCACACTCACACACTCACACACACACTCACACACACACTCACACACACACTCATACACACTCACACACACACACACTCACACACACACACACTCATACACACACACACACACACCCCTTGCATATCAAAACAACCAGACAAAAAAATCAAAACTTTTCATGAGTAAATTTTTATTGTTAACATTTATAAGTTATTTGAAAATCAGTGTGACTAATTTTTCAGTGAATGGAGTGATTTTCTTCAGCTTCCCTTCTGGAATACCCCACCTCCCACTCACCACTCACAGATTTGCAGGTTAGGTTCCCAGAAGACTGTTGCAATCTTGGGTTCTAGTGATACCCCATGGATTTCCACTCCCAATACTATACGAGCCCCCACCACTGTGCTTCCATTAACAGTTAATCAACACTTAAAACAATACAATTTATGAAAATGGTGCAATAAGAACAAGAACTACAAAATATTCCCCCTAAAATCTGGGAGCACACTGTCCCACAAATATACCCACTATCTGTGAGAAGGGGGAATACAAATTTAGAGTCCACTGGTAATGAGGCACACATATAGGGAACACATATGAAAGCAATGCATAACTCGCACGAGTCAGCACTCCGAGATCCTTTCATTCCTCAGAATGCTCCCCAATAGGCATTGCATTGGACTGGACATGATACTCCATTAGGCTAGACTGACCAGGTTGCTTTTGTGGGACTACATGTAGTCCTCTACTTCTTTAATAGAAGGAAAGAAGTTCATTTTCTTATCTCTTCCCTAGGGCCAAGCTCGATTATTAGAGTTAAACAAATTTTGAGTCCATTTTAGTATTCTTTTCATTTATTTTATTGTAAATGAGATGCATATTGTTCTTCTGGTTCTGCTTTACTTTTTAAGAGGTTATACAAATCTTCCTATGACTCTGAATTCTTCATATAAATGATTACTTAAGCACCACTCATTATGTTATATTCATATGCCAACCTTCATACTAGCACTCTTTCTACTGTGCTTCACTCCAGCTCTTATAAAAGTTTTATTTTTCTCTCTCTGTTATTATTTTTCCCCTATTCTTTCCCTGATCCACATGACTTATTTTCTCACTCATGTTATCTTCATGGTCTTTCCATTCCCTTTCTTTCCAAGAACAGAGACTGTGAGAGATTTGAGGTGGACTGGACACTGTGAGCTTTAATATGGAGTAGGAACTGCATGGAGAGTTGGACAAGGAACTGGAAGCCATCTGCCTTTGAATTCAGGTGACAATTGGGACTTGGAGCTGGAGCTGGGACCAAGGAAGAGGAACCATGGAAGCTGGAAGCCTGCCCCAAGTCAAGATGAAAAGGCCTCTCCATGGGTACTGAGTAGTGACTGATGAAATTGTCTGGGTAGTGACTGATGAAACTGTAACTTACTTCTGACCTGGGGTGAATGGCTTTTGTACTTTCCACTACTCCTTAAGAGGGTACTGAGCAGTGACTGTTGAAGTCGTAACTTAATTGCACCCCATGAGTGGAGGACTTTGACTTGTGTACTTTGTATCCCTTAGGGAGGCAAGCCTCCTTATGGATGATTGAATGACTAAGTTGCTAAATGATTGAGTTACTAAATGATTGTACTTTGTTTAAAACTATGTGACTACTTTGGTGAAAACTACAGGGCCATTTTAGTGATAAATTGTTGAGTTGTGACATGGTGAATGCTGTATTTTGATTTTCTGTGAAAGTTTTGCTCTGATTTGTTGCTGAATAAATAGAGAGTTCACTATACTGTGTAATCAGAAACTTGAAAGCTGTTCACAGCAGCAGTCCTCTGGAAAGCTGCTCATGCTTGGCTTCACAAGTCATCTGTCTGATAGTCATTTTGCATGCAAAATATCCCACCTAGCTGTATTGAAGGATATTTGAGTTGAACAGTACAATGATATGTTGTTGTTTTTTTTTTAAACAGATGCAGTGACCTGGTGTCTCCAAGTTTTACACTTTAAATATTACATTTTCAATTTTTTTTAAACTGACATTCTGATACACAGCAAAATAATAAAGAACAATTGCACCATTTATTTCAGTATTAGAAACCAGTCACAGGGAAACATGAACTGCAAATTGAAACATGTCAACACCATTTCTCGCCATCATTTCAAAATTTGTCAGAGCTTTTGCTTGAGGTTTCTGCTGGATTTAGGGGACTTAGATTTAGAGGATTTAAAGAAGATGAAATTGAATGAGGTAAAATGCCCTCCAATATGAAGTAGATCATTTTCTGGCAGAAAATTAGACACTTTTTTTTGGAGGGGAATGAGGAAATCTGGACTGGTGATGTCATTAATATAGGGAATTCCTATTGAGGAAAATCCCTCAAACAATGCAGATGGTCAAGTATCCTGCAGCTTCTCGGAGTTATAGCCAGAAGGGCTCTTATAGGCTACTGAGTCCAACACCCTCATTTTATAAATGAGGAAACTGAGGCCTTGCCAAGAGTTCTTAGTGCTAGTAAATATCTGAGGAAATATTCATAATTGAATCTTTTCCACCGTGGCCTTTGGGCTCTCAGAAGTGAAATGACTTGCCCAGTCAGGGTCATGGAGGCTTTGTATCTATCAGACAAGACCTGAACCCAAGTCTTTTTGACTTACGGAGACAAATTCAGTATTTCAGGATAGTAGAGGCCAGCTTAGTGTGTTACAGATTTCAGGGCTGGTCCAAGCCAGGTATGTGACATCAGGGGCACTGAAAAAGACCTTTTCTGCCTAAAAGATGACTCTTTCTCTCTGCCATTCCTGCCCCAAATGTATTCTAGTTTGTCATCCTGCCTAAAAATTCCGTCAATAAAATTACCGCATTCACTAAAGGCAGTGCTAAGTGGATCATGAAAGTAGACACTCAATAAAGACTGGAAGAATTGAAAGAAGATAGTAGGGAGTTGTGAAAGTGAGACAGAGGCCAGGTACATTTTGATATGTATGCACAGTTTTGTGACACTTAATTTTCCCATGCTTCTCTTTTATCATCTGTAAAATAAAGGGCTGGGATTAGATGATCCTCTAGATTTATGAGCCCATCATGCTTTATTTCTTTTATTCCACCATCTTGGCTCTGCCCACATGTGATATTTCTTTTTTTTTTTTTATGGTTTTGTTTTTGCTTTTTTTTTTTTTAGAGGGGGGAAAGTAGGGCAATTGGGGTTAAGTGACTTGCCCAAGGTCACATGGCTAGTTTTTTTTGTTAAGTGTCTGAAGCCAGATTTGAACTCAGGTCCTCCTGACTCCAAGGCCGGTGCTCTATTATCTCTGCCAACTCTCCACCCCCATGCTATATTTCTAAGACATAGGACAATGACATGTACAGATGATCCAGAGCCCTGGGCACTTTAGTAAAGTGTTGACCTTTTCTATCCAGTCAGAAATCAGGAGTCTTGCCCAGAGACTGGGCCATCTCAGGGCCAAGGGTCACTAGGAGCCATATGAAAGGTAGAATAAGCAATCACGAGGTCAAGAGGTCCAGGCCATTCAAGATTAGTTAAAGTCTTGACAAAGTAAGAACGAAAAATAATTCATAATCTCAGCACAGTCCTAATATAGAACTTAGCATAGTGCCTGGCAGATAATAGGTGTTTAATGAATGTTTCTTTTTAAAAAAAAAATCAATATATTATTGATAAATTTCAAGACCTGTTCCAGCTCCTGGTCTTGCTGCTTCAGGTACTTGTCCAGCTGCATTCTCCTGTCTTGTTTAAGAAAGCTGTCAATCTTCAAGAAGCTGACATGAGTCCCCTGAATTAACTCAGGGTTCACATTAAGTCTCTCACATTTGAATTTTTGTATGGATTCAGTCAGTTGTCAACTTTTGTTTAGGAAGGTTAAGGATTGTCTTAAGAGCTCTTCAGAATGGTGTACATGGAGTTGAAGAAATGATTTTTAAGGATTCAGCATTCTTAAACTCTTGGGTGTTCTGCAGGAAGTCTTCAGCTTGGTCTGTTTTAATAGCCAAACTGTAGGGCATTTTTAAAAATTCTGAAGTCACTTCAGGAGCTTTATTCTCTTCTCAAGGACAGTGACCAGGGCTGCCCAGGCATCATCCAGAGTCTCAGCCGTGGCTGCATAGACTTGACTCTGGTCCTTGTTCTCTTCTGCCACATTTCCTCCAATCTCCCAAAGCCTTGAGTCTGTCCAGGAAGATAATCAATGTTTCTTGATTGGTTGATTAATCCCAGCAGGATGATCAGACAATCCACAGGTCAAGGTCAGGAACTGAAGCAGAATGGTTAGGGGAGCAAATCTTCCAGAAGCTAGGAAGTTCTTTGATAGCAATTCTTTAGAGAGCTATTTAGGAACTTCTGCTACTTTTGGGGGCTTATGCTGCCTGGGCCTAACCATTCAGTTCTGCACTTCTGAGCCATCTCCTCTGGATCGTAAGGGCTCTCCAATCGGGCTTTGTCACTCTCTATGCCTTTGGAATCAAATGAAGATCCTACCATCCAACGTGAATGCCCTGGGGATTCTAGGTCTCCATCTTTATCCTGTCTATGACTGACATTCAACAAATCTATCTTTTCCTTAAATTAAAAAGTTGTAACTTTCCTTATGTATCATCCATTTACGACACTTGAACTCATGTCCTTGATTTTGCTGTGTGCTATTTCTCTATGATTATGGAGCTAGCTTTTTGTCAGTCAACCAATCAGCAAGTATTTATGAATTGTTTATTCTGTACCAGGTACTGTGCTCCATCATGGGGATACAAAGAAAGCCAAAAACAGGAGGTGCTCTCTAGGACCTCATAGCATCATGGAAAAGACAGCATATAAATAACTAGATACGTAAAATATATATGGAGTAGATGAAAGGTCCATGTTCATACATTGTAAATATCAGAGGCTGGATTCAACCTCAAATCTTTCTAATTCCAGATCTAATGTTCTTCTGCTCTTTCTACTGGTGTAGAAAAGTAAATGAAATTTCCTACTGTGCTACTTTTGCAGTATTTTACAAAAGATCCATTCCTAGCCTGAACGAATGTAAATTATACCAGGAGGTAAGTGATTTAGGCATTAGAGAGCAGAAAATTAAATTCAATTCAATTTAAAAGAGATGGCAGGTTGAATGCTTTATATGGGCAACATCAAGAAGACTAGTTTGGTTGGTGTATAGCATTTGTGTGGGAGAGTAATGAGTAATTCATCTGTAGTTAGTCTATCTGGGAAAGCCTTTACTATTCTTATCAACTAATTTTTGAGGTTGAAAACCTGAGACACTCTATGTCTTGGCCTATAGCCAAGCTCTGAGTCAATAACAGAAGTTGGGGGAGGGGAAATAGAATTCAAGTTATCCAATCTTGGGCCAGGGCTCTTCCCCTTCCAGAAAGCAAAGGTTAATGTGGTGCTTACTTGATGGAAGCAACAATGTCAAGTTCAATTACCAACAAAATGTTAAATTATGGGGTATCCAGCAGAGATTTATAGCCTTTTTTAAGCTTAAAATAGTGGACCTCACCTGCTTCAGAGCCTCTGAAGCACCATTATGCAGCAAACACAGGACTTGTGAATTAATTCCTTGCAGTGAACAGAAATCATCTTAAAACTTGAACATGTTTGAAGTAGCTTTGGTTGGATTAGCAGATTAAATGCATTATTCTGAATGTTCATAATAATTTTTTTATTATAGAATGACTTCAAAGTTTAGCATGATGTGAATGTTAGTCTGCAAAGACAACTCCTTTTGTATAAAGATGGCTTAAAGATCAGAGAGAAGAGCGATTTAACCCTTCACCTCTCCAGGCATACTGTCCCAGAGAACAAGGCTCATTTGTAATGTGCTGGAGTCAAAGCTAATCCATGCCATATTAAAGAAAGGTTGTCAGATTTTCACTTCTCCAAGATGTTTTCCTCTCTTACTGTCTTTAAAGTTTTGTTCTGTAACCCTTGAACATAGAATAGGCTCTCCTGTAAGTACAACTCCCGATGAGGGGTGATACTTGTTGCAAAATCCTTTCCAAGATGGCCAAAACAATTCCAAAGTTTTTACTTTAAGCCTACCTTCATCCTTCTCCCCTCACTTCATCCCCAGCTGTTACTATTCTCCATACCCCTACCCACCAATTATTTTGTATTTACTTGCTACATACTTTATATCTGAGAACCAATATGGTGTATGGGTGTTCAGAGAAGAGTAGGACCTATGATGTGGGGTCTGCTGAGCCATTTTCAGGGCTGCTTTCTACCTTTGGTATCCAACCAGTCACCCAGTTCTCATCTGTGGCTCCCAGGAGCTGTGGTGTGCATGACAGTCACACCCTGGTAAACATTTTCAGCAGACAGGCTCCAGGTTAAGGGTAGCTTGAAGACCCATCAGTGAGTTAGAGGGGTTTCTACCCCAAACATGCGAAGACTTCCTCAGGTGGAATGGATAGATGAGAATAATTTGTTCTAAAGGCCATAAAGGCAGATGAAACAGGTACTGTGTACAGCTTAGAGCTTAGACATCGAAGACACTGAGGTCATCCACTACATTCCAAGCCAACACCGATTGTCTTGGTTTTTGTCTCACCACTATACTTTGATGATTCTGGAAGACAGTGAGATTGATGATTTTGTGCAATTCTACCTCATTTAAATCAAATTTATGTGCAAGTCAAAAGACATCAGTCATACCATTTTACCATTTTTACCTACCTCAAAGTCGTGTGGCAATGAGCAAGTGACAAAGCAACAGGCGTGGATGCACTGGGAGCTGTAGTCACAGGCCCTGCACACAGGTTCCTCAGGCCATAGGATTGTCTTCTAAGTGAACTGAAGCAGCAATGGGATTCAGCAGTCCCATGGGTGTCTGAGAAGCTTTTTTTTTTTTAAAAAGAACAACACTGCTAACCACCTGTCATGAGGAAGGGGCTAGAAAAAGTGCCCTAAAAATTGTCTGCTTCATTCAACCTAACCCTGGTCTGCTTACCCCAGCAATCAGGAATCCTATTCTGCAGTCAAAACTTCTGTAAAAATGGTTCCACTCCCCATTGGTATATGGAACATGTGCATGCTTGTGTACATGAAACCCAGTAGATCTGAAAGATGAATAGTTCTTATTGCAAGAGAATTCAGCATACTGCATCCAAATAGCAGCCCTGAGTAAAACAAAGCTGAAATGTAGGCCAGCTCACTAAAATCATGTGTACTGGATACACATTTTACTGAAGTGGCCTCAGTGAAAAGGAGTACTGTAAAGCTGGTATAGATTTTTAATCAAAACCCATCTAGTTAATAAGCCTGTGTGTCTCCCAAAAGGAATGAATGATAGGCTTGTGACAACAAATAGCCACTTGCAGGAAAGTACCACACCACCATCATCAGTGCTTATGCTCCCACCATGAGGAACCCTGATGAGGTCAAAGAAAAATTTTATGAAGATCTGGAGATCCTTTTCATCAATGTGTCAAAAGGGGAAATGGTTGTAATTCTGGGTGATTTTGTTGCCAGAGTAGGCACAGATTATAAAACATGGCAGAAAGGAATGGGATCTGAAATAGCAACAGCAATGGTCACTTGCTACTGAAAACATGTACATCTTATGGCATTTTCATCATCAATACTGTCTTTCATTTACCAAAACACAATAAAACTTTGTGGGTGCACTCTTGCAGCAAATATTGGCATTTAATAGACACATCATTGTAAGGAGAAGAGATAGAATGTGACAAAGGTAATGTGTGGCACAGAGTGCTGGATAGATCATAGACTTATTCTCTCCAAACTAAACATTCACACTCAACAAAAGTGGAAACCCCAAAAGCAAGATGTCTACCAGAAGACTTACTGTCAACAGATAAGAATGCTTCTGTAAGGGGAAACAGCTTTTTGATAACTTGGAGGAAAAGCTGAGCCTACACATAGTTGCCAACAGTGGAATAGAAAAGGAGTGGGCAGCTTTCAGAAATTTTGTGTACAACACAACATTTACTCATCTAGGTACTCATCTGAGAATACTCATAAGCATCAAGATTGGTTTGACAAAAATGATGGTGAAATTCAGACTCTGTTAAGTGAAAAATGAGAACTCCATAGGGTTTACCTGCAGGATAAATCATCCATCTTTAAGAAGGCAGAATTTAACTCCATCAAAAGTAAAGTGAAAGCAAACCTTAGAGAGATGCAGGATTCTTGGCTTGGTAAGAAAGTAGATGAAATTCAGTGTTATGCTGATATTAACAATCCAAAGCACTTTTATGATGCCTTTAAGGCTATTTTTGGGTCAAAGATGCATTTCAACTACTCAGTGCTGATGGAGCTACATTGATTAATGATGAGGACATAATCCTGGAGAGATGAGTTGAACACTTCCAGAGTGTTCTCAACAGACTGTCATTAATCAATAATGAAGCCCTTGACCATTTACCTCAGGTTGAAGTCAATCCTTCTCTAGCTAAACTTCCAACTGAAGGAGAGATTTTAAATGCAATTAGGTTCTCTTCATGTGGCAAAGCGCTTGGTGCTGATTCTATTGAAGCTGAGATTTACAAGGCAGGGGTTCACTGCTCATACAAAAGCTGATTGTATCACAACAGCTGAAATCTGGGAGATTATCTCTCAGTTTGAGAATATCTCCACTGTACATCTCTATAAAGGAAAAGGAAATATGTTGTCCTATGACAATCACAGGATCTGGGCACGGGGATTTTCTATCTTAGTCGTTGTCAGCAAGATTCGTGCCAGAGTCCTCCATAATGATCTGATCCCTAACCTGGAAGATGGCCATCTACCCAAGAACCAGAAAGGACCAAGGAATGGTCAACATGGTGTTTGCTGCCTGACAACTCCAAGAGAAATGCCAGGAGCAGACAAACACACAATGTTTGTTGATTTAACCAAGGCCTTTGATACCGTCAGTTGTGAGGGCTTATGGAAGATCATGGCAAAATTTGTTTTCTTGGAGAAGTCTGTAAGTATTATATACCAATCCCTCAACAGCATATTTCCACAGGTTCTGCATAATGGATGATACTCTCATGCTTTCCCAGTCACCATGTGGGTGAAGCAGAGCTGTATGCTTGCTCCCATGCCTTTTTTTTGTCTTATTGACACCCTTTATTAACACTAGTAAGCCTCACTTTGCATCAATGCCAAATATGCCTCATTTCACTAATATCTCATATAGAATATTGACAATGCTGTCACAACATAATCCATCCTCAGAAAATTATTATTTTTCTATGGCCCATGGAAATGGATGTCACTTACAAATAGTATATCTAAGATACAAGCATATGCACACAGATGTCCATTTTCTCAAGTCTAATTTAGATGTAGTGCTGTCTGGTTGCTCAGCGTCCAATGCCAAATGTCCACTTTGCTGCCCAAAGAGACAAGTCAGGGGAGTCCCAAGAAGAGGAGCAAGGCTTTGCAAAGGTGGAAAAAAGTCCAACTGAAGTAGAAGAAATGGAAGCCTTGACTTCCACATGGATGCCAATGATGTCCTGCCAGCCCCAGTTCAAGCACATCCTGAGGATTACATCCTATATGAAGATCCCCCTTCACATGTGGAAACTATACACCCACCACCTGAAGAACAAGGGCTACAATACCTGAAATCAATCTTGGAAGACAGTACTATACAGGCAGTTAATGGCCTTCCAGTCAGCCAATCTAAGCATTGGGAAGGTATACAGTTCCCAAAGTTGTTGATAAGAATGTACTCCCAAAATATTTGATCCTAGCTCTAATATCTGGTGCAGAGAGAGCAGTCTTGACAGCTCTCATTTCATGCTTTTTATCATGATGTTTTTCAATCTCCTTGAGTGGGGATGAAAGCAGGTGACCTACTACACTGATGGTAAATTATTTAACTTGAAAAGGCTATAA
>CM053592.1:73358450-73391827 GCA_028646515.1 Pseudochirops corinnae | reverse complement strand
AAAAAATAAATAAAAAAAATAAAAATAAAAAAAATAAAAAAGAGACTGACAACATATTGTCTGCTCTTGGAAGAAGGATCAATTTTAGAATAATAATGAAATGGAATTTTATGATCAAATCCATGAACTTGATTTCTATTCCTCGCAAAATCCTAGAACACCTTAAAGGGATGATTTTTAGCACTTAAAACATAAATCACTAAAAGGCATGACTCCAAGAACAGGTTACACTAAGACTTTACTTTTTTGACAGAGAATTAGACTAATATTAGGAGAATGCTATAGCCATATTATGTGTAGACTTAGCAAAACAGTAGACTGGTCTGTATTGCTTCCTCCTACTCCACCATATTGGCTGGTCTCCACTGCATCATGTTCTCTTAAAGACTGAGAACTTCTTGAAGGATTCTAGAGCTAATCTTAACCTGGTAATTAAAGCTACAATGGCCTGGATGTGATTCCACAGCCCAAAACAATACTCCCTAATTTTTAAAGCTGTTTGTCTTCTTTGAACTAGAGGGCCTTCCCAACTGTAAGATTATTTTAAAGCATTTTGTTATTTTCCCTGACATCTTGGGAATAATTATGACCATTGACATCTTCTCAGTTATAGACCAAAAAGTATAAGAGGACATTGAGTTGATCATACAGCCCATCAGCAAACAGATCTGGGCTCCCATACCCCTAGGATTTCAGAGGACCACAAAGCCATTTTGTGAAGCAATGATTGGCATGGGTCATGATTTTTATGTTTTTCAAAAATACATTGAAAATCATTTGGGTTTTTTTTCAGTTAGTAATAACTTTAGTTAATAAGCTATGACATTGTATATTCTATCATAGCATTAATATCAAAGGATAAAGGGATTCTTATGCACCAACAGGTTTGGGGCATCAAACAAAACTTCAATGTGTGGGCATCAAGTTCATTGACTATTAATTCAATGAAGTTTCCTGGTTTTTGAATGAAGAGAAGAGGGACTATTAAAAGTATCTCAATTTATTAAACAATGGAGGGATTGTATGTCCTATTTAGGACAAGTCCCTTTCTCCTCTCTGGCCCTCAATGTCCTCATCTATAAAATGAGGGGGTTGGACTAATCATTCTCTAAAGTTCCCTTCAGTTCCATGCTCTGGGTTCAAGCCAGTGCAAAGTCATTGTCTTGACTGCTCTTCAAAGCAACACTAACAGACAAATAAATAAGAGGTTGAGGATACAAAGAGAGAGGAAAGATGATTGGGAGTACAGTTGGACTGTATTTACTCTTGCAAAGAGAGACGTTATAAGAAATCTGTCTAGTTTTTGATGCCCAGGACTGCATTCAATCCTATAGGAAAATCACTACAATTCCATTACTAATAGGAAAGAAAAAGATGAATAGAAGTGATTTAAACTAAAGTTATCTCACTGTACCAGCCCTTTAGTCATACATGACTGGAAGTAGGATTCCAAAGTTCCACATGTTAAATTGGAACCAAGAAGGGAATAGGACAAAACTAATAGTGTTCTAAGGACTACCATTGTCCAGTCCTCCATTAAACACACACACACACACACACACACTCACACACACACACGCATGCACACACACTACACAAATAAATGTATTTCTTTAAAAATGAAGTGTACTTAACAGTTCAGAGGTTCTTATACAAACCTTAATTGCTCTTCATGTTTGTGGTTTTAATAATTGTTTAGTTCAAAATAAAAAATAATTTTTAAAATGAAAAATAAAGCTATTTAGTCCATGCCATCAAAGAACTTACATTATATTGAGGAGTGACAATAGGTACATAGGCATTTAAATACAGAGTAATTTGAGGAGTATGGTAGGATATGTGACTTGGTTGAAGGAACTGGGAATATTCAGCTTGAGGAAGAAAAGGCTCAGAGGGACTAAGAGAGTTGTCTGTGAGTACCTGAAAGAATGGCATGTGGGAAAAAGATTAGGCATGTCTGTTTGGCCTCATAAAGCAGAGAAATAGGAACAATGGGTGGAAGTTAGAAGCAAATTTCAGCTTGACATTAGGAAAAACTTCCAAACAATTAGAAGTATCCAAAAATTGATCAGGTTGCTTCAGGAAATAATGGGCTTCCCCTTTAGTGGAAGCTCCTCAAGCAAAAAATGAATGACAAGTTGTCAAATATATTTTTAAAGGGATTCTATGGATTAGATGTTCAGGAATGGGTGGCTTCTGGAGTCTTCCAACTCAAATTCTGAGAGAGAGAGAGAGACAGAGACAGAGACAGAGACAGAGACACACAGAGAGAGAGGCAGAGACAGAGAGAGAAGAAGAAGAAGAAGAAGAAGAAGAAGAAGAAGATGAAGATTTCATCAAGAAAACTGAACAGAAACTTAAAGGAATATAAGACTTATGAGGAAGATCCAAGTGAATAAAGGATTGGAAGGGAGAAAGTGAAGTAGAGTTTGTCATAAGATAGGTTTTTTATTCTTTTCTTACTTTTCTTAAAAAAATGTTAAGAAATGTTTAGTTTAATGTTAAGAAACCCAGGAAGATTTGATATCCAAGATAGAGAAACAACCACTAGAAATACATAACCAATAGTCATTCTCCAATGGATGTGTAGTCAATAGATAGAAAGAAATAGTTCTCAAAAGAATTGCAAACTACTGACAGCCTTATTAAAAAAATATTACAAATCACTAACAATGAAAGAAATGAAAATCAAAACTATGTTGAAATTTCATCTCCCACCCAGCAAACCAGCAAAGATGACCAAAGAGGAGAATAGTCGAGATAAAAGGGATTTGGAAAAGACCAGAATTGAGTTGCTCATATAGCCTATCAGCAAACAGATCTGGGGCTCCCATATACCTAGGGAGTAGGATTTTTGAACCTAATTCAGTTTTTGAAGAGCTGTGAATTGGAATAACCATTCTGGAAAATCATTTGGATTTATTTGAAGAAAGTGACTAAAGTGTCAATACCTTTTGACCCAGAGATTGCTACTGGTAGGCATATACTTCAAGGAATTCAATGAGAAGCCAAAAGGCCCTATACACCCTAAAATATTTACAGTTTTATGATGGTAAAGAAAAAGAGATATCATTTATTGGAAAATAGCACCCAAAACTGAGGCACAGAAATATACTAAAACATTAATGGGCTAAAAGAAATAATAAGGCAAATACAAAGAAGCAAAAACAGACTTACAGGAAATAATATCAAGTAAAGTAAGCAGAATCAGGAAAACAATTAGAAGTTTCTAATTTTTCTTCTGTCCTAGACCCCTTCACTTGTCAAAGAAGCTTATGACCTCTTCTCAGAATATTTTTTAAAGCATGAGATAAAATGTATAAGATTACAAAGGAAATGAATTATATTGAAATGTAGTTATCTAGTTTTTTTTAAATTCTAATTTTGACCAATTGTTTTCCTCAATTAGCTTTTGAATCTCCTTTTCCATTTGGCTAGCTCTACTTTTTAAGGAGTTGTTTTCTTCAATGTACTTGGCCAATTGCATTTTTTAAGGACTTGCTTTCTACGATCAATTTTTGTCTTTCTTTTTCCAAGCTCTTGACTCTCTTGCATACCTCTCATTTCCTTTCCCAATTTTTCTTCTACCTCTCTTATTTGACTTTTAAAATATTACTTCAGCTCTTCCAAGAAGGCTTTTGGGGCTTGAGAACAGTTCATATTTCCCTTTGAGGTTTCAGATGTGGATATATTGACAATGTTGTCCTCTTCTGAATTTGTATTCTGATCTTCCCTGTCCTCATAGCAAAAATTTATGGTCATTGTCCATTTCTGCTTTTTGCTCATGATGTTTGCCTATTTCCTGGCTTTCAAAGTTGAATCTTCTGCTGAAGCACAGGGGGCACTAACACAAAGTTCTTGTGCTCAGTGCCAGGGACTTCATCACTGACCAGAAGGGCTGGGGCCTTAGGTGCTGGCAATTGGAGACTGTAGGGGTCTGGCAGATTACCTGGTGCTGAGCTGGGGTCAGAGCTTGGGGTAGGAGTGGAGTCTGGTCCCTGGAGAATACCTGCTCACCTGAGATGCTTGAAGTACCAGAAGGTTTGACTCCTGGAGGATGCCTACCCACCAAAAGTTGTGCTTCCTAGAGTTGGGCTGAAACAGGTTTGGTTGCTAGAGTCTTCTGGTTGCCTTGCCTATGCCAAGGCACTCAGGGGGTTCTGGTGTTGGCACTTGTCTACTCTACTATCCTGGGGCTTAGAATCTCCTGCAAATCTGAGATAGGGTTTGCTGCTGGCTTGATGGGACACCTCCCTTCCTTTATTGTTCTCCTTCTACCAGAATGAGAGGAACCTTTCCCATTAATTCCCCAAACTTCCCAGTTTAAAAGACTGTTCCACCCCATCCCAACAGCTGGCTCAGCTGTTCCCGGGTTTTTTCTGAGGGGGTATTTTCTGGGTTTTTAAAGGTCAATAAGGGAGAGTGAGAGTACCTTACTTCTTACTCTACCATCTTGGCTCCTGGAAGTCTTTTATAATTTTTTATTTTAGAGAAGGCAATGCTGATTAGTTTTGCTGAATATTTTTTTTATTAATTTCCTTGTTATAAGAGACTGCTATTTTTGAGAAGATAGAGAATAGATACATTGGGAAATGTAGGTGATATAAAGAAAATGGACAGCAATTTTTAAAAGATTAAAAAACAAATAAATGAAAAAAAGAATACCTCAAAATGTTTCTGCAGTTGTCATCACAGAATCTTGTGCTGGAAAGGAGCCACAGAGGCAGTCTAATCCATCCTTTATCTGACAGAGCATTCCTCTCTGCCACAAGTACTCATTCAACCTTCACTTAAAGATTTCAGAGAGAACTCACAGACTACCTTGTAAAGCAGCCCATGCCCCTTTTGAATCACTCTAGTTGTCAAGAAGGTTTTTCTTACATCAAGCTGAAATCTGCCACTGCAACTTCCATTCACTGTTCCTAGTTCTAACTCCTATAGTCAAGTACAAGAAATCTAATGTCACACTTGAAAATGGTTATGTCCCTCAGCCATCCTTTGGCTGAGCAGTCATGTTCCCAAACCATCACATCTTTCTGCCTTGTTCCACAGAATGTTAAAAAAAAATCAAACCTTTTATACAGTGTTTCAAGCCCACGATCTCCTACCTCTCCAAAGAAGAGGGACAGCTGCCTTCTTATATTCGGAAGCTAAGAGGAACAACTGAAAACATATACATAAGTGTGCATACACATACATATAGTGTGTATATGTGTGTATACGAGTATGTGTATGTGTGTATACACACACACTGTTCAATTTTTACGTTTGCAGGCACATGGCAGATACTTAATAATTGTTTGCTGATTGATTAATGGAAAGAGAGAAAAGCTGGTTACAGACAGAAGCCCCAGGGGCTCCAGACCTTTCTCTAGACCTGCCTCACCTTCAGTCACACTGGAACTCCTCCCCCCAAAGGGCAGCATAGGTACCTCCCAAGTCCTGGATTTGGGGAGAGCATGTTCACACTTCTCACCAGTGAAGGACGTCCTTGATCCCATTGCAAGGTACGAAAGGGTAAGGAGATGTGCCCCTGGAGTCACAAGTTATTACTCTGAACAGTCACCTGCAATAACATTTGACATTAAGGTTCCACAGTACAATTTGTTTTTTAGAATACTACTTATATTACAAGACACTTCAGGAACATGGTAGGTTAAATAAGACCTCACCACTTTAAAAAAAATGCAATATTATTTTGATGAAAATATCTTTTCTAAGTTTCAAATAACCAGATTAGGAACTTTAAAATTATAACTCTTAGCTAAGGATTGAACTCTATCCTTCCAGTGGTTGATGCTCTGTCCCCCCCTACACACCCT
Organism: Pseudochirops corinnae; assembly: GCA_028646515.1. NCBI lineage: Eukaryota > Metazoa > Chordata > Mammalia > Diprotodontia > Pseudocheiridae > Pseudochirops > Pseudochirops corinnae. Next base: position 73,386,005 of record CM053592.1, on the reverse strand, counting down.
AAAATAACTTTGCTTTTATAATTATGTATTTTGTATTTATTACTTTGCATATGTACTGATTTCCTCCAGTAGAATGTAAGCTCCTTGGGGGCAAGAATTTGTTTTGTTTCATAATGGCTAACATCTATATGACACTTATTATGTGCCAGGCACTATTCTAAGCACTTTATAATTATTATCTCATTTGATCCTCATAAAAACCTAGAGATGTAGATGCTATTATTATTCCCACTTTTACAGATGAGGAAATGGAGGCAAGCAGAAGTTAAGTGACTTGCCCAAAGTCACACAGTAAGTAAGTACCTGAGGCTAGATTTGAACGAGATTTCAGTCTTCCTAACTCAACCAGTTTTAACCATTGGTTTTTTAACTGAGTGGTCTTGTCACAGGGGCTTATATTGTCATAGCCCTTCTGATGCACTTGAACTATCCAGCTTGTCAGGTCAGTGGAGCAGCTTGAGTTCTCCTGCTGATGATGCAACCACCTCAGCCACAATCCAACAGATGGCAAGGTACTCTTGAGAAAGTAAAAGGAGGGGGAGAGGGACTGCTTACACAGCTTTATCCCTGAGTTTCCTTATTAGTTTGGGCCCCAGAAGACAGCCACATCCTCCCTTTGGTGCTGACAAGCCCCCTGGGCTCCCTCCCCTTCATCACCACCCCCCCATCCCCAGCTTTCTCAGCATTCTGCTCTGAGTAAATCCATGCAGAGATGCTTCTGGGAACATCTGTACTCCGTCATGCAGGAAGACAAGCAGAGCGGACATCCTGAAAAAGGAAATACCAGTAAACATAAAAACACCAGGGATAGGGGGCTGGATCTTTGGTGGGGCATGTGCGGATACTGCCCAAGAAGTGACTAAGTTGAACAAGGAGAATATAGCAATGGCAAGGTTCATTGCTGAACTGCCTTGCAACCCCCCAAAGCAGGAAGCACATAGCCATTCCTTAGATACCAACTGGGAACACAGGGCTCAAAAAACAATTGCCTGCATTTTTAGTTCTAACAGGATTAAATGAGTCTGCAGAGTAGTAGTGTGGGGGAAAGACCCTTATGTTTACTTGAAACAGTAGCTTCAAGTCTAAACTCTTCCAGTTTGTTAACTGTGACCTTGGGTAAGTCATTGAACCTCAGCTTCCTCAATTTGTAAACTGAGGTACACAATATTTACATTACCTTTCTCACAGTGTTGTTATAGGGGGTGGGGTGGGGAAACCACTTTGCAAACTATGAAACACTATTTCAATCAGGACTATTATTATTGGGTGCCAAATTCCATCTTCCCATATCCAGAGAACAAAGAAAATTTAGGCTATAGCAATGCAACTGACATTTATGTAAAACTTTAAGGTTTAAAAAACACTTTATATACATTAATTCATTTGATTTGATCTTTGCTACAATCCTGCCAGGCAGGTACTATTATTATTCCCAGTTTACAATCAAGGAAGCTGAAACTCAGATTGTTCAAGTGACTTGCCCAAGGTCACAAAGCTAGCAAAGTAACTGAGACAGGCTTTGAAGTCAGTGTGGACAACTGTCTATAATTTTCAGAAGAGGGGAAAGGAAGGAAGGAGGGAGAAAAATTTGGAACTCAGAATCTTGCAAAAAAATGAATGCTAAAAATTTTCTTGATATGTAATTGTGGGAAAAAATAAAATGCTACTTGGAGAGGGAATAAAAGAAGTATGAACCTTTTTGTTGGTTGCTTTGTTTGGTTTACAATCGTGAGTGTAGCTATCTCCTTAGACAATGGTATTCGATTCTTTAAGGTTATAGAAATCTTGTGATCTTTTTGTCACATACCAGAATGCTGACTACCAGTGTACTGTTGAATTGTGATGGTGCCTACAGATCATAGAACCAAATAATCTTAGAACCTAAAGGGACTGCAGAAGCCATCTAGTCCAACCTATAAATGAACAAGAATCAGTTGTTTGGTATATGGGACTCAAACTCTCAGCCTCAGCATGACGACCACCAATGAGCAGGAACTCTTTCCCTTGCAAGGCAGCTCCACTTCTGTCTTGCTCAGAATGTCTCAGTTCTCAAACTTTGGTCTCAGGAACTCTACACTCAAAATCTGAAAGCCCCCAAACAACTTTTGTTTATGTGGGTTATAGCTATCAATATTTACCACATTAGAAATTAAAACATCTTGGTATTATTAGGAAAATAGTTTTCACCTGAAATCCCTCTTGAAGGGGTTTTGGGAATCCCCAGGGGTCTCTGGACCACACACTGAGAACCACTGCTCTAATAGTCAGGAAGTGGTTTATTTGATTACTTGGTTTTTTTCCCTTCACATCAGAGTAAGTTTGACTCTTTGCAACTTCTACTCGAAGTTGGAAAAAATTTAAAATAGCCCTGATGGCCACACTTTCATTTGAGGAACCCTAGTCAAGACCATGGTTTTCTGAGAAATTGCTATGAGAAACACATTTCCCAAAACATTTTTTAACCCATGGGAAAGCAACTACTCAAATCATTCATAAAATTTCAGTCTCCTGAATGATAGCAAACATGTCATTTCCAATTATATGAGGAGCAGAGAGGGAATTTCTTCTCTGGTTTTATCTAAGATAGAGAATGGATGAATAAAGAGAAACACCTTGTTTTCTTTTCCCAACTTTGAAGTTTTCAAAAGGTGAACTGTATGATTAAGGCAGAGCTACAGAATCTTAGTCAGGGTCAGTGAGTGTAAATTAATGTTCTTTTTAAAAATTTTGAGTGGAATTAGAAAACGGCTAAAGATCTTCTGAGGCAAGGTTCTTGTGAACAATTAGAGTTTTGACCTAAAAGAATATAGTGGCTTGAGTTATTTCTGCAGCAGTTTTCACTTTGTAAAAAATGTCCTCTGTTTCTAGAGGTAATTCAGAATTTCTACCATGGAAGCTAAGTCACAGAATCAACTTTTGTTCTTAATTTTTTTAACTGAGTCAACAAATCATTTTTCTCCCGGAAACGGTAGAACTCAGTCAGTTCAATGGAAAAAATTATGCAAAATAAGTGTCCTAGAGAAAGTCAAAGAACAGAACAATGTAGCTGTGATTTTCCATGTTCACTGGATATTTCCTGAAAGAATTCTCAAGGTTGTATCTCAATGAGGGCCCGGACTCCAATTTTTTTGACTCAATGGATTCTAGTTTCAATGTTATTGTTGTTGCTCATTCGTTTCAGTCATGTCTGACTTTCCATGACCCCATTTTGGGTTTTGATGTTTCTGTTCTGTTTTGTTTTGGTTTTTGACAGAGATACTGGAGTGGTTTGCTACTTCCTTTTCTAGCTCATTTTACAGATGATGAAACTGAGGCAGACAAGGTTGCCCAGGGTAACCCAGCTAGTATCTGAGGCCATATTCAGACTTGGGTCCACCTGACTCCAGGCCTGGCACTCTATCCACTGCACCATTTAGTTGCAGTGCCAGTTTCAATGACAAGATGGAAATTCATATAATTAAAGCACCATTGGTATATAATGCAGAGGCATTTGGTTACATTGCAATTGAAATATTGTTCTAGTAGAAAGTGGCAGCATGGTGCCATGAAATGACAGCTGGATCTGGAATTAGAAGACCCAGGTATGAAATCTCCATCTGTTGTTTGCTACCTGTGAGACACTTAGCAGGCCACCTACACCATCTAGGGCTCCGATTTGTCACCTGAAAGACTAAAAATATTGGACTAGGTGACTTTAAGGGCCCTTCTTGCTCTAAATATCTGACCCTGCATTCCCACCTATCTGGTAGGACTTTTCTATGGAATATGAAGGCATCTATGTGCTTCTATTTGCAAATAACATTGAATTAGCTGCATAAAGCCCCAGAACATTACAAGGCCTCAAGGAATAGATTTATAACCACTCAACAGAGGTTAGTCTAACTGCAGATCTGATACAGGTCAATACATTTTGGTCTATCGAGCCCAGTGGTTCTCAACCTTCCTAATGCCATGACCCTTTAATACTCGTATGTGGGTATGTGGGCATATCTGCATGTGGGCGGACCCACCTGGAGATGGATAGAGGAGCAGTGTCTCCGTCCCTAAGACCATCAGAAATATGTGTTTTCCAATGGTTTAAGGTGACCCCTGTAACCCCTGTGAAAGGGTCATTCGACCCCCAAAGGGGTCGCAACCCACAGGTTGAGAACCCCTGATCTAGCCAGACAGGAGAAACAAAGTTGATAAGGAAAATCTGCTCTCAAATAATGAAATGTCACCTGGGGCAAATCACTTAACCTTTCTTAGCCTTAGCTTCCTTATATGTAAAATCAAATAGTCAAACTTTAAAGGAGCTGAGGCCTCTTCCAACTCCAAATTTCTTAAATATTCAAACAGAAATGTAATCTCATAATGTTCCATCCAAATATGTAAATCTTAACCTACCCTTGGCTCCTTGTGCTTTGGGATTTATTTTTCCTGTGTCTTACAATAAGTTCACACACCATTCAAATGACCTTCTTCAATTTGCTTTCCACATTTTGAAGGTGTCACTGGAGCATGCAGGCTCTTCTCTGATTATCTTTTGCACGCTTCTCATGATCAGCCCATCTTATTTTTTTTTCACACATCTCCTTACTATCCCCATCTAGGATAATTCTTTTCTCACAGTTCCTTACTTGTTGCATGTTTCATTCCAGAACTTTTCTATTGCCCTCTATGGGATGTTCAGTTTTAATTCTTTGGATGTTGTAGTATTCCATAGTTCAGTCATATAATAACAACAATAAAATACTTATAGTACTCAAATTTCTGGGAGATGTCAGGGGTTATTAAATGAAATTCGTAATTCCTAAAGGTAATCCAGTCTGTTCTCCCATTTTATTTTAGGTCCAATTGTTGTCCGTTTGCCAGGTGTGCCCAGGACACCAGTCTCTGAGTCATCTGTGCCAGAATTTGGAGAATAAATTTTCTTCATTCACTTGATTTTTCCCATGCGGATGGTTATGCCAGACTCTACTGAGTGGCTACATAACTCTTCCAAGAAGCCCTATCCTAGTGTAGGGCTTTGTGTAAATGTGTATGCAAATAGGAGCATCTGGAGGACTTCTTGGTCCTTCTTCAACTTGAACTCTATGTCGGATCACTTCCAACATAGTCAGTGGCAGACATGTTTGGGAAGCTCGTATTTCCCTGTTTTATGCCTTGCCTAATGTTAATCAAAGGTCCCTTCAGAAAGTGCCATCTACCCAGGCACTGCAGGCTTAAGACTTCAAAACCTTTATATAAGTCCTGAAGCTCAATTTTCATGTGTTGTCTTCCCAGTTAGTGTAGGAGCTCCTCGAGAGTAGAAATTATTTCAGCTTTATTATTTGAATCCCCAGTGCTTAGCGTAGTTGTTGGAAATTATAAGCCCCTAGTAAAGGTTTTTTTTAAATTCATTCATAAAAATTATTATAAAAATCTTTGCAGAGATTTTCTGTTTTTCTTCTCTTTTCCTTTTACTCTCATCCTTAAATCCCCTCAGAGTGACTTTGCTGATTGTGGTCCCTTTGCCAAGCTCGCTTCAAACTGTGTTTACCTTCTATAGTTTCTCACTATTTTGTGAGTTGGTATCACTCACAATTTTCCATTATATCTTCTTGTAAGTAAACAAGTTCATATTCTGAACTGGTATTGCCCTTAGTTGCATTCTCTCTCCAATTAAGCCAAGTGCTTGATGATTAAGGTCTTTTTTAAAGACTTATTTGGTCTCCTTGCAATAACAATTGATTTATAATGGTTGTGTTCTTACGAGATTATTGTAATCTATGTCTATATCCTTTCTTCTATCCATATCCCATTTTTAAACATCAATATCTTGTTCATATAGGTCACGATTTTTGATGAAATGAAAAATCATTTTGATTATATGCCATACCTTTTTGTCATTTTTATTTTTTCTTCTAGCTTTGTACCAATTTTTATCTTTGCTTTAACAGGACAGCTGTATAACTATGTACAGATAGTTAATTCAGGAATGACTCCCACATCAGTAACAGTTTTCTGTTAGTTAAAATATCATCAAGTGGATGATTTGTGATGTCCATTGCCTTTCAATTCTTTAAAAATATTCATGATATATATGCACAATACATAAATGTAATATATATAAAATGTATGTATATATAGATACATATATACACACATGTGTGTGTACATATATACTCGTATGGTTTTAGATACTTTCATTCCTTATTCTTGATCCGTGTTTTCAAATATATTTCTCACTATCCTTACATATTCTAATATGCATTGAAGTCACTGAGCATATCAATGTATATGCTGATGTAATTTAAAAGGTCTTATGAAGTTCTATGTAGAATCCCTTTATCTCCTCATCTCTGAAATGATATTAGGACATAACTAAACTTATCTGCATTATAGTTTTTTTAAAAATATTTATTGAAAGTCTCATAATACAAGATGAACAAATATGCCATGAAATTATGTTTCTTCTTCTTGTCTATAGGCACATGAAAAAATTAATTCCACCAGCTCCTTTATTTACATCTCCGAGGAAAATCTATAAGCCGGTCTTTCATTTAACCATGACATTCTTCTTTCTTCGATTTTCATTTAATAGCAAAAAAAATTCAATATTGAATGATTCAATTCCTCTAATGGTATTTCTTTTCATTGGGTAGTTGAAATGACAAGGGAAGATACTTTCAGAAAACCCTGTGAAGACCTATATGAATTGATGCAAAGTGAAGTGAACAGAACCAGGGGACTATTGCACATACTAACAGCAATATTGTAAGGATGATCAACTGTGAAGGCTTAGCTACTCTGATCAAGACAATGATCCAGCACCAAAGGACTCATGAAGAAAAATGCTACACTCCAGAGACAGAAGAGATAAACTCTGAGTGGAGACTGAATCATGCTTTTTAAACTTATTTTATTTTTCTTGCTTTTTTGGCAACATGTGAGGCATTGCTTTTTTCTGGGCCTGTTCTCTGGATTCTTAAAATGTGACATCCCAAACTAAACAGATATGGTCTTATCAGTACAGCACAAAAGTGGCATCATTATCTCCATTAATCTGAATATCTTACTTCTATCATACAGCATGAAATTTTGTTCATTTTTACCTGTTTTGTCACATTATTGACTCATGTCAAGCTTGCAGTAAGTTGAAATTTTCAAGGTTTTCATATCTTAATTGATTTTTAGCCACATCTTTCCGTCCAGTATGTGTAAAAAAAATTTTTTAATCCAAGTCTTAGACTTAACATCCATTTCTGTTACATTTCATTTTTGACCTCCTTCTAGCCTATCAAATTATTTTAATTACCAGTTCTGATACCTCAAATATTAGATAATACACCTAGATTTGTGTTATGCAAAAAAAATTATAAGTGTGTCCCTTTTCTTTCACCAAAGTCAAGGGTTTGGTTTGGGGATTTTTGTTTGTTTGTTTTTTCATGAGAAAAGGACAAAAATTAGACCATTCTTCTGTGACAGGAATTCAGAAAGAAAAACCTCCTTCTAGGAATGATGTCAATATCACTTCATTAATCAACACTCTTTGAATATTGTTGTTCAATTCTACCAACAATAAGCATTATTAAGCATCTACTACTATGTGCTCAGCCTGGAGACAGAGAGAGAGAAAAATGAAATAATTTCTATCTTCAAGGAGCTTACATTATCTAACTATGAACTGGGGTATTTGGGAGATTCAGGGAGGACTAGTACTTCTTGGATGAGGGCTTGCTGCGCCCTTTTCAGAGCTACTCATCCAACTTTGGCATCCACCTATCACTCAACTCTCACCTGTGGCTCCAAAAAGCTGTAGTATGCATAGCAGCCACACCCTGGTAAAACTGTCTCAGCAGATGGGCTAGACCAGGTTGAGGGCAACCAACACATCTCATACCTAGCAGTTAGGGGGATGTCTACCCCAAGCATGAGAAGACTTCCCCCCGTGGAGTGGGCAGATGAGAACAATTTACTCCAACCGCCAAGAAGACAGTTAAAGCAGGCACTGTGGAGCACTTAGAGCTAGGTCAGACATTGAAGACACCAAGCTCATCTACTGCATCCTGTGACATTGCTAATTGTTCTGACACTGGTATTCAGCGAGTATGGAAGAGAGAGTGAAACTGATGACTTTGTGCAGCTCTGCCTCACTTAAATCTAATTTACACTAGAGTCAAGGAGATACCTGATGTCATTGGTCCTCTTCAAAAACAAAGGATCGACAACAACAACAAAATCAGCAACTATGAATCTAACAGTAATCTCAATCAAACCCACATATTTCCACTTGTCAGTTGTCTTGCTAAAGTATAGAAAGAGTATATTTTTAAGCAGCTAAGTGTTACAGTGTCTAGAGCACTGGACTTAAAACAAAGAAGATCTTAGTTTGAATGCTGCCTCAGATATTTGCTGCGCATGGGACTCTGACCAAACCATTTAACTTCTCTCAGTCTCTGTTTTCCCATGGGCATAAAAATGACACCCACTTCATAGGGCTGTTGTGAGGTTCAAAGGAAAAAACATCTACAAAGTGTTTTGCAAACTTTAAAAGACTGTGTAAATGCTAACTGCTTTTATTACAGTTATTATGGCAATTCCTAGATCTATCTCTTTCTAGTGATCCTTAAAACAACAACAACAACAAAGGAAATAAAGTTAATTTGGCAGGATTTAATATTTTAGATTATGGAATTTTAGAGCTGAAAAAGAACTGAGAGATCATTTAACACAAGCCCCTTAATTTGCAAATGAGCAAAATTGAGTCCAACATTTTACTATTTCTCCCTCTGGAAGGGTGAGTTTTTTTCCTTCTAAATAAGAAGTCCTTTATAAGGTTTTGTCATCGCTCTAAATTAATCTTACATTTTCACAAAGTAATTTTCCAGGATGGGGAAATTCCTTTTTTTTTCAGAAATGTGAATGATTCTAAAAGAAGATGCAGCACAATAATTATTGTTGAGGTTGCCTATGCATCTATCTGAAGTACATTTCCAAATTATACTTGAAGGTGTGCTATTAAATGTTTAATAGCCTGCTCTCTGAAAAAAATGAATACTTGATACACTTTTAAGTTTATTCTTCCTTATTAACATTTTCTTCATCACTTTCTAGAAAATCAACAAAACAATGAATCTAACCCTGATTTATAGCATTTGTAGATTTCCAATGTGTAAATTTTCAGACAAACTTTAAAAAAAAATCAGCTCTCAAGAACTGGTTCAAACTGGTTCTAGTATACTACTGAAATTTATGTTTATTGAGGACCTCAACTATATATAAAGATATCAAAGGACCATAGACACATATGACAAGCATACTAGCTTCTTTTTCTTCTCTTGACTACATGGTGGGATTTTTTTCCCTTACAATCTTTATTAAATGCTTATTAATAATATACCATTTTCTTGTTTCCCTTTTAAAGCTTATAGGAAAGCCTACCCCACAGCCACTGAGAATCAGAAAACTTTAAAACAGTTAGTAGCTACACTGTGACATCTGCTCACTACAACAACATGAGATTTTGTAGTATGAGCCTGGTCTGCCCAAAATCCAACTGTTGATTCCGGCCAAGCTTGGCTTTTTGTATTTGTGTCTGCAAACCACTGAAGGCAGATTCTGGAAGCTGAAGTCAACATCTGAAATGCAGAAGTGGGCCAGGCGAATAATTTAATAGAGCTTACTTAGAAGATGAAAGAGAAAGACCTGAAAAAAGATGCTTCTCCTCTTCCATCTATCTCAGAATCTTTTACTCAGATTGGTATCCTGAATTTTGAAATGGTCAATATAGACCTGGGTTGTTAAGGTCTGGAAGTTATCAGAATGTCATTGTGGACCATTCTGTGATCTGTGTTCTATTTTAAAGATAAATCTACTGAAGTTCTTGATAATATCTCAAGGTGACACAATTAGCAGAGCTGTTGGTCATCCTTTGTTTTGAAGAGGACCAATGATGTGACAGGGTAATGTCTTGATTTGTGTATGAACTGGATTTAAGTGAGACAGATTTGCACTGAGGGATCAGTCTCACTTGCTTTTCCAGTCACCAAAGTCCAGAGGCAATACTGGCAATGTCCTGGATGACCTTGGCATCTTCAATCTATGACCAAGCTCTAAGGACCCCATAGCACTGTTCTTGTCTTCTGGTGGGGGAAGTTTTCACATGCTTGGAGTAGACATCCCTTTAACTCACCAATGAGTTTGAGGCCTGCAGAAGTACCATAGATAGAAAGTATCAGAACCATAATCTCTTTGTTTCTAGTCTAGGATTTTTACCATACTACAATCCTGCCTTGATAGATGGATATCCACAAAACTCATAAATTCTATTCAAGAATTTCCTTTGTTCTACTAAAAACTCTTCATCAGGGGATCATGTGATGCTTGCATCTCTCAGAAGATGAAACCTCACAATAGGATACCATCTGATATATTCGGGACCTAAGGGTAAAAGAAGACAGCTACTCCATTCAGTTACTTTTGGTACTTTTACTATGGCAAAAATTAGACTGGGGTGAGAAATAATAGCCTTAAGGTAAACTAAAGTTTTTTCATTAAATTCCAATAATCATTCTATAATATGTATTAAGTTAGCTAATGAATATAGAGTTCATCCTTTAATTTTGTTAAGGCAACTTCTCTCATTAAAATTCTATATCCACTTTGGACCAATAAATCAATCAATCAATCTACAAGCATCTATGAAGAAAAAGGCAGAGGAGAGAAAAAAGAAAAGGAAAGCTCTCTGCTCTCAAGCAGCTTCCAATCTAGGCAGGAAAGTAACATATACATATACTACTTATACATGTACATATAATATATACATGTGTATATACAAGACACAGACAGATCAGACACAAAGAACCTTATATGAGAAGGCGCTAGCAGCTGAGATAAACAAGAAAGGACTCTGGTATAAGGTGGCTCAAGCTAAATCTTGAAGGAAGCCAGGAATTTTAAGAGGTGGAGGTTAAGAAGAAAAACATTTCATCCATGAGGGACAGCCAATTAAAAACAAAACGAAACAAAACATGGAGCTGGGAGATGGAGCATCACAGGTAAAGAAGAGCAAGTAGACCAGTATGATAGAAGTTAAACATAGCATACTTGATTGGTTGAACCCCACTGATGTACATGTGCATGTATGTGTGTGAGGGAAAGATAGAGGGAAGGATGAAAAGAGGGATTTCAGGAAGACTACTAATTATTTGAACTGTCAAAGACATTTCTAGTTTACTATCAACATGGAAATCCATCAAGATGACATATAATTGAGAATTTAATTCTTAACATTAACTCTAAGCATATAAGATGTTCCTGCAAGATAGAATTAGATAAATCCTCTTGAGCCCAGTCAGGCTGATCTTGACAGAAGACCAAGTAGACTGCCTAGCTCCAAACCAACAGAAGGAGAGAGAGAGAGAAATGCTCAATGGAAGAGCCAAAGAGGTCTTTCACCATTTCTTTTGCCACCAGGAAGGGAGAGAAAGGGAGGAAGAACTCAGAAGACCTGTATGTCTCTGAGCTCTTCCCACTACTTCTTTCAGCATAAGCTATGTGTAATTACCCTCTTCCTTAATAGAGTATAGTCTACTACACATATTTGGATCAAAGGTGATGTGATGCGTAGGCATCACAAGAACTATTCCAGATCCAGAGGATAGTAGTGAAGCTGCCCCTGATGAGGGGAAAGTCCGTTGGTTTCGTAAGGGGATATATAATTCTAAATCAAAAAGAACTTTCAAAGGGAAGATAGGGGTCAGGCCAAATGTTTTACTAATTTACTTCTGTAAAATCAACCAATAGAGAACCTGACATTTTCTCTTAAACTCTTATGTCTAGTAATTTAGCTAGATAGAAATTTGACTGAGAAATATTTGGGGATTTTAGGGGCTTACAAGCTGAATATGGATCAACTGTGTTATATGGTGGGAGTTTGTGGGAGGGGGGAGCTAACATAATATTTAATGTCTTTAAGAGTCATAACGTCCATGAATAAAGAACTGATTGTCCAGCCACATGTCAAGTATTATTTCCAGATCTGGCCACCAAATTTTTAGGAAATATATTGAGACGATAGAGCATCCAGAGGAGGACTGTTAGAATAGTGAAGGGTCTCAAATTCATGATTTACGGATATCAATTTAAGGATTATTTAGTTTAAAAGACAAGATTTAGAGAAGTTACAGTCAGGTTAAAGTATTTGTAGGGTTAATAAGTGGAAGAGGGATTAGGCTTGTTCTGCATAGTTCTGGAAGACAGAAGTAGGAATAATCAATAGATAGTTTATACTGATATAAGAAAAAACTTCCAGGGCAGCTAGGTGGCACAGTGAATAGAGCACTGGCCCTGGAAGTCAAGAGGACCCAATTTGAAATCCAGCCTCAGACACTTGACACTTAACTAGCTGTGTGACCTTAGGCAAGTCACTTAACCCGAATTTCCTTGCCTTCCTCCCTCCAACAAAAAAAGAAAGAAAAAACTTCCAAACAGTCAGAATTATCCAAAAGTAAAGTGAATTTATTTGCAAGTAGTGGGTTCTCTTTCACTGAAAATCTTGAAAGAAAGGCTGGATTTACCAAGATATATTATAAAGGGGATTCTTATTCAGGTATGGTTTTGGACTAGATTTCTTTTGAGATCCCCTCAAACTCAGATTCTATGAAGTTGTGTATTAAGGAGGTCTGACACTCTAAACAACAGAAAATAACAACTCAATCTTGTCACAATCCTAATTGTTGTACATATTGCTGAGAAAGCAGAGTCGAGTGGGGAAGGAAAAAATTATTAGAGTCACTTCAAGTGAACAGTTAATAAGGTGGTATCAGTTGATCATTCTGATGTTGCCATGGACGGCTTACTGGGAGAGCTTCTAACAACACGGACCAAATGCAGGTCAAGTTGCCTCAACCTTTACTCTACTGCAGTTGATCCCAAAAGAGTATTTAAATTTCAATGCCCAGAAATCCAATACGTGAAAATTTGAGGCTGCCATTCCTTAGGGAACCTAAACTGTCACTTCCTGACATGGTAGTGCATACTATGATTATGGTACACTCATGTAGGGTGAATGACCTTGCTTTGCATTTAGTGATAGCTTCATTTACAATAATAAGTAAAGAAGTTTATGTCTTCTGCATTCTTTACCATTTTTCCTATGTATTTTGGCATAAAGCATTCTGTCAATATTTAGATGAATCTGTGATGTCATCTATGTAGTTAGTCTCTCCAATGGTTCAGACCACAACTGATCCCTCCCTTCTCATTCTGCTGAACTTTTGTCTATCTTGTTGCATAAATTCTACACAGGAATTCTACCCAAAGTGTTAGGGACACTATATTCCTCTTGATATTGCATGGAGATGAATATTATCACTCCATAAGAAATATTAATTATGAAGAATTCAGAAAAAAAACTTAAGAAGATTTGTATGAACTAATATAAAGCAAAGTATGCAAAAACAAGAAAACAGTTTAGACACTGATCTCAGCAATGTATAGGAAAACAATATTATGAGACATAAGAACTCTGATGAATGCCATGATGAACCTTAACTTCAGAGGACCAGCAGTTGAATCATGTCTTCTGTCTCTTGGCAAAAAGGTTGTTGACTAGAAGTGTGGAATGAGTTAGACATGGCCAATGGATTGGTTTGTTTTTCCTTAACTATATTTTGTTACAAAGGAAAATTTATCATGACTAATATGGAAATGATTTTTGCATGATTGCACATGTATAACCTATATTAAATTGCTTACTGTCTCAGGAAAAGGAGAAAGGAGGGAGGGAGAGAATTTGGAACTCAAAAAAAGTTTTGATGAATATTAAAATTTGTTTTTACAGGTAATTGGGAAATAATAAAATGTTATTTAAAAATAAAGAAAACATTTTAAGTGGAGGAAAAAAAAAAATGAGAGTTCCTGACTGGAGTTGGGGTAAAAAGTAGGGAGAGGAAGAAAGGAATCATTTTAAAAGTGACAACTATGTTTAAAATACCAAATTTTTTTCTTTCTTTTTTTTTTTTTATGAAAGCCATTGAATGCATGGAGACCAATGGAGCACATGGACTCTCCATCTGTTATCATGTTAGTGCTACATGATCAACCCACCTCTTTTGGGGGCCATGCATCTTTCTGATGGCTTCTTTGGCGCCACTCCTCCAGAGACATTCTTCATTTGTAATATGGTGTAGCTTACTCACAGCCACCATGTGCTTTTCCATTGCCCTTTGGGTGACCTGCAATTTTAATTCTTCGAAGTCTGTGGTGTGCCATGAAATAGACCAATAAAGACAAAGCTTCTTCCTGAGATTTCCTCAAAGTGTCTACAAGCAGATAAAAAACAGATGCAGTAGAGATGTGACATCTAGTTCTCAGTTATTTATTCCATGATCTTCTAGCTACTGTGTTCTTTAAAACTGTTTATCAAGCCCACTGACAACCTCACTCTTCTAGCTTAAAGCGATAAGCAGACATATCACTTTGTACATTAATGATTTTTTTTATGTTGAAAATAAAGATAGTCCTAGAAGTCTGCAGTACAATAAGGCTAAGGGGCAAATGGATGCATGTTAGAGATGTTGCTCTGAGCTATGTTACAAATACAAATGTACTACTTCTGTGACCTTGGGCAAGTCTCTTAATCTCACTGGGTCTCAGTTTTCTCATGTGTAAATTGAGTGAATTGGGTTAGATCATCTCTAAGACTTCTTCCAATGGTGACATTTAATAAGAGGTGGTGCAATAAAATGGAGCGAGCAATGGATTTAGAGCCAGGGGCCCTGGATTTGACTCTTACCACTTACTAATTGTATGAATTTGGGTTGGTCACTTGCCTTCTCTGGGACTCAGTCTCTTCATCTATAAAATGAGTGCATTGGCCTAGATCAGGGGTTGGGAACCTATGGCAGGTTTTCCCTTCTCTGGACTAGATCTATGGTTCCTTCCAGCTCTAAAACAATGATCCTATGGTACTCAATAAGCTATAGATTGTTTTCTTGCTAACACCAGATCCTGGTTTAAAAAAAAAAACCATTCCATATGCTTCAATAAAGCTGTTAGTCCATTTTTTCCATTACTCTCTAATATTTGAATTATTATATAAGTGTTTTCTTTAAGTTAACAGCTATCTGGTACTTAAAAGTTCCTAGGATATCAATGGCTATAATCACTAGCTTGCCATTTCACATGAATAGCAAAAGAGATTTCTGATAGATGTAGTTTTACATTTGTGTCCTAAGATTCAGTGGAAAATGTGACTTTTTATGCTTTTCTGTACATTCCCAATTTAATAAATAACATTCTGATGGGAAGTGTTTTAAGGAGAGTTTGTGCAATTTCAAGCAAAGCGGTGAAAATATATAACTTTCTATCACTACTTTTTTTCACTTTTTCCAAGGTTTGGATTTCCTCTGCCTGCCTGTCTGAGTTAACTTTAGGGGGGTGGGGGGAAAGAGAAATTAAAAAGAGAAGAAAACCTTATGTAAAGTGGGACACTTCAAAGCTAAGCAAGATCAAAGTGTGATGAGGGCCACTGGATGGAACAAGCATGAATACAAAATTGTCCCGTTGATGTTGGCTTGAAATTTCAAGTTTTATGACTTGTACCAGAGTCTCAACTTTGGATCAGTGGAATATCTGAGCCCTGAGAATTTGAATGAAAAGTCATGGCTTACTCTGCCTTTCAGAAATGTCATTTAGACAGGTCTATCTTTATCATCAGGTAGCAGGCGTAATCTCTTATCACTTAGAACCAGGCTTAAGGAGGAGGGTCTCACTCTACCTATCAATTGTGCCTTTTTTTTCAGATTGTAGCCCTCATGCCTTCTTCATTGATGGACTTGTTTTAGCCCCAAGAAACCAATCTTCTGATGAAAAAACGTTTTCTCCCCCAAATTTAGCAAGCTAAGTAAAATTCTTCTCCATAGTGGATAAAGTTTTAGGCTTGGAATTAAAAGATACCTGGTTTTGTATCCTGCCTCTCACATCTGCTATCACCTTCCAAGAATTTATTTTCATATGACTCTTTGGTCATCGTCCTCTCAGGTTCATTCTACACTGCTCATGATTGCCATTAGGTAGGCCAGCCTGGAAGATTTCTTAAGCTGAAAGGTATTCTTTGTTCTATGGATAACTTGGGAGGGATCTTTCAGCAGACTGACTTCAGGTAGAAGAGATCTGGGCTCAAATCCTGGTTTTGAAACTAATTGTATGACCTTGGTCGAGTCTTTTTTCACTTCTCTGATGTTCAGTATCTTCATCTATAGAATAAGAGCATTAGACTTGGTGGCCTCTAAAGTTCCTTTCAAATGTAAACATATGATCATATGAATGTTGGGGTTAGCAATCCTGGATCATTGTAATGATGAAATGAGATAATGCATGTAAAGAGCTTTGCAAACTTTAAAATGCTATAGAAAAGTCAATTAATAATATATATATATTATTAATAATAATAAACTATCATCTCTACTCCCACACTTCCTAGCCCAGTGGCATGTCCATAATTAGTACTCACGAAATATTTGTCAACCTGAATTGACAAGACAGAAAGTCATTTTCTTTGTGTTCCTGAATGTGTCTAATCTGGTTTCTAAACATTTCCTGGCTCTCAGCAGTCTTAGGGGCTAGGGGATTCAATCTTCTCCATGAATGCTAAAAATGCAGAGACATTAATATGCTAAAAGGTGGTGTGGTCTGCTGCTCCAGAGATGCAATGGGTGTTCTCCAGCGTTTTGCTTCACTGAAGCCTTCCTACACCACACATGGAACCAGTAAAGGGGCAACTTTTTTTCCTTGAAATGGTCCATGCTGTTGCATTTGAAACGGTGTGTGCTGCCGCTGGGTGTTCTGTGGTTCTGTCTCAACAACATTACTCAGAACTTGCATTCAGCAGGTATCAGCCAATGAGACCTTTAGTATCGTTGGAGAAAATAAATCACACTCACAAGAACGACCCATCTGTTTTGAATAGCAACATAGATGTTCGATTGTCTGTTTCAGGTAATATTTAATGTGAGAGAAAGTGAGCCCAAACAGCTTATTCTCCTGAAGACTAAGAAGCATGATGTATTCCAGTAAATGCTGAAATTGACATGAAAGGAGGAGCCAGGAGCATCCCTGTTACTTTCAAAAGTTAAAAAAAAAAAAAAAAAACCTATGTTTTTCTATGACTCTGCTGACCTCTAGTGATCAAGCTGGAAAGTGTTTGAAAGGTCTTTTGGAAACATTTTTCCTAGGAATTATTTCTCCAGTCAGAGTTTGACATTCAACATTCTCTAAATTAAAGGCAGAGCTGATTAACTTGTTTGAGTTCCCACTTTTAGAGGCAGAGAAGCTATTTCTGCTTAGAGATATATTGACATCAAACAGAAGGAAAAAGGAAACTGCAAAGAAATGGCATTCTTGTATCTGCATTCCTCTAGGGTGTCAAAAATGTTTCATCTGAAATGGGGACTCATCAGATACCAAGGTTGGCATAATCACCTACATGCCACATGGTCTTTTTAAAGCTGACCCCTAGTAGCCAATGCAATCACTACTCTTGTCATATCTGTGGGTCCAGAATTCAGCTGTTTCCATCATTCTTCACCTATCTTCAGAACTGCTGTTTCAAGGTATACCATCCCACACAATTGTCAGGTATCTTGACAAGTTACAAGCTGAGGGAATGGGTGGAAGGAAACAATATACAGTCAGAGAAAAATCCCTAGCAGACACAGCCTGAAGTCCTGACGCTATCTCTTGCTCCTTGTGTGATCTTTGGGGTTCTGCCGCTGGACCCAAGCTTCTTTATCTGCACAATGAGGAAGCTGATTTAGAAAAAAAGTTCTCTTCAGTCCTAGGTAGATCACAGTCCTACAATCTATGACCCAAAGCTATAACTAGCAAAGTTTGTATATGGGACAAGTGGTCCTAAAATGGAGGGTGAGTGCCCTATTGCAGAGACTGCTCGGTCACAAAGAGTGGGGGATTCAAGGAAGTGAATCCTGGGACATCACAAGGTTTCTATGTTGTTGCTGACTATGCAAAAGCAATTGAATCAGTAGAAGGAAATACAGCTTACATAGCTCTCCTCCAACAAAGTGCCCCTCACTGGTATGGTAAAATTATGCAAAATACAACAATAGAGATAATTTGATTTATTATATCAATATAGAGAGAGATATACACTTTCCAAAGGGATGGGCTAGAAAGGAGTTCATGCTATGCAGGCAAAGTTGCCTAAGACACTGAGAGATTTCTAAGGTCGCTGAATGACTGTTTGCATTGTAAGCAGACTCTAAATGTGGGTACGTGGGACAAAGACCCATAACCCCTCTCTAGCTAATCTCAATTTTAAAAAGACTGCCTTAGAACTATATTCTGTTATATATAGCTTTAAATGACTTGGTAAATGCTTTTTGGTTGTGCTTACACATTCGTGGTATGTTTGCACACATTTTTGGAGTGGACCTAAATGGTCAGGCTCTGTTCCAAGCATAGAATTCCTGCATTCAGAGGCACATCTATCACCCAATCAGGCTCCTTGGATCTGAAAAAGTCCTAGGAGTAAAAGGCAGAAAGAATAAGGTTCAGGTTCTGTGACCTCCTGCCTCCTAATACAAGATTTTTCTAATTAAGTATTATTTTTATAGAGATACAGGATTATATGTTAGGTGGCACAGTGGATAGAGCACTGGGCCTGGCATCAGGAAGACCTGAGTTCAAATACAGCTTCAGACACTTATTTGTTGGGTGAACCTGGACAAGTCACTTAACCTCTGTTTACCTCAGGTCTTCAGTTGTAGAATGGGGGTCATAATAACACCTGCATCCCAGGGTTGTTGTGAGGAACAAATGAGACAATATTAGTTAAGTATTTACAACTATGCCAAGCATAGAGTAGAAACCATAAAAATGTCAGCAATTGTTACTATTAATTATTACATGTTTAGAGTTGGGAAGGCCCTTAGAGATCATCTAGTCCATCTCATTCATCCTACAGATGAGTAAACTGCCCCGGCCTGCAGGGCACAACGTGGACCCTAGAAGAGAAAGAGGGACGGGGGACAAGAAACACGAAGAATGGAGACAAGACAGGTTTTCTGATCAAGTCTCGTTTATTGAATGCAAGGGCATGAGTATATAAGGAAGGAGAGGATTTCCACAGGTAGATAAGCCACAGCATTCCAGAGAATGGTATGCAAGGAAGCTGACCAGCCACAAAATGTTCTGATAAGATATTGTAAAACATTGACCAGGTGTTGTCCACTGGCCCCCAACAAGCTAATATTCTCTGTGGGGTTTTCTTGGCAAAGGTGCTGGAATGCTTTGCCATTTCCTTCTCCAGTGGACTAAAGCACACAGAATTAAGTGACTTGCTCAGGGTCACACAGCTATTGGGTGTTTGAGGCCAGATTTGGAATCAGGCTTTCCTGACTCTAGGCCTGAGCACTCTATCTACTGAACCGCCTAACTCAGGCCTACATAGCCAGAAACCAGAAGGCTTCCCTAGGCCCAGAGATAATGTGGAAGAAATAATTTTGTGTGTATGATTTCCTCGACAGAATTCATTCCGATTAGAATTAGGATGGTGGTTGAGGTGCAGAGGATGGAGTGTTTGGGCTTGCAGTCAGTAAGACCTGAGTTTGAATCTTGCCTCACACATTCACTTGCTGTGTGAACCCAGGCTACTCATTTAACTTATTGTGACTTCAGTGTTCTCATGGGGATGATTATAGCATCAGCCTCCCAGGGTTGCTGTGTGTATCAAATGAGATAGGTACAGTGCTTTGCAAACCTTAAAGTGATAGAGAAATGCTTATATTATTATGAATATTTACTAGTAACTAATAATACTTAAGGAGGATGCCTTGGCAAGAATCAAGAAACCTGGAATTACTCTTTAGTACCCTCAAGAAGACCCATAGCCAGAGTGCATTAATCATGCATTGCTAAGCATGTATTCATTTGTGACTAGCTATTGAGAAACTGGGGGGAGACTTGAACCAGTTGTGGTTAATTTTATTCATCTAAAATACCCCCACATTGAACCCCAATTCCATGTGAATTTAAAGTTGAATGGATGTGAGCCCAGGATAAAGTGGTCACATCTCTGTTTGAAGGTCCAGAACATGAAGAAAAATACGGATAAACAGAAAGATCCTGGATCCCAGGGACTTGCCCTCACTCATATCAGAAAACTGCACGGGTTGGGCCAGGGCCAGCAGCATATGGCTCACATATTATCTTTCGCTTGGTTGGCAGAATTGTACACATAATCTTATCTCTCTCAAAGTTCTGTTTATTATGATATAAACAGAATAATGGTTAATAATTTGATCAACACAAATTTGTGTTTCTTTTCATTTACTTCATTATTTAATGAAATGATACAGAATATTAATTGTGTTCTCTGAGAAAAAGAGCCTCTGGTAGATGGCTCCCAGAGAACGAGGAGGTCTTTATATCATCCTTGTTATTCTGACTCACCACTGAAAAGGGAGGGAGAGAAGGGAAAACTATCCATCACCTCACCCCAAGTTCCCTCCTAAGCTTGGAGAGAATAAAGTGGAAAAATGTTGTTCTTCCTGAGGTTTCTTCTTCCCCTCCTAAAAGAAGCAGTATTGTACTGTGCAAAGAATGCTTCCTCTAGGAGTCAGGAGACCTGTGTTCAAAACCTTTCTTCTGCCTTGGCATTGTTTGAGTTTGGAGAATTCACTTTACTTTCTTGGGTTATAAAATGGGAGGTTTGGGCTCAATGGCCTTTGAGGTCCCCTTTCTCTCTAAATCTATGATTTCATGAATTAAATCATAGGATTTATATGTGTGATACACTTCACAGATCAATGAAACCAAATCCTTCATTTCACTGAGGCCCAGAGTACAGTTACTTGTTTGTATTCAGATGGATATCAAATCAGTTGGAATTTGAACCCATGATTTCTGACTCCAAATCTCATACTCTTTCAAATATAACACACTCATTATCCTTGTACCAATCGATCCTTAAAATCTGGTTAACTGATTTGGTACTCAGTAGGTGCTATTTATTTTTTTAAAAATCCATTTTATTTTATTTTATTTTTTTTTTGTGTGGCTCAGGATAGAGGATAGAATGCCTGTCTCCATTCAGGAAGATATAAGTTCAAGTCCTATCTCTCATGCTTACAGGTTATGTGATCTTGGTTGATTCACTTCACATGGCTAAACCTCAATTTATGGATCTTTGAAAAGGGCATATTACAGCTTACCTTACAGTGTGCATACCAGGATCAATGGAGATAATGTATGTAAAGTGCTTTGCAAAAGTTAAAGCATTATATAGTTGCTTGCTCTTCAACTAAATGTATTTTTCCCTTGATTTCCCCCATTCGCTCCCCTATATTTACTGATTTTATGGGTTTTTTTAAACTAATAACATTGTTATCATCATTCTTCTCCTCTTCTTTCTCTTCCTCCTCTTCTTCTTGATCATCTTCCAGGAACCTAAAAGGTAAGCAAGGACAACTTCTGATGTGACTTTGTGTCTCTAGTACCTAGCAAAGTACCCCACAAAAAATAGACGCAAGGCTTGTTGGTCTATTGTTGCTTGGTGTCTGCTGATGAAAATGAATGACAGCCTTCAGGACACATGCCTTAGCACCTTTTGTTTTTCCATTGGTAAGTCACATTTTGCTTCCTTGGCATTCTCTTTGATAGACCTGATAGACAGTTTCCTCATGGTAGAAATGTGTACTCATCCACTCTGAAAACCTTACTTATCCTGTATACATGGTAGATTTGCTCAAAGCCATGGAGTGACCTCTAGTGACATGTCTGACCAATGATAGTAAAATAAACATGTCACCAAAGGCAAGGCAACAAGGGTAAACAACCTGGTTACTAATGTTCTCTTCTTTGATCTTCTTGAAGGTGTTTATAAAAAAGAGATCTTTATAGAATCCTAAGAAATTTCACCTGTGATAAAGAGATTATAAGTCTGCCTAGAAAGTTGAACTCTTTTTAAAAGAATACTGGAAAAAGTATTGAATTTGGAGTCAAAAGATGTTGCATTCAATCCTGTTTTTATGTCCTTGGGCATTGCTTTCTCCTCTGAAAAAAATGCTTTCCTAGCCCTCAATCTGGTCATCTAAAGACCTCTAAAATTTCATCCAGGTATAATTTATATTCCCTATCACCTGAGACTTGAACCTGTATCCACTGATTCTAAATTCATATTTTCTGCAGCATCACACTATCTCTCAAATGTAGCTGTGAATGAGTATGCCTTCATCTCCTTGAGTACCAACTGGGATTCTCACTAGATTCTTGAGGAATTGCCGTGCGGTCAGTCATGGGAGTTCTGAGAATAACTACGTAAGAGTATGAGTATGTATAAATACCTGTGTTCCTGTCAATCACTCACTGCTACAGAAGTTTCAGTTAACTGTAGGTGTTCAAAATTATGCTGAGAGTGGTACAAGATATAGAAGGAAGAAATCCCTCATGACACAAATGAGAAACTCGTTTGTCCATTGAGCCTTCATTCCTGTGAGTGACTTTTGCCTGTGCTGGCAATGCTTGACAACCAGAGTGGTTGGGGGAGGGGTAGGGAGAAAATCAAAGTGGGGAAGGAGAAAAAAAATTGAAAAACAGAACAAGAGAGAGTGTTAAAAATAATTTTTTATTACTATCTTTTGATATTATGTCATTTTTATTTCCTCTTAACCCCTCCTTCTACTCACTCCCATGGGGCCATCCTTACAAAAAGAAGAAAAAAAAGTTCAATAAGATTAACCAATAAATTGAAAAAGTTGGGTGCTATAGTCTTTTGCTCCAGTGGACTACCACTTCTGCAAAGTAGTGAGTGGAGATGTCTTTTCACATCATTCTTTGAGACTGAATTTGGTTATTATAATTTTATTAATTCAGTTTTAATTGCTTTGTTTTTTGTTCATTCCATTTATATTGTTGAAGTCATTCTGTATATGTTTCCTAGATTTACTGATTTCACTTTGGATAAGGTCATTTACATCTCTCCTTGTTTCTCTGTTTTCATCACATTCATTACTTCCTTCAGCTTATAGCTATAAATATATTACCTTCACATTCCACACTTTATTTGGATAGAGTTTTGGTCCTGAAGTCAGAAAGACTCATATTCTATATTTCAAATCTGACCCTCAGACACTTAAATAGCTATGTGACCCTGGGCAAGTCACTTAACCCTGTTGGCCTTGGTTTCCTTATCCATATAAAGAGCTGGAGAAGGAAATGGAAACACTCCAGTATCTTTGCCAAGAGAACCTCAAATGGGGTCATGAAGAATCGGACATGACCAAAAACTTACTAAACAGCAGCCACAAGTGGAAAGAATGCTGGACCTGAAATCAAAGGAGACCTGAGTTTGAATCCTGGCAACAGTGCTTACTAGCTACGTGACTGTGGGAAAGTCACTTATTCTCCCTCAGTTTTCTCGTGTGAAATGGAGCAAATAGTGCCTGTAGTACCTACTTCCCAGAATTGCTGTGAGACTCAAACACGATCATTTGAAGAAAGCTCTTTGCAAACCTCAAAGTGCTATATGAGAATCAGTGATTATCCTTCGCTGGTCTATTCTTATTTCAGTGTGTTGCAATTCTTTTGAGTTTTGTTTTTAAACTTGTGATAACATTCAATTAAAAGATGGACATGGCTCCTGGACTATTGTAGGGATTTATTTAGTTTCACAATAGGGATGCATCTGTGGAGCATGTCCTTAGAAAATAGATTGTTCCTTTTCCTCATTTTAAATTTCATTTGAAAAAGGTATCTTCGAATTTAGAAAATAATAAAAACCTTGTTAATGTTGAGCTAGGTGGAGGCAGATATTTTCAATTCATCTTATATTACTCCTTCCCTAGTCTGTTTGGGTGATTTTCCATTCGATTGTCACATAGCAACAGAAATATCAAGTTTTACTATGTTGGCAACAACAGAATGTCTCCAGCAACAAGCTCCTGTGCTTGTACTTCTCCAATATCACTCTATACCTGGGGTACTTTCTTGGTCATAGAAGCAACAAATCTGGAACTAAATGACCTGAACTGAACCATTCACTTATTCAGCAAATACTTATTAAGTACTTACCAGGTATCTCAGTTTTCACATCTGTGTGGGGGGATGGTCTAGGTGATTGCTAAAATTCCTTTCAAGTCTAAATTCATTGATCCTGTGAGATCTTAAATGCCGACCTCCTCTTCATTCATTCATTCATTCATTCATTTATTTATTTATTGGAGGGGGGAAGGAAAAGCGATTAGGGTTAAAGTGACTTACTTGCCCAAGGTCACACAGCTCACTAGTGTGTCAAGTGTCTGAGGCCAGATTTGAACTCAGGTCCTCCTGACTCTAGAGTTGGTGCTCTATTCACTGTGCCACCTAGCTGTCCTATCTCCTTCATTTAGAGATGGGCAAACTGAGGCTTTGGACAGGAAAAATGGCTTGCCCAGGTTCAGTCACATATTCAATATTTATCATGAGTTGCAAAGATGATCCTATAGATTTTTGGGGGTGTGGGGTACGACTTGGACCTCTGATGTCATCAGAGTGAAGAACTCCCATTGTCCAGTCTTCTACTAAAATAGATTAGCAACTTGTCTGGAATAAATGTATGACCTTTTCTGGTATTTATCTCTAGTCTAGAGTTCTTCAATTAGAAAACATGCCACGGAGGCAGTATAAGAACGGTTAATTACCATATGCCTGTGATGTCTGCTATTTTCCAAACTCTCCAATATCAATTTTAAGAAAAGAAGGAATCGCCATAAAATCTGTGACAATTTGAAACAGTTCTTGTCAAAAGGAAACTGGGGACCTCTTTTGGCAAGTAACGAGAGTTACATACAATTATTGTCCTTACGTACAAGCTATTCACGTACCTGGTTTGGGGATGTTGTGGGTGACTTTTTAACCTGTGAGAAATGAAACAGAGAAGTGTGCATAAAATTTAAAGTTAGAAAAATATTACTAACTGGGATCAAAATATGTGATTAGGTTAATAATTTCTTCTTTCAAATACCTATGATTTCATCAGTGTGGAGGAACTCCTATGCACAAATAAATTATGTTTACATAGTACTTAAAAGTTCATAGATTGTAACCCATCTATGACTTAGGAGATAATTCCTAGGTTGTTACCTAAGGTACCTAGAGGTTAAGTTATTTGCTCAGAGTGACATAGCTAGAAAATGATATTTGAAGGCAAGTGATATCAGGAGGCACCTAAGGTGCTCAGTGGATAGAGCTCTGGGCCTGGAGTCAGGAAGAACTAAGTTGAAATCCAGCCTTAGATACTTACTAGTTGTATGATCCTGGGCAAGTCACTTATTCTCTGATTGCCTTAATCCAGTGGAGAAGGAAATGGCAAACCACTCCAATATCTTTACCTAGAAAACCGCACGGACAGTCTGGTCGACAGAATTAAGAAGAATTGGACATGACTAAACAACAACCAAAACATATTTGAAACCAGATTTTTGTGGTTCCAAGCCTGGCCCTCTGGCTGTTATGCCAGTTGACCCCTCTGTTTCTTGCAATTATATTTCCTTGGCTTATTTCTTAGACTGATCAAGTCTCACAAGTTATTTGAGCTTCCAAGAGGACTGTCGTGGGATCGTAGGTTAAAAACCAGAAGGGACCCTAGTAGTTATCTATTCTCCCACTTGTAAACCTCTCATTTTATAGAAGAAATTGAAGCCCAGTGACCTGCCCAAGGTCACACAGTAAGCAGCAGAAACAAGATATAAGTGTAAGTATTTGTAAACCAAACTTCTACCCTAAAAAGCCTATGTGTATATATAGAATTGATATTGGCGGTCTTTACTTTGGTTAACTATAAACTAGACTGAATTCAATTCATCAAACCTTTATTAAGTTAGAGCTAAGGATACTGAAATTAAAAAAAGGCATAGAATCCTTGTCCTTGGGGAAAAGGATGAGGAGGGATGTGCCACATACACAGAAAGGTAGAATCTGAGGTAAGAGTCAAAGGGCCAAGGAAAGATCTAGACAAAGAAAATTGGAGGAGAGAAAAGACACTTGTCTGGAAAGGCTGGGAAGGGAACTGGGACCAGCTTCACAGAGTTCATGGCATCCTAGCTGAGCCTTATGGGAAAAGAAAGATTTAAACAAGCTAAGACAAGGAGGGAAAGCATTTTAGTTATAGAAGAATGGCCAGTGGAAATGCATGGAGGTAGGAAAGTGGGTCCAGGACAAGACTGGGAACAGCTAGCAATCAAGTTCAATGAGAGCAGTATATAGCACAAAGCACTTCCTCACAACATTCTTGTGAGACAAATAATGCATATATTATCATTTGAGTTTAATTCCAAGATGAGGAAAGTGAGCCTCAGAGAAGCTTTGAGTCTGTACTTAAACACAGGCCTTCCCTGGCTCCAGTTCCATTTCTCTTTCTACTATGCCCTGCTGCCTTTTGGTTTGCCCCAGCTGTAGAATACATGAAGAAGAGAATCTGAAATAAGCCTGGAATAGTACACTGGCTCCATCTGTGGAGGGCTAGGTGAAGGAATTTGTATTTTGTCTTATAAGCTATTGAATGAGAGAGTGACTTGACCAGATCTGTGCATTAGGAAAAATAATTAGATGTATATGTTTGAGGAGTAGAGAGTCTGATGGCAGGGAAACCAATTAAAACTCTATAACATACTTCAAGTGAGAGGTGATGCAGACCAAAAACAGGATGGTGGTGGTGTGGAGAGAAAGGAAGAGATCATGATAATATGAAATAACTATTTTAATGCGGGGGAAAGGGGAAGCTAAGGAAGAGGGAAGAATCAAGAACAAATAAAGTTTTGGATCTAGATGTGTGGAAAGATGCTATTACTAACCATAGAATAAAGGGAATGTGGGAAAAGGAAATGCATATCAAGGCAGGGCAGTCCAATAGGCAGTTAGAGATAGGGGCCTTGTTGTACAACTTCCTAAGTTCTTTTCATAGAAAAGATAATTTAAGCCATGGAAGTGGATGGATTCACTGAAAGTGAATGTAGTGAGATAAGAGGCACCAAGAAAGGGCACTGGACATCAGCATTCTGGAGATGGGAAGATATGAATGAGGAGGTCAGGAAGGAGTGGTCTGTCAAGTAGACAGCAGTGTTGCTTTGGCATTCAGTGGAAGAGAGAGTATCCAAATGGATATTCAATATTGTCAAATGCTTTAGAAAGGTTAAGAAGCATGTAGACTTCTTCCCTTCCTTTGTTCCTTCCTTCCTTTGCTTCTTCCTTCCTTTCTTAGTTACTTCCTTCCTTCTTCCCTTCTTTCCTTCCTTCTTCCCTTCTTTCCTTCCTTCTTTCTTCCCTTCCTCCCTCCCTCCTTCCTCCCTCCATCTGTCCCTTCCTTCCTTCCTTCCTTCCTTCCTTCCTTTTTTCCTTCCTTCCTTCCTTCCTTCTTTTGTGGTTTCTTTCACTGGAACCATCTAAACACACAACTACAACAAATACCCCATAAGTACCATTGGCCAAGGGAGTTTTTTTTTTAAACAACTGTTTAATAATACTTGAAATTTGTGGGAAACAGAAAGAAACCACATGTCAACCTTCTCTCCTCACTTGGTGAGGCAGTGATTGTTT
>CM053592.1:73343176-73358350 GCA_028646515.1 Pseudochirops corinnae | reverse complement strand
TTTAATAATACTTGAAATTTGTGGGAAACAGAAAGAAACCACATGTCAACCTTCTCTCCTCACTTGGTGAGGCAGTGATTGTTTGTTTTTTTTTTTTCTTAATAGGACTTGGAGATGACATGGTCTGGAGAGGCCATTTATTCAAGCTTCCTAATTTTATAGATAAAAAAACTGGGATTCAGACAGGGTAAAGAGTTTTAAAAACATTTAACTATACTCTGGTAATTTGGTTATGACTTGTTTTCATAAATACCCTATGCTTATTTAAATCTAGTTGGTTTCATTATGGATTGCTTTTGATTATTAAAACTTTAAAGATTAATAGAAAGAAACCCAATTCAATTAAACAAAATTTACCTTTCATATTCCATTAAATTCTTATATCTTGCTAATTGACTTTATATGGAAATGTTTAATATTCCAGTAGTAATATTATGTAAAACACCCTGTGTGATTTCCCCTTTTCTTTTCCCTCTATACTATCTCACTCGGTGATCTCATTAGTTCCCATGGGTTCAATTCTATGCAAGATGCTTCCAAGGACTATAGATTCAATCCTAGTTTCTACTCTGAACTTTAGTGTTAGATCTTGATTGCCTTTAGGAATTTCAAACTGGATTATCTTTTCTCTCAATCTCTCCTTCTTCCCAATCTCCCTCTTGCTGTATACCATCATCCCCCCCAGTCACCCAGGCTCCTAGTTTTGGTTCATCTTCCATTCTTTTCTCTCACTTAACCTCGCTTTTCCAATCTGCTGCCAAATCTGATTCTTTCTACTTCACAGTATGTCTTATTTATATCTTCTTCCCTTCACTCATATGCTCATCACCCTCTTTCAATTACTAATCACCTCTCACCGTGAACTATCACAATTGGTATCTCATTGCCTCAAGTCTCTCCCTGTTCCAATCCATCTTCCACTCTGAAATCTGAGCTGGAATTCTTTTTTTCCAATTTAACAAACTTGTGATTTCACTGGTGTAGAGCAAGCTTCCTCTTCCAATGAAGGTTGTGACCCTGTTCAAGTTACAACTTCTCGGTTCCCCAGGGATGAATACAACCATAAATTTTTATAAAACTACAAAATTAAAAATTGCAAAGAATACCAATTAATATTTTTAAGTAAATTAATTTCCATTGTGACATAAGGATCACAAGGTCAGAAGATTTAAGAGGTGCTTAGGAAATCCAATTGAATATTTTTATTGTCCAGATGAGAAAATTGAGGGGAAGGGACTTGTCTGAGGTTAAGCAAGTAGGAGTTTGGGAAACAGATCACAAGCATGACATGGGAAAAAAAAGATATAGTAACTATGGGAGACTTATCTGAACATCAGATAGATATGATCCTCCAAAAATGTGGAGTATCTAGCCTAGTCTTGGTTCTTACCAAGAGTAAGGAACTCATTGCTAAAGTAAAATCCTGCCTGAAAGCCTACTAGGCTAAAATTCTTAGATTCATTTTTGATTCTTCCTTTTCACTAACTTCCCCTGTATGGCCAAGTGTCATGCTAATTCTTCCTTCAGAATATCTCTGGATTTTTATGTCTCATACTTAGTCACATTTTTACCAGGATGGATTAAAAGATTGGACTGCTAGCTGAAGAGAACGTGAGCCAGCAAATTATGGAAAAATGCCCTTCTGTGCAGAGGTTGGTTATTAAGAAATCAAGCCAAGTGCAGAGTGGCAACTGTGATATATGAGAACTAGCTCTTGTAAGTAGACTATCAATCAGATCTTGAATCCTGGAGCATGCAGTTGGCCTCCATTCAGAAGTGCCTAGGGCCATAGAAACTATTCTTTGTTTCCCTCATTTTGAGAACCTAGAGGATGAAAAGACTATAACTTCTTTCCTAGATCGTAATGGGAGAAAAAAGAAAGGAATGACACTCATTTGAGGAACAGAGTTGAGAATATTTCTGTTGTTTTCCATGTCCATTTCCATTCCAATTAAATATTTCCTTTGGTTCCGTATTATTATCTGTCCAAGTTTATGTTGGCATGGTTATGATTGAAAAACTAGACCTAAATTGACTTTAAACATTCACAATCTCTGATTGAGGAGAAGCACTGTGGGCCAAAACAGGTGATTTGCAAGAGAAATCCCTCACAAATAGGAACAAAATTCTATGAGAAGATAGTGCTATCTGACATTGATTACATATCATATTGTGAGCACTTTCTCATTAATGTTTGTGTTCTTTGATGGCAAAGTCTCTCTCTCTTTCTCTTAATCTTTGTATTCTTAATACTAGGATCATGTCTTTCATATTCAATGCATCTGCATAACAAATAGTCATTATTGAATTGAATTCCCTTTGTTTCCTACAGACAGCTACCCTTACAATTAGAACATATCCCCTCATGGAGGTGAAGGGGAGTGCTGAGGTCTTGTAATGTTTTGGGGTGACTTTGTCTTGAATCTCATCTGTGTTCGGGCACCTGGGTATGTGATATCAGCCTGTGGAAAGGTCACCTTCTTCCCCCCCTCCCAGCTGTAAGTCATTAACTCTTTCCCTTCCCCAGCCCCCAGCTGTAAGTACTTCCCTGAAGCTTGTTAACTATAACAGGCCACACCTATGAATTCTTAAAAGGATTCCTTAGAGAAAGGATTACCCCTTTTGTTCTAGTGGCCAGCTGTAAGATAACTTCTAACAAAAGAACTTCACCTTATCAAAGGGGGAACATTACCTGGCAGACAGGCTGGGTGCTCCTCCCTAACTCCACCTTTGTATGGCCTTTGTTACTATATAATCAGTACCCCCCAATCCCCACACTTCGCAGGAGGATTCCCCTTAATTTCCTCCTGCCTGCTTTACAAGTGTAATAAACTCTCTTAAAACTGCCAAGACTGCTTATGCCTGGTAATTCTTTCAGACTGATAAGAACCCTCAAAGGATTTCCATAGAAATCCACCCTTTCTAACCCTCAACAGAGGTTCCAGTAATGCATCCTTTTGCAATGTTGATTTTCCAGGGAATGCTCCTCAGTTGATGGCACACAAAACCATAACTGATAGTAAAAATGAATTGACAACAGTTGATCAAATGGCACCACCACTGCTAGCTCATTGGACAGGAAACTGGCCTGAAGGGAATCAGAGGAAATATTTTCTACACTCCTTGCAAGTATCTAATTCCTTATTTGTTCCACAATTATAAGATCAACTGGGAAAACCTCATCAAATTTCAAGAATTTCTAATATTTGTTCATTGTTCTCCTGTTTGCTCCAAGTAGCCAGACACTTGGGTCCAGAGAAGTGGGAGGAAAGAATCATAATTTTTTTTCCCTCAGAACTCCTGAATGTGTCACAGTAAGGCAAGAAGGTAGCAGGAGAAGCCTCCATATTTATGAGCATCATTGGAAACAAACCAATCCAACAACTATTCATTGTATCTCTGCGTAAGGTATTGTGCTGGGCTCTGGGTAGGGATACAAAGACAAGAAACAAAATGATTTATTCCCTCAAAGAGCTTACATTTTAATGGTATGATACAAAATGAGAAAGGAAAACACATCTTTACACACTTCAAATGACTTTGAGCAACTAAGTTATTTTGACTATTATAAACACACAAATTAAAAATAAAGGAGATATGAAGAGAGAAGCTATCTGCATCCAGAGAAAGAGCTGATGAATAGATAGATGTATAGAATAATTTTACACATACACATATGTGTGTATATACACATATATCTATATCTGTATCTATATCTATCTATCTATCTATCTATCTATCTTTCTATCTATCTACCTACACACACACATGTATATGTGAATTGTCTTAGACAGATTCTGAAGAATGGTAAGGTAAGATACCAGGTAAGATACCAGACACTGAGGTCCTTTCTCAAACAAAACTGCCAAGCATTTAAACTCTACTTCATTGAGCACAATTATGAGCTGGGCACATTATTCGAAAGACTATTAGAAAGACTATTTTGTGGAGAATGCACGCAAGGTAAGCATTCACATGGTGGTCAGAAAAAGTGATACAAGGACATTCTCAAGGTCTCTCTTAAGAACTTTGGAATCAATTGTGTGACATGGGAGATGCTGGCACAGGACCTCTCAGCATGGTGTGCCCTCATCAGAGAAGATGTTGTGCTCTATGAGCAAAACAGAATTGAAGTAGCTTTAAAGAAATGCAAGATGTATAAATTTAGAGAATCCATCCCAAATGTTCACATAAACTCTTTGTGTCTGACCTGAGGCAAAACATTCCAAGCTCGGATTGGTTTGATCAACCACAGTCAGACACACTGAAACTTGACTCTGGCATAGTGATGTCATTTTGGTCCTCTTTGAGAAGGGCAACAATCAGTACCAAAATGCAAACATGTATACACACACACATACAATATAAGTGTGTGTGTGTGTGTGTGTGTGTGTGTAATAACGGTAGCCATCTCTGGGTGGGGGAGGTAGGGAAAGGGAGGAAAAAAAGTAAAACAAGAGAAATTTGCATAATAACTTTGTTGTATATTAGGAGGGAACATGTTAGATTTGTTGTTTCATGTGCAATCATCTTTTTTATTGTACTGTGTTATGGAAATGCTTGTTTTATTCCTTGAATTGAAAATAAAATAAATTCGGAAGCAGCAGCAGTATACTGGGGGATAGAGAATACTAGCAAATATAGCAGATTGTCTCATGAAGTTGACTTTAAAAACAAACTAGGGATTCCCTGAAGCAGAGATGAGGAGGGAGAGCCTTCTAAACATGAGGGGACAGCCTGGGCAAAGATATGGAATTGAGAAAGGAAATAACATCTACAAAGACTCAGTAAGTCGATTTGGAATAGTGTGTGAAGGTGAGTAAGATGAAGTACAACTAGGGCCTGATTAGTGTGACTAAGGAATCCTGTGAAGTGACTATGTTATTCAAATTCAAGGTGCATATTTCCAATGGGCTTGAATCAGTGAAGCATACTTTGCCTAATCATAATTTTTTTTAAAATTTTATTTATTTCATTCTGAATTTGGGAAACAAAACAAGCATTTCTATAACATAGAATAAAAAAGATGATTGCACATGAAACTGCAAATCTATGATGTACAACTTTCTATTCCTTTTAAATATATAATAAAGCAAATTTGAAGAATATGGAACATACTGCCTATCAGGCTTATAGATAAGTGAACAATTTATGAATTACCAAAAGCTAGAAAGCAGTGTGAGGTATAAAATGACTAATTTTGATTACATTAGGTCAAAAAGGTTTTATACAAATAAAACAAATGTAGCCAAGATTAGAAGGAAAACAGAAAATTGGGGAAAAAATTTATAGACAGTTTCTTAGATTATAACTTTGAATAATACTAATTTGAATATAGTCAGTTCTGCTGTAACCCATGTTTAGAAAAGAGTAAATTTGTTCCAACTCAATTAATATATTAGGAAACATTTTAAGCATAACATGAATTTTGAGTTTTCTCATTTTCTCCTTTCTTCTGAGCTCTGAAATGAACTCATATTATGTTTCACATCAGCTGACTGGTGGCACAATTCAGTGGGAGAGTTAGCAATGCGATGATATCAATCTGATGGGATCTTTGATTATAGGTTTTTCTTTTTTCTTTTTTTAACATCACTACCATATTCTCTAGCACCTTTACATTTCCTGAGCATTGTAATTTATTGTACCCCCTTCTCCCCTGCCTTTCCCCCTCTTCAATAAGCTTTTTTTGATGGGACTTTATCTAGATCATTTCTAAGTTCCCTTCCGGCTCTGAATCTTGTGAATCTTTGGGCCTAAGTAAATCTAGGAGGGTAATGTTGAAATAAGGGGAAAGCTAGATTTAAAGAAACTAGTTTTTAAAATTTTCCTTTAAGATCTCTTAGAAAATGAACAATTGAAAAAATACCAAAATGCCTAAGTTGTTTTTCAGTTGACTTGCTTGATTGACTCGCTAAAAAAAAAGAGAAGGACTAGAGATTTTTTTCATTTGTAGCACATATGACTGATCTGGGGAATGGGACTGTATTTTCCACAATGCTTTGTCTAAAGTACAATAACTCTCTGGAAAAAAGTCCCCAGTAGTCCATTTTTCATGAAATTGTATACCTGCTTGCATCATAGTGAGACTATGGTAGCAAGACTCTAGAGGGAAAGGCAGAAGCCAATGTGTAGAGTCTGGTTTTCAGAATTCCAGGAGTTCCAGTGTGTTCCAGAGACCCCAAGGAACAAGGAGAGATGACTGGTGAGAGCAGAGAGATGTGCTGGAATTGATTTTCCCTTAAACCCTCACTTCTCCTAATTTCCATATTACTGTAGAATGTACCACCATCCTTCTACTCCCTTGGGCCTGAAACCTAGCAGTCTCCCTTAATTCCTCAGTCACTCTCATTCCTCATATCCATCCAATCCGTTGCCAGGGCTTGGCATCATCTTTAATATATCCCCTTCTCTCCTTTGGCATTGCCACCATTCTGGAGCAGAGTCTCATCACCCCACTCCTGGACTATTTTACAATATAGCCTGCTGGTGGGTCTGCCTGCCTCAAGTCTCTCCCCATTCCAAACCATTCTCCATCCACTCATCAAAGTAATTTTCCTAAAGCACAGGTCTGATCATGTCATCCCTTCCTCCTCCTCCCAAATCTGTAGTCTCTGGTGATTCCATAGCTTGTTTGTCTCAGTTCTATTATCTACAAATTAGGAAGAATAATAGCATCTCTCTTGCAGGGCTGTTGTGAGGATCAAACGAGATAATTCTAAAGTGCTTAGCACAATGCCTGGTACTGGTACTACAGTAAGCATGATATAAGCGTTAGCTATTTAAGCAGAGAGATGCTGGGTCCCACGGCCCTACACTTACTCACCTCAGAGAACTGTAAGGATTGGCTAGTACCAGTCAGTTGATGATCCGAATATCACCATCAACTTATCTCTCTCAAAGTGCTATTTATTATGACTTAAATAATAGTTTAATGCAATTTTTTTTGCCTTTCTTACCGCTTGCTATTTATTTAATTGAATAAAAAAGCAATTGAATTATATTCTATGAGAAAGAGAGCTTCTATTAGATAGCTCATGGGGAATGGGGAAGGCTTTACGTCATCCTTACTTTTCCAATCTATTACTGAAGCAGAAGTGAAAGAAGGAAAACCTGTCTCATCTCCTAGTCTAGGTACTCTCATCACCATTGAGAGAATAAAAATACCATTTAATTCCCCAATACCCCAAGCAACTATATTCCCAACACCAGGGAAATCATAGCAAAAAAAACCAAGTTATTTTGCTTTTCAGGGAACTCAATGTTTTAATTTAAATTAAATTTAATTTAATGAAATTGGCTTCCATGATCATGTGAAGCAAGCCAACCAAGCTGGAGCAGCAAACAGGGCACTCTGAAGGAGATGCAGTGGTTAGCATGTGCCAGGGAAATCAAACCACCATCCACTCCTTGACATCCATCTTCTCTCGGGTCCTGATGGAGACATTCCAGGAACCTGAGCCCATGTCTCCCAAAACACTATGCATTTCAGATCCTTCTGCCATCATTGAGGAGAAAGGTCTTGGTGGAGATCATCACCACTAGCAACAATTTCCTCATCACTAGCAGCAGCTACTTAACAATTGCCACCAGCAGACTCTACAAATCTAGGGCTTGTTACACTGCAGGACACTGACTGATATTTTCCTAAGTTGAATGATTGTGAAGTGGAACCCTACACTTGCCAAGGTCTTTCACTTTATCTATATTATATTTTTATTGATTTTGTTAATCACTTCCTAGTTACATTTGAGTCTGCTCCGGGCCACACTCAGGATTGCGGGCTGTAATGTAGCCAGTGGGCAGTGGGTGAGCCCTCTGCTCTCCACCATTGAAATCATAGATCCAGGACCTAATTCCTGCTGGGGACATGTCTTTGTTGCC
This sequence comes from Pseudochirops corinnae, assembly GCA_028646515.1. Taxonomy (NCBI): domain Eukaryota; kingdom Metazoa; phylum Chordata; class Mammalia; order Diprotodontia; family Pseudocheiridae; genus Pseudochirops; species Pseudochirops corinnae. Next base: position 73,350,466 of record CM053592.1, on the reverse strand, counting down.
TAACAAAAGTTGGACTTTTTAGCTAGTTAGGAGGAAATTAGACTGATGGGGAGAGATTTTGTACAGGCAGGGTATTGTAGCACCCCTCAGATCACACAGCAATGCTTGTTCAGTCCTTCAATCTCATAAAAATTAATCCTAAGAAAAGTGCTAGAGACCCGGTTTCTTCCTCACCCCAGAGCTGTACGAATGTCTGCATTGTTCTGGGGAGTTATATCAAGAGCCCACAGTGGCTGAGCTGTGTGTATTTCTCTGACATACAACAGCACAGCTAGTAAGGTTGTGCTCTTAGCAAAAACATTTCAAAAGGTCCCTTTACACTTTATTAATTGAAAAACCAGATCTCTGGCCCCTGTCTAATGCAGGGATTCCTTGGCCAATATTTATCTTATGGAGAGAGGAAAAGGTGACTTTTCTATTTTCTTCATGAAGAACAGAACTTAGAGAAAAGGTACTTAATGTTATTTGGAAAGATGTGTGATTTCATCAGTGTGGCTAATCTACTCACTGACACTTTTTTGAACAATCCCTTCATGTAAGATTTTTGTTCCTGTTTTTCTATAAACCCTATTGTAGCCAGAAAATCCCTCTCCCTCCTTTTTGGACTAGTCTTTCTTTCATATGCTAACTCTCCACTAACCATATCCCCTTCTCCTGACCGACAACCCCTTTTCCTTCTCAGCTTTGTGACCTTTTCTGAAATTTTCCATGCCAGAAACTTCCATTTCCTATGTAAACTTGTTGATTGGTACTACCTGGCATCAGAAATGGAAAATCAATAAGAAATGTTTGAGTGAGACTTCACTCTGCACCACAAAATGCTTGGTCCTTTTCATCCTCCTAGAACTGAAATGATGTAACTGTATGGAGTTACAATGGGAGAGGAATGATATTAACATCAAATGGAGCAAGTTCTAGAGGGCTTCTTTTTGTAGAACTAGCATTGACTCTCTTCTTGGCCTGAAGACCATTGTATCTAAGACATTCTGGAAACATCCCAGGTTGTATTCCTTCCTTGGAGGTGTTAACTGACGCACAGTTTGTGGTAGGTGGAATTTGCCTTAGTTTTGGGGGTGATAGTTGCTGCCCCACTTAGAGGGAAGGCGTGGAGGCTGGTCTAGAGAGTCCCTTCCTTGTTGCCCCTGCCTCCTACTACCTACTCCTAAACTCAAATGTCTTCAAATACATAACCTTCCCTACTAAATGACTAATGAAAGGATCGATTGCTTTTAGCGTGGACCTACTTATCTAATTCTTTTGTGAATTCCTGCTTAAATCGTAGCAATGAATCTCTTCATCCACTACCAAAGGAGCTGAAGGCCTTCCTCTTGCCCTTACAATACCCACCTCAAGACAGAAGATAGAAACATTTCCCTCAAATATTTTAAAAGAGTATTTGAATAAATTTTATTGTTATCTTTTGGTTTAATACTACCAACATTTTCCATATTATCCTCCCTCCTTCCCCTCCCTGAGAACCACCCTTATAATAAAGAATGAACAAGAGAAAATGTTTAGCGAAGCTAACCAACACTTCAAAAAAGTCTAACATCATCTTCAGTATTCCATACCCAGAGTTCCTTACCTCTTCAGAAAAGGGAGCAAGGTGTTTTCTCATTTTTCTTCTTTGGAACCAAGTTTGATCATTATAGTTATAATTTCACATAATTTAGACTCAGTTGTTTCATTTTTCTTGTTCTTTTCACTTATATTATTATATTATTGTGCATATGGTTTTCCTCGTTCTGCTTCCTTCACTTTGCATGAGTTGATATGTCTTCCTATGTTTCTCTGTATTCATCTCATTAATTTCTTACAGCACAGTAACATTTCCTTACAGTCTTGTTTGGTCATTCCTCATTTGATAGGCAGCTACTTTGTTTCCAGTTCTTTGTTAATTCGAAAAGGGTGTGTGTGTGTGTGTGTGTGTGTGTGTGTGTGTGTGTGTGTGTGTGTGTGTGTGTCCTTTCTGTTTATCATTGATTGACTCAGTGTGTGAGCATTGTATAAATTTTCTTTGCACAATTCCAATTTTTTTTTAAATATCATATCAGTTCACAGCTCCACTGACAATGCATAGGATATCCCTCTTTCTATAACTCCTCCAAGACTGACTATTCACATCTTTGGAAATCTTTGCCAATTTGCAACCTCAGAGTTGTTTTTGATTTATAATTTTCTTATTCTTAATATTTTGGAGCATAGAAATATATAACTTAAAAATTCTTTTTGTAATGCATAGATGAAGAGAAAATATTCAATTATCACAATTACATTTTAAAACAATATTGCACTTAATCTTACATGGTTCCATTCTCCTTTTTTTTGGCGGGGGAGGTAGGGCAATTGGGGTTAAGTAATTTGCTCAAGGTCACATGGCTAGTTTTTGTGTTAAGTGTCTGAGATCACATTTGAACTCAGGTCCTCCTGACTCCAGGGCTGGTGCTCTATTCACTGAGCTACCTAATCGCCCCAGTTCTGTTCTCTTAAAACACAAATTCCATCAACGATAAACTAAGACCCCCTAAATGTGCCACAAAAGAGAAGTCAAATATCTTTTGTCAAAACATTATTTATTTCCATTATCTGAAGAAATACTGACATGAAAATCTCTGTTTCCTACTTTCTAGAAGATTTTGTAATGAGTGATTTTTTCTTTTTTTGTTAAAACAATTGCATAAATATAATACGTGCACGCTTCAAAAAAAGGAACAGTTGTAATTTACAGCCTTTTCCTATTTTTTTTTCCTATCACCAAAAGGAAACACTGGGAAGTTATGGCAGTGTAGCAAAAATTACAAAGACTAGGACCTGTCTCCTTATGCAAACAATATCCATCATAAGAGTGCTAACAGATATAAACATGGCATTTATTAAGTGAAATATATATTTTTTAAAAGCCTTTGTCTTCATGTAAATAAAATTAAGCAGGTACAAGCATAATTAATCAGAACCACTTTCAACTGGAATCAAAAGAAGGCATAGTCTTTTAAACAGTAATATAGTCTAAAGAGACCCTCTGGGAGCTAATTTATGAAACCTATTATAAGGACTATGTTTTGTACTTTTAGTAGGGAGAAGAGGAAGTGGATGAGTGTTTTGCACATGCCAGTTCTTATATGTGGCCAGTATTGAGGAAAAATGAACTTTCTGGAAACCAGTCCTGTGAATGAATGGAATTGAATGACATCGTTCTATTATTTTCACTTAATACTCCTCATCTTGCCCTTATTCTTTTGTAGATGGAAAATGTTTGTCTCTTAATAGTCTATGGAGGACTTTTCATCTCCAGTTTGATTTTTACACTTAAAAAGTGGTCCCCTTAACAGTAAGCCATTTAAGTAAGTTATCTTCTGATGGAAGATAATGATGATGGAAAATGCTATGTATATCCAGAGAAAGAACTATGGAGTCTGAATGCAGATTGAAGCATGCTATTTTAGCTTTTTTTTGTTTTTGTTTTTTGTTTTTCATGGTTTTTTCTTTTGTTTTGATTCTTCTTTCACAAGATAATTAATGTGGAAATATGTTTAATTTGATTGTACATGTATAGCCCATATCAGGTTGCTTGCAGTCTTGGGCAGGGGGAAGGAGAAAAAATTTTGGAGCTCAAAATCTTATAAAAGTGAAAGGTGAAAACTATCTTTGCACATAACTGGTAAAAATAAAATACTATTAAGTGGGGGGAAAGAGGGACAAGTAAGTTATTTCCTATACATTTATGGTTTTGTTTGTTTCTAGTTTAAAGGGGGAATTAATTAGAATTATTAGAATTAGAATCATAAGATCTCAGAGTTGGAAAGATCTCTTAGGTTACGTAATTGAACCTGTGTCTGTGTGATAACTCCCCAAGATGTAGCATACAATTAAAATGGCTTTAACATGACCTATTTCAGCCAACTTTTAAGGTCACTAAAACTGTAAAGGAACAAGGAGCATGTTCCACTCCCTTACTCTTTCTTTCTATGGGGTATTTCTTTTACCCTCCCTTATCTTTCCCCTCTTTAAACCCTCAGTATGGAGCCAATCTATCTTCCTCCTTCCCTTTCTGTTTTTCTTATTATCTCTTTGAAGACAATATACATTCTTTGTTCAGAAGGGACACATTTCTTTTCTCCCAATTAGAATGTTAGCACTATATTATCATATGGTTCTTTCCAATTTTTCAAATAAACTTAACCTTTCTAGGTTTCTCTTGCCCTCCGCATTTATATTTCAAAGTCACTGCTTAGCTCTGGTCTTTTCCAGAACTGTCTGAAAGTCCTCTTAAAGGCGTATTTTTAACCCTTGTAAGATTATATTCAGCTTTTAAGGTAAATTATTCTTGTGTGAAAGCATGTATCTTTTGCTTTTTCAAATATTTTATTTGAACATCTCTTGATGATGTTATAAGTTGTTGTATCTTGTGTGATCCTTGGTACTTGAACTGCCTTTTTTCTGGTGACTTTAGTATTTTTATCTTTGATTTTTGAGCTCTAGATTCAGGATATAGGATCTCTGGAACTTTTCTTTTGGGGATATCAGTGGATTCTTTCTACTTTCACTTTGTCCCTCTATTTCTAAGAGCATATCTTAAAATAGCATTCAGGATTGTTTTTTTAAATCATGGTTTTAGGGGAAGCAAAGATTCTTAAAATATTTTTCTTTGACTTGTTTGCTGGGTCAATTGTCAAATTAATTATCTTAAATTTTCTTCTACTTAAAGAAAAAAAATACTTTGATTGTGTTCTAATACTTCTCCCTGTCTCACAGAGTCATTGATTTCTATTTGGTCTATTTTAGTTTTCAGGGAGTCCATAACTTAGGCTGAGCTTACCATTCTCCCTTCCAAGCTACTTGCTTTTTATCCAGTTCTTTCCTCCAGAGCTTTTATTCTGTATTTTTTTTCTTGTTTTGTTTTTTCTTAGTATTCACGTCCTTGTGGAAATTCCATTTCCCCCCTTTTGGACTCTGTTTTCAGTTGTTATGGAGTTATTCCTTCTCTATTTGGAGGTGCCTGAATCTACAATGTTATTTTAATACTAGTTGATGTTTCTAGGCTCTGTCCCATGCTGTGCTTTTGTTTGGCCCTATCTGGACTCACTCCCAGTCACTTAACTCCTTTTGCTAAACCCAAGAGAGTTACACCAGTGCTCCTCCCCCTCCCCCATCACCACCCTAGATCTTAAGGTTCAGAGCTCTAGAGCTTCAGGGTCCTCTATGACATTTCAGGACTCAGTGCTAAGGACCTTAGAGCCCCTGATCTGGAATGTCTTAGTCAGAAAATTCTGTTGCTATGCTACTCATGGCTGCTCCCTGCCACTTCCGAGGTTTTTTCTGACCACCATAAGGAATGTCTGGCCACTTCGGTGCTTCTTGGTGGAGCCCTTCACTCTTGCTGCCTTCAGACATGCGATTTTGTAGGTTACATGTGGATCTGTCTGGTCTCTGGTCACACTGGAAGGCTATTCTAGACTAGAGTTGGCTTTACTGGCTATATTCTTGTTGCCTGTGGGCTTCTGACTAGATTTTTTATTTTTATTTTTAGCCTTTTTTTTTTTTTGGAGAGGCAATTGTGGTTAAGTGACTTTGCCCAAGGTCACATGGCTAGTAAGTATTAAGTGTCTGAGGCTGGATTTGAACTCAGGTCCTCTTGACTCCAGGGCCAGTGCTCTATTCACTGTGCCACCTAGCCACCCCATTCTGACTAGATTTTGATGCAACTCAAGGGTTGAAGAAGATACTTACTGTAGTTTCTCATTAGAATTCTTGATCATTATTTAGTCTGGTGCAAATTTAAGGTTTTTACTGGAGCAGACATTTAGTAACTGGGCATTTGGCTTCCATTCAGGCACCTGTCTTGACTGGAGCTACAACTATCACATTTAAATTCTAATATCTCAATCTCCTATACACTAAATGAAGGGAGTCAAAATACTACTAAAGAACAGGACAGAAAGAGCAGCTAAGCATACATAGAAGAAATCTATGCTGCAGACAGCATAATTTTGGGAACATTGAGGGATCCAATGTCAAGAGAGTGGAAAGAATGGAAGATACTTTAAAAAATAGCACACATGGCATTACCAAGATCAAAAAAAGGAATTGAGAGGCCCCTTGGACCTACCAACCCATATAGTTATTTTCTCATCCCTCCAAACATCTTTCTATGTTGATCTGTGGATATATTACTGATAAAGATAAAAATATGATAAGGGAACAAGCAGGTTTTCACAGACTACAGTCAGCAGCAGACATTTTCACAGTCACACAATTGTCTGAAAGGTGCACAGAAAGATGTTGGGATATTACTGGGCTTCTCTGTGCTCTATGAAAAAGCATGAGTAGAGCAACTTAGAGGCTCTCCTCTAAAAAGGAGTCTCCCATGCATGTGTTATTGTCATATAAGATTCCATAGAAAGATTCAATGACAATGGAGGGAAACATAGGAACATAAAAAAGTCTGCATCATATTTCCAGCTTGTTCTATGAACAAGAAGTAGCACTGGCAATATTATCTAAGAAATATATAATCAGAAAAGGAATTGGGCTGGTCACACAGTGCCAGTGAAGGTTAACGAACGGTCAGCCAGTGTGATGTCCTGGTTCCAATGTAATGTTAAAACAAATAAACAATAAACAAGTCCTAGAGGAAGACCTCTAGAACATTGAGTGGAACATGGAAACACATCAACATGAGTTACACAGGATGAGAAAGTATGAATCTGCATCTTTGGAAAATGTGTCCAAATTCCTGTGATCCTGAGTCTTTTGAGGATTAGAAGCTAACGGGGTTATTAATCAGAATCCTAAATTCTAAGTGCTGGAAGAGCCCTCAGAGGTCATCTTTTTTAACCTAGGAATGAGAGAACACAAGTTCCCCCCTACAGTATCTTCAACATGATGCTCCATCCAGTTTCTGCTTGAAAATCTACAATCCTAATACCCCTGAAAGTAGCCTCCCATTCCTCATTTGGACAGCTTCAATTGGTAGGGGTATATATTTTTTTCCTTATATAGAACCAAAGTCTGTCTCTCAGTAACTTTCAGCTACTTCTTCCTTCTGGGGAAAAGCAGAACAGAATCCAATTGCTCTTCCATTTGACAGCCCGTCAAATACTTGAAGACAGCTATCAAGACCTCCCCATAAGTCTTCTCTCCGCTTGGCTAAACATCCTTAGTTCCTGCAAACAATCCTTGTGTGGCATAGTTTCCATTCTTACCAGCCTGGCCATCCTTAGCTGGGCATATCCCAGCTTGTTAATGTCACGCTTGGAACTGAGCACAATATATAATTATGTTACTATATAT
>CM053592.1:73322079-73342676 GCA_028646515.1 Pseudochirops corinnae | reverse complement strand
ACTTAGATAAACGGCAAGGTATGCTAGATTGCGAAACTAAGGGGGCCAGTAACAAGGGCTTATCAAACAGAAGACTGCTTTGCAAAACTAAGGGGGCTAGTAATAAGGGCTTAACTAACAGAAAACTGCTTGTTAGACTGTTCACCCCCCTAAGAATAACTATGAAATTAGCTTTTGTTTTGACCCCTCCAAAATCATACTCCCCTACCAGTAATATTTAGGGGGCAAGGTGAGTCTAATTCTAGTACATTACCTCTTTGAAATGCTGGACAAAAGAGTATATCCAGCCGCACAGAACTCTTGGAGCCGACCTGTCCCATCTCCTTTACCCCCAAAATAGCTTGTTGGAGGAAATATATACATTCTTCTGGGTTCTCCTTTACTTAGAGGTTGCCCAGACTTCAGACCATATCTATCCATATTTCCACAAAGCAGTCTCTATACAGTTAGGCAATCCATGTGGACATACATATCTTACATAGATACAGATACATCTTATAATAGGATTTTTGCTGAGTCTTGTAGAATTCAGGGAAATGAAAAGGTAGAAGGTGGAGGTGTTGGTGGTAGTGGTAGAGAGACAGAACTCCATGTCTGGGGAACAGATGTGAAGGAAAAAAAATAGAGGTGGAATGTCATGTTCCAAGAATGACAAGTAGACCAGTATAGCTAAATTGTGGTGTGTGAAGGGGAGTAAAGCCTAAGAAGATTTGATATAGAGGAAACTATCAAGTTATGAAGAACTTTAAATGCCAGATTTGGAGTTTCAGCTTGTTGCTGGAGGTTAGAAGCATAGGAGCTCATTTAGTAAAAGAGAGATATGTTAAGACCTAGAAAAGATCTTATGGGAAATCATCTCTGCAGAAGGAGTGGAGCATGGATTGGGGTAGAGGGAGATTTGAGACTTCTTAGAAGACTAATAAAATCATTTAAGCAAGAGCTGAGAGATATTATTATTTTCTGTTATATTAAAAACCCATCCAAGTCTTTTATTTCCTCATTAAGGGACCAGCCCCTGTAGGTCAGCCAGCCAGTCTCTGAAGGGCATGGCTGATAGAGGAGCTTGTCCTAATCTTTGGGATACATGCTTCTCAATCTTGGGCAGGACCCCACCCAACTAGAAGACCTTACTTCTTTTGCAGTGTAAATAGAATCTAATCTAAATGAATTCTTGCCCTGAGGAAATAAGCCTTGTACCTCTTCATTAGAATTTAGGGTGACCCAGCTCATGATGGAGAAAACCAACCAGAGTGGTCTGGGTAGAGATGGATTCTTCTGTGCAGATTACTGGAGGTGGCTGAGTCTCATGATCAAGGCACATTCTCAGCAGGAGGAGCTGAAGACTCCTGATCTCTTCTCCCAATTAATTGTTCACCAATCAGAGTTAATTTTCACCTGTCAGGGGCACTCCTTTTCCCAAAGTTATTTAAAGCATTCCATGTCTCCATGGTTTTGTCTTTGGTTACTGAGAGGGACCACTGACCATGAATTTATTGATTATTAGCTAGCCTGATTAATAAATTGAGTATTAATTACACACAAACTCTGTCTTAGGTTTTTTGTTCATCACAGAGGTGATGAGGGCCTAAATTAGGATTGTATTTGTATAAGTGGAGAGAAAGAGATATATACATGAGATGCTTTAAAAGTCAATGACAAAATCTGACAACAGATTGTATATGTGAGGTGAATTCCAGGAGTTAAGGATAACCCTGAAGTTGTGAGCATGGGAATTCCTGGGAGGATGGCGGTGCTCTCAACAGGAATAAGAAAATTTGAAAGATGGGAAGATCTGGAGAGAAATATAATGTGTTCTGGTTAGGACATGTTTAGTTTTAGATGCCTATGGGAAATCTTATTTGAGATGTCTAAGAAGCAAGTGGTGATACATGACTGCAAATCAGGAGAGAGAATAAGGTTGGAATCATATGCATAGAAATAGTAATTTAACCCATAGAGACATATTGAAGTTTCCAAGTGAAATAATATGGAGGAATAAGAGAAGAGGAATGAAGGTGGAGTCTTCAGGGACACTGATGGTTACTGTGTGTGACATGGATGAACTAACAGCAATGGGGACTGAAAAACAGAAATTAAACAGGAAGTGGGGGAACCACAAGAGAGCAGTATCACAAAAACCAAAAGAGGAAAGAGTATATAGGAAGAGAGGGTGATTCCCTGCAGAGAAGTCAAGAAGACTGAAGATTGAGAAAAGGCTATTAGATTTGGCAACCAAAAGATCATTGTTAACTTTGAAGTGTGTCAATATAATGATGAGGTTGCATTGGAAGCTAGATTACAGAGAATTGAAAAGAAAATGAAAAGAGGAGAAATGGAGATGCTGCCAAAAGAGGGGGATTACAGATACAGGACCATAGTTAGAAGGGATGGTAGGAAGAGGTGAGGGTTTTGTAAGAATGAGAGAGACATAGGCATGCTTGTAGACAACAGGGAAGGAATCACTATATAGCCAGGGATTTAAGATCAGTGAGAGTGGAACTTATAATAGGAACAATCTACTAAAGAACAAAGCGGATAGAATCAAAGGTGCATGTAGAATCAGAGGTTAGTCTTATCAAGGAGAAAGGGCATTTCTTCACCCAAGATTGGAGTGAAGTTGGAGATCATGGGGGATGCTGATGGTAGTGTAGGTACTACCTTCATCTATGAGGATAGTGGGAAACAGTGTTGTGGGAGGCTCGAGGATCAATGAGAATATGTGGAACATTCTATCACTTTAGATATTGGGAGAGCAAATTGGTTAGGGAGGACTATAATGTTTACCTTGCTATAATTAGGGTTCACTTGAGATTAGAAAACATATGTTTATAGTTGACAAGTCAGCACGATTTCATTATTTTCCCTAGATTCATTCAATAGTATCTGAATAGAATAGAAGGAAGAAGATGATGTGTGTAATTCCATATTCAGGTTTGGATATGTGTGGGGGTTCCAGGACAAAGCAACCAAGAATTAGAGTTTATTAGCATAGAGTTAAAGTGGTTCATTAAGGGATAGAGGTTGCCATAATGGTCTGGGAGAGAAATGAAAGGTGGAAGCTATGAAAGGCATTTAAACTTGAAGAACCAGAATAGGAATTAAAGAAAGATGGGCAAAAGATTATGATCGTAGATTCTCTCCTTTCTTAGAAAACCTTTTAAAAGGAGTTAGTCTAAATTCATTGCCTCTCTCCCACCTATAGAGCCTTACTTTATTCTTCCTATGTAGCTTTCAATCATTTCATTAAATACCTTCACCATCATAAGGTACAGTTGATGGTAATGATGCCTAAAAGCCAATTATATACACACCTTTTCTTGTTTTCACTGTACCGTACCTGGGTCATCTGTTAATGACAATTTCTCCCTTTTTTGCTGGCTTGTAGGTTTTTGTGAAGTTCCCGGAAAGAAAGTGTATGTTATGTGGACAGATGGCTCTTGGGTAGAAACATGATCTGTGGAGTAGAGAGGTTTGGAAAATTATGGTCATGCCACCCACTTGAGTCTACAAAGTATTCAATCTAGTATTAAAGACCAACATAAAAAGAAATTCATCCAAATGAGAACAATCAGTTTGATTTCCCACTGTTTTAAAAGAGAGTACATCAGTTTTAGGGATATCTTCCTCCACTCCATTTTTCATTCATTTCTCCCAGGGTTCTGCTCTGCAAGGAAAGGTCCTGGATACAGTGCAATAATTCCTGATAAAACCAAATTTTACAACATATTTGAAGATTTCCTTGGATTTGGTCATCAGAGAGAAGTTTAATTCATTGTAATCCCAGAGGAATCACTGAATCTCAGAGCTGGAGAGAACATCAAAGTCATCTAGTCCAACTCAAGCCTGAACAGGAATTTCCATCAATGCAGAGCAGATATGTAAGCAATCAGTCTTTAAGTAAAGTTCTCTGGGAAGGAGAGCCCACTATCTACCAAGGCAACCCAGTCGACCTTTGGATAGCTCTAATGGATAAGATGCTATAATTATATCAAGCCTAAGTTTACTTCTTCAAGATTCTACCTATTGTATCAAGTTTTGCCCTTGAGAGAGAGTTGATACTTCAGTGACCAGAGTTAAATGTTTGTGGGAGGTGGAGTGTTTGTGTAAACATTAGAAGTTGGAAACACTTGGTCCCTTATAGGACCCATTAGGGTTCTCTGTTCCTTTGAGCATAGTCATGGATTCAGTTTGACATTTACAAACAAATGAACAACACCACAAATTTGTAAAAAAAATTCATGAGTTCGGCTCAAGTTAAATCTGGCAAAAGAAATAATGTTGTTGAACAGTGAGAAGCTTTGAATACTGGGATCACAACGAACAAATAGCTGATATTCTGGTACCCTTAAAAAATATACTGTACCTCTCTGCAGTCCACTGAACCTAATAAGAAATTAATATAATAATTTACATGTCCTTATGTAATATGGTAATGTTAATATGATATAACAATAATATTTATTATTTTTAATTAATGGTATTTGTTCTGTGAAGCTGGAGTTCAGTTAGAGGGCCACACCTGAGGACCTAGAGGGCCACATGTAGCCTTGAGGCCACAGGTTCCTCACCTCTATCATAGGTATTTAATTAATGTGACTTAAAACACAACAATATTATGAAATAAATCAAACTTTCTCTTGTTCTTATAGCACCTGGGCTTTCCATAATGGGAAGTTCAACTTTTTTTTGTTTCCTCATGGATTTTGTGAAGTTACAGGTAGGAAAGTGTATATTTCATGGGAAGATATTTCATGTGTGGAAATATATCCTGTGAAATAAAGAGTTTGGGAAAATCAAGAACATGCCACCCATTTGAGTTCACAAAATATTCAATATAATATTAAAGACTAACATAAAAAGAAATTCATCTAATTGAGAACAATCGGCTTGATCTCCCATTCTTTTAAAGGTGAGTATATCAATTCTAAGCCTACCTTCCTCAACTCACTCATTTTTTTTCTCCATTTCTCCTGGAATTCTGCTTTGGTTTTCTGCTAATTTCCTGCTAAGGTTCTAGATGTAGTACATTGCTTTCTGACAAAAATCCATTTTTGCAACATATGAGAAGAAATTCTTTGGTTTGGGAATTAATGACAATTTAAAGTTACATAAACATGGAGGAATCACTGAATCTTGAGAGTTGGAAAGAACCTCAAAGACCATTTAGTCCAACCCCTGAACATGACTTTCCTCTACCATAGAGCTGACATGTAGGCATGAATGAAGATGAGGGGAATCCACTACCAACTAAGGCCAACTTTTCCACCTTTGAAAGGCTGGCTATAATGGTAATTAGGAAGCTATGATTCTAAAAAGTCTAAATTTGTTTCTTCTCAGCTTCCACCCATTTTATCTAGTTTTACCCTAGAGAAAAAGAGAGCTATGATACTTCAGTGACCAGGGATTAACTTGTTTTTGGGAGGTGAGGTGAGAGCCAGGTTTTTATGAGTTCAAAAAGGTATAAATAGGGGTTCCCTCATAGGCTCCACTAGGGTTATGTTTCCCTAAGCAAGGGCGTAGGTTCACTTTAACATTAATAAAAGGCACAGCAAATCTGAAAAAAATTATAGATTGCAAAATCAAAACCCAGATCAGCTCACTCTAAATTTGGCAGATGAAATCACACTGTTGAACCACAAAAAATTCTGGATTTTGGGATTATTGATGAATGATAAATAGTTACTATTCTGGTATCTTTAAATAATATACTGTGCTTCTCTCTATCCCACTGAGTCTTCAACCCTCTCATAGACCTTCTAGTCATTCCATGAGGTTACATTACTCCTTTGTTCTCTCCTCAGATGTGATTAATTAATGTAGCTAAAGGGCTACTGTTTTATGATATTGTTCAAACCTCTTATTCCAGCACGATCGGGGTTTTGTATAACAGGCAATTCCCTTGTTCTTTGACGCCTTTTGAGTTTTTTTGAAGTTACAGGTAAGAATGTATATGGTTTATGTATAGATGTCTCTTCTATGGAAACAAGCCCCTGCAGGAATTTGGGAAAATCAAAAACATGCCATCTGGTTATGTACACAAAACATTTATCCCAATGTAAAAGAGAAACATAAAAGGAAATTCATCCAAACAAGAACAATCATTTTAACTGTTCACTGTTTTAACTAGAGTAAGTGAATTTAAGAGATACCCTCTTCCTATACTCTCTCATTTCTTCTTTATTTTTCCAAGGATTCTGCTCTGCTAAACAATTTCTTAGTTACAGCACAGCACTTCCTGATAAAAAGACATTCTTATTAATATGTGTGAAGAAATTCTTGGATTTGTCAATCAGAGAGAAGTTTGACTCATAAACTTGGAGGAATCACTGAATCCCAGAGCTCGAGGGGATCTCCATCTAGTCCCAACCAGGCCTCATCAGAAATCCCCTTTACCAAATAGCTGACATGTAGTAAACCAATCTCATTGAGTAAAATTCTCCAGGAAGGAAAACTCACTACCTACTAACAACATTTTTCTACCTTTAATTGGTTAATTCTAATAGTTAGGATGGAGGGTAGGGGCCACAGTGGATAGAGCACAGGGCCTGGAGTCAGGAAGATCTGAGCTCAAATATGACCTCAGATGTTTCCTAGCTGTGTGACCCTGGGTAAGATAATTCACCCTGTTTGTTCCAGTTTCCTCATCTCTAAAATGAGCTGGAGAAGAAAATGGCAAATCACTCCAGTATTTTTTACCAAGAAAACCCCAAATGGGGTCACAAAGAGTCAGACATGATTGAAACAACTGAGCAACAATTATATCAAACCCAAATTTGCTTCTTCACAGTATTTACAGCATATTTCCTTTTGTCCTGCAGAAAGAACTATGACACTTCAGTGACCAGAGATAAACTTGTAAAAGTTTTTTTTTTTGGAATGCACCAAGTTCTATGTCCTTGATTTTCCCAAACTATTTATTTCACAGGACACATCACCATACCTGTAACTTCACAAAAACCCAGAAGGAGACAAAGTAAGGTGGAACTGCCTGTTAAAGAAGACCCAGGTACTGTGAAAACAAGAGAAAGTTTTATTTGTTTCTTAAAAATAATTGTGTTTTAAGTCACATTAAATAAATACATGAGTCAAGGATAATGGGCTATACTCAGTGGAATGGGAGAAAGGTCTATGAGACAGTCAAGTTTTCTGTGTGTACAAAAAGTTGGAAATATTTGTTTCTTTATAGTCCCCAATAGGATTTTTTCCTCTCTAAGCAAGGTCTTGGGTTAAATTCAAAACTTACTGGAAAAAAAGAGATACAATAAATCTGAAAAAAATTCATAGGTTTGGAAATTAGAACTCAGTTCAGCTCATTCTAAATGTGGCAGAAGAAATCATATTGTTGAGCCATGAGAAATTCTGGATCTTGGGGTCATTGTTGAAGGATAAATAGCTTCTGTTTTTATCTCTTTAAATAACAGTTGCTTCCTCTCTACCACCCACTGAGACTTTGTCTCATAGACCTTTCTCCCATTCCACTGAGTATAGCCCATTGAACTTGACTCATGTATTTATTTAATGTGACTTAAAACACAATTATTTTTATGAAACAAATAAAACTTTCTCTTATTTTCACAGTACCTGGGTCTTCTGTAACAAGCAATTCCACCTTACTTTGTCTCTTTCTGGATTTTTGTGAAGTTACGGGTGTGGTGATGTGTCCTATGAAATAAATAGTTTGGGAAAATCAAGGACATGGAACTTGATGCATTCCAAAAAAAAAAGTCAGTCTATTATTAAACTGGAAATTCATACAAACAAGAATCATCACCTTGATTTTCTCTAGTTTTAAAGGAGAGTGAGTCAATTCCAGGGCCTCCTCCATTCCCTCATTTCTCTTCCATTTTCCCCATGCTTCATCTCTGCTAAGCAAGGTCCTACAGTACAACAATTCTTGATAAAAACTCCATTTCACAATAAATGTGAATTTGGGAATGTAGGTTTGGGAATTAGAGAGAAGTTCATTTCCCTGTAAACTTGGAGGAATCATTGAATCTCAGAGTTGGAGAAGACATCAAAGTCCATTTAATCCAACCCAAGCCTGAACATAACAGCTAGACTTTGAGTCAAGATGCCCAGGGAAGGAATCCAGTACCTAATGAGGTAGCCCCTTATATTTTTGGATAAATCTAACGGATAGGAAACATTTTCTTATATCAAGCCTAAAATTGCTTCTTTGATACACTTTATCCAGTTTTGCCCTCTGGACTGAGTAAAACAAGCCCTCTTCGAGATGGCAACTTTTCAAGTTCTTAATGGCAGCCCTTATGTCAAATGAATGATGAGAAATTCTGCCTAGTCAAATCATTGAGTATTTATTAAGCACCAGTGCCAGATGGTGGGGATTGGAAAGAAGGTAAAAGATGGTCCTTGCTGTCAGGGACCTCGCTGTCTAATTGGAGAGAGAAGATCTAGAAATAAGATTCACACAGGATAAATTGCAGATCATACCTGTGGATCATTGGGGAGAAAAAAAAAAAACTCTTTCTCGTTCCTTATTTCCTTTGAGTGATTATCTCTTGTACTCTTCCTTTCTAACACTAATCTCTTTCATGTACATCTTTCAGAACCATTCCTAGAAGGCCCATTTTCATGGCAAGATAGATATTTAACAAACGAGCAACAAATTAATTCTATCTACCTCATTTTGGGGTTACTTGAACTATTTATTAATATTCACCTACATGGTCATAATAATAATAATAAGTAACACTGACCTAAGGTTGGCTAAATATTTTACATATGTTAACTAATTTGATCGTCCCCAACTGTCTTGGGAGGTCACTATTTTTATGATAAAAATACTGATACATTTTACAGATAAGGAAATTGAGACACAGAAAGGCTACATGACTTACAGCTAATAAGTGTCTAAGGCAGGATTCAAACGGTGGTTTTCCTGACTCCAAGCCTCTTACTCTATCCATTGTACCATCTAACTGCATGATTATATTTACTCTCTTGATAAAACCATTTAGCAGTATAGGGTTAATGATGCTTTGTAGCATTCCACCGGAGTCCTCCATCCTGTCTGACACTGATCTATTAATCTTTACCCTGGATATAGTTGACAGTTATGAAAATATTCAATTGGATGATCACCCACCAGAGAGTACTTTATCTTTACTCTGGGAATTTTTGAGAAAGTTAATGAAATGTCTACTTGAAACCCATATGCAATATCTATGATCTTGCTATGTCCTACAAGTTAATTAATAGTTACTAACAAGATAATTACCTTGATTTTGCATGACTTATTCATATAAGGTAACCAATACCTGCTCCTAATGTTCACAACTTTTTTCTCAGTTCTTACAAAACATCTGTTAATTCATTCTAGATGTTTTCTTGAGACCAATACCAAGTTAAGTGTTCTATGGGTTGGGAAATCCAGGTATTTCCCCCTTTTAAGTCAGGAATTTCATTAATCCTATATTTTGGGGCTCCTCCTATTCTTTATGATTTTTTAAGAAAATTAATAACATCTAAAAAATTCTTGTTTTTTTAAACTTGAAATGGAATTTATCTGGATTCGGAGATTTCAAAACTTCCCTTTTGTCATTTATTTGCAGGTGCTTCAATCAATCAACCAACACACATTTTGGAGCACCTACTGTTTACCTGGTACTATGCTACACTCTGATAATATAATTTGTGTTCTCAAGGAGCTCACATACCAGTAGAGGAGACCACACACATCTATATAAGTATATTAAAAACACATAGAAAACCAGATGCAATGTAATTGTGTGTTGGACATTGAGGGGATGGGGTAGGCACCAGCAGCTGGTAGAGGTAGGAGGCCTCATGTAGAAGAATGCACTTGGAACATGCAACATGAATATAGGCTGTGTGATAGAGCAAGTCAGAGTGAATCTCACAGGAAGACAAGTTACTGTATGATGGCAACAAAGGTAGAAATAGGAAGTAAAAATGAGAAGCAGATGTATTACTCACACTACTTCCTGACCCTAGGTTTGGACCATTAGAAGAGGTATAATTCTTCAGGGTGTGGCCAGAGATGATGTTTATTTTGGGGTATAGGACAATCAGTTTCTGTGAGCACAAGACATTGGGAACAATAGTTCCCCTATAAGCCCTGCCTGGGTTCTCTCATTCTAAGTAAGGGTCTGGGTTCAGTTCAATATTTGTTGAAAGAAAAAAAAAGACACAACAAATCTGAAGACATTTGAACATAGTTCAGATCGGGCAAAATAAATCATGCTGGTGGGCAGTGAGGGGTACTCATCCTGGGATTGTGGGGAAGGTCAAGTGATTACTGTGCTTCCCTTAGTCCCTCTAAGTGATGTTCTGTGTGTCTCTCTAGGCCACTCAGCCATTGGCCCTCTCATACTCCTTTCAATGATTCCACAAGGTGACCTCCTTGTTTTCTACTCATAGTTGCTTAATTAACATTACTTAAAGATCATTTTATAACTTGGATCAAAACTTCTTTTGTTTTTACAATACCTGGGTCTTCTGTAACAGGCAGTTCCTCCTTTCTTTGATGCCTGGCAGGTTTTTGGGAAGTTAAAGGTAGAAAAAGATATGTTTTATTTAAAGATGGTTCCTGTGTGGAGACATTACCTATGGAGTAGAGAATTTGGAAAAATAAAAAAACAAAATAAAACAAAACTTATCATCTAGTTTCAGACACAAGACATTCAGTCTAGTATTGATGGCCAAGACAGAAGGAAATTCATCCAAACAAGAACAATCAGTTTGATTTTTCATTGCTTTAAACAATAGCAAATCAATTCAGCGACACCTTCCTCCATTTTCTCATATCTCCATCCACTTGTCCCAGAATTTTATTCTATTAAGTAAGGTCCTGAGGAGAGAATGTTATTTCCTGATAAATACTTAACTACACAACCTATCTGAAGAAATCCTTGGTTTTGAGAGTCAAAGAGAAATGCAACTTACTGAAATCTTGGAGAAATCACAAAATCTTAGAATTAGAAGAGACCTTAAAGTCATTTAGTCCAATGCAGGTGTGAGAACAAACATCCTGTACAACAGGGCTGCCATTTGGGTAACCAGTCTCTGAGGGAAGATATCTAGGAAGGGGACCCCAATACCCATTGAGACAGCCCTTCCCACATTTAAATAGTTGTAATGGCTAAGAAAGCTTCCCATTAGATAAAATCTAAGTTTATTTCTTTCCAAATAACTAGTAGACCAATTTTTTTTGTTTTTTTTTCTTTTGGAATACAAGAATTATTTTACTACAGTGTGAAGTCTCTTGGGGGAGACACCACATGTGAGCAGGTATGGGTACACAGAGTAGTTGCAGAATCTAGCTTTTCAAGCTAACAACTAAATCTTACTTTTCTTTCCTGCTTTACCAAATCAACCAGTATCTCTATTAAAAAATATGTATGTACGTGTATACACAGAAATATATGTATATTATATGTATATATTTTGTTGATGCATTGTATTTTTATATTGCTTATTTTAATTCCCCCTCCAGACCTCTTTTGTAATAAAGAAGAGTAATTAAATAAAAATATTTGGTAGTGATTGCATCTGATAAAAAAATAGTTTCCTGTCTCTCTGCATTGAGGAAGATGTGTATTTTATGGCCTGTTTTCTGAGGTCTTCACTGGTTTTACAGTTATTAGACCAATTTGATTTTAATGTATATTATATGTAGCAGTTTGGCACATTTTTTTCTGCCTTTGGAATTTCAATTCCCTTAATACTTGTCCCAATCTGTCATCCTTCTAGGTATTATAGCTAAAACCTAGGTAATCCCATTGAAGTCTGGGAAAGTGACACTCTTTACTTAGACATGTTTTTCACAGGAAGGTAAAGTTTAGCTTGTAAGAATGGCTGTAATTGTAATATAATGAAACCCAGATTAGAGACCACAATATCTTTTAAAAAAATGGAAAAGATAAAAGTCCACGTATTCTGTAAGTTGTCTTCTGAGAGACAGTTTCTGGGTAATTAGTAATCAATTTATTATTTAGGCTAGCTAATAATCAATATATGGATGGTCAGTGGTTTCTCTTGATAATCAAAGATCCCCAATGGAGATATTGAATGCTTTAAATACCTTTGTAAAAGAGAATGCCCCTGACAAGTGAAAATCAACCCTGATTGGTGGACATTTAATGAGGAGGTGGGCTAGTGAGCTCCTGCTAAGAATGTGACCTGATTACAAGACTCAGTCCCCTCAGAAATCTAGAC
The DNA here is from genome assembly GCA_028646515.1 of Pseudochirops corinnae. NCBI lineage: Eukaryota > Metazoa > Chordata > Mammalia > Diprotodontia > Pseudocheiridae > Pseudochirops > Pseudochirops corinnae. The sequence goes on along the minus strand of CM053592.1, from coordinate 73,330,478 downwards.
TGGGGCATATATCTCCACTCAGACCACCTCTGATTGGTTTTCTCCTTCATGGGCTGGTTTGTCTTAAATTCTAAAGTAGAGGTACAAGGACAGGGCTATTCTCCTTGGGACAAGAACTTGCTTAGACTAGATTCTGTTTACACTCCCCCTATCCTGGTTGGGTGGGGTCTGGCCCGAGATTGAAGGGACAACTCATTGATCAGCCACGTCCTTCAAAGACTGATTGCTCTTCTACAGGAGCTGGGCCCTAAATGAGGAAATAAAAGGAGAAAAGCCTAGGCCTAATTTAATAATTGATTGGTAATATAATAGCAAAATGATTTCTCTCACTTCAAATAAATCAGTCCTTAATAGAACTAGAGACTTGGTAATGACTGACAGAAATCTATGCTATTGGGGGCTTTAGTTCAATTTTAATCATGTTTACCTTTTTCTAATAGAAAAGTATAATGGCAAATCCCTCCATAGTTTTGCCAAGAAACCCTCATGGAGAGCATTGGTGTGCTATGTTCCACAGGATCACAAAGAGCTGGACACAACTGAACGACTGAACAGCAAGAAGTAGAAAATTGTAGATGATATATTTAGAGCCAGAAGGGAACTTAGAGATTATATAGTCCAACTCCTTTGCTTTATTCAGAAAATTGAAGTCCAGAGAGGTCTAATTACTTGCCAAAGGTCTAGCAGGTGATAAATGACTGAATTGGACTAGGATTGGAACATGCATTTCCATCTGTACCATGCTGCCTCCCATCAGCATGCATGATGGACAGTTAGAAGATGGGAGTGTCATTTGTGAGGAAGAACAAGGAGGCCATTGTCCCTGAATTGTAGGGTATGTGGAGAGGAATAAAGTGTAAGAAGACTGGAAAGATAGGAAGCAGCTAGGTTGTAAAAGGTTTTAAAAGCTAAAGACTTTATATTTGATAATGAAGGTAATATGGAGCCACTAGAGATGACTTCAAGTCTTGTGTCTGACATATATCGATTGTATGACCATTTGCCAAATCTTGTCCATTTTACCTCTGTGATGTTTCTCACATCCATCCTTTTCTCATACAGCCACTATCCTATTTCAGGTGTTCATCCCCTCTCCCCTGGATAATTTAATAGTCTCCTTATTGGTTACCCTGCCTCCAATAGTTTTCATTTCTAAAGCATCCTCTATGTGGCTGTCATATTGATGCAGTTAAGGCTAGTTCTGAGCATTCCACTTCCCTAATCAAGAAGTTTCACTGGCTCTCTGTGGCCTCTAGGATAAAATACAATCTCCTTTGGTATTTAAAGACTGTCACTGTCTGATTTGAGCCTACCATCCCAAGCTTATTGTGTCATCTTCCTCCTCCTCCTCCTTCTTCTTCTTCCTCCTCCTTCTTCCTGCTCCTCCTCCTCCTCCTTCTTCTTCTCCTCCTCCTCCTCCTCCTCCTCCTCCTCCTCCTCCTTCTTCTTCTTCTTCTTCCTCCTCCTCCTCCTCCTCCTTCTCTCCCCTCCCCCCATATTACTGTCAAACTAACTTACTTGCATGACCCCATACCTTTGCACAGGCTGTGCTGTATAGTTGGTATTCATTCCCTATTCACCAATACCTTTTAGAATACCTAAACACTTCTTGAGTGTCATCTCCTTTCCTTTTCTTGTCAGTTTTTTGTGCCCTTTCTATAATTATTGTGTGTATATTTATTCATTCATTCATTCAATTTATCTATCTATCTGTCTGTCTATCTATCTATCTATTTATTTATCTATGTACATGTTGATTCCAATCAGTAGACCATAAACTCATTGAGGACAGGGACTATGTTTTGATCATCAATTAGCGTAGTGTCTGGTGCATGCTAGGCACTTACTAAGTTGAAATACATGAATACCTGTCATGTAGTGGCATACAAATTATTTGAGATAATTAATAATTTTCAGAGTTTAATTTTGTGACAGTGATGATTTTGTGTGTGTGTGTGTGTGTGTGTGTGTGTGCTTCTATTGGAATGAGGTTGCCTCAGTATGTATAACCTTGACCAGATGAAATAGTCCTGAGCTGGTTTTCCCGCCTTTAGTTAGTTCTCTGTCAATTCAGTGCTGGTTTTCATTCTATACACACGTTTTTCATCTTTTTTCATTATATTCTTAATTCTGTGGTTTTTAAAAATGAATATCACTTCAAGGAAAAGTATAAAAGCTGAAAGAACATGCTTCAGTGACTGTTAATGGCATTTAATTAGTTATTGCTGCAGTAGAGTCAAGGATTTTGAGGATCATTAAATTTCACAATGAAATAAGATCAGTTGCACCTAAATGCAAAGATAATTAAGATCACAAACAAAAAACAATATACATGCTGATAATTTATTGTGTCTGATTTGCAGAGTTCTTTAGAGTAAACTGGTATTTAGATGGGCTGTTATGTATTCCTTTATGTATTATTTAGAAAACTTCAAGTTAGAAGAACCATGAGAAGACAAATAAAACACACAAAAAATTGCTAACTATTGCATTGAGGGAAAAAATGGGTATGGTAGTACAAAATCATGTACTTAATGTGAAAAACATTGATTTTTATTGATGAAATAACTTTTTTCATTCCCAGCTATACCCAAATGTTGTCAGAAATTCAATTGAGTCTGGAATTTTAAAAAATGCGTCTTCATCAGATTGTAAAACATTTAAATATAAAACAAATTTTTTTTTTTTTTACTTCCAACAAGCCTGGAAGTCTTGTCTCCCTGGAGAGAATGATGAACTCTGATAAATATATTGAAACGTTGAGGAACAGAATTGTTCTGAAATAACAGAATTTCCCAAGTGGAGCCTGAATGCTGTAACATGACCTTGCATCATGCCATATATAATTAAAGTCAAGAAAAGTATTCAGATATGGAGATAAACATGATTCAATAACCTGGTAACATGCTTGATTTTAACATAATTGAAAACTTAGACAATAACCTTAGAAAAATCAAGGCTAGATTTGAGAAAATGAACTGTGCATGAAAAGAATTTTGCTTTATATCTAATATGATAAAAATATGGCTTCATGATGAAGAATGTAATAATATATGTCAAAACCTTGTGAACTCAATGCAAAGCATGTAAAAATAATGGAGGATATATATTAATTTGTTTTTCCTCTTTCACACTAATATTCCAATGTTATGGACCATCTTTCTACTGACAACTCCAGCACCATCCCCTCCTATCTTTTCTAACGGGTTGTTTGTACTACCATTTCTAATTTTTTACTTGTCTTTAATCTCTTCCTTTCTATTGGCTCCTTCCATGCCTACAAGCACATCTGTATCTGCCCATAACTTAAAGATTCCTCACTTGAGTCTACTGTCCTTGTTGGCTCTCTTTCAATCTCTTCTGTTCTTTGCAAAGTTCCTTGAGAATATCATTTAAAATAGGTAACTCTTACTTCTGCTCTCACTCTCTTCTAAACCCTCTGCAATCTGACTTGCAACTCCATCCTTCAACAGAAACTGTCCTCTGCAAAGGCGAAGTGATCTCTGAATTTCTGCCTTTGATGGAATTTTCTTAATCTTCATATTTTTTGACTCCTCTGAAACATTCGACCCTGAAGCAGCCTTCTGTTTCAGAATATTTTCTCCTTACTGGGTTTTCATGACACTGCTCTCTCATGACTTTCTTTCTACTTGTATGATCATTCCTTCTCAGTCTCCTTTGCTTGTTCTTTGTTCAAGTTACACTCATTCACTGTCGATGTCCTAAGGCTTTTCTTGGGCCCCTTTGCCTTTATGCACTATCTAATTCAGCCATCTCATCTGCTCCCATGTGTTCAATTGTCATTTCTATTCAGATAATTCCCAGAGATATGCATCTCTCTCTGTCCCTGTCTCTCTGTCTCTGTCTCTCTCTATCTCTGTCTCTCTCTGTCTCTCTCTCTCTCCACCCTCTCATCTCTTTTGTGAATTCCACCTACATCACCAATTGCTTTTTGTAAATCTTGAAATGGATGTCTCATAGGCATCTAATACACAAGATTTCCAGAACGGAACTCATCATCTTTCCCCTCTCCAAGGCCTTCCTTCTTCCCAACTTTCTTTTAATGTTAAGGGCACCACCATCCTCCCAGTTATACAGGCTAGCAAATTTGCTGCTATCCTTTACTCCTGACTCATACTCTTCCAACATATCCAATCCGTTGTCAAATCTTGGCAATGTCTCTCATTTAAATGCCTTTCCGTCTATTCATATAGTAGCTCTCCTAATTAATTACATGTATTATTATTGTGTTTATTAACCCAGCATCACCTCTTGCCTGTGTTATTACAGCCTCCTAACTTGTCTCCCTGCATCGTTTTTCCCTATTCAAATCCATACTAGGTGACAAGATAATTTTTCTAAAGCATCACTCTTTTTATGAACTCTAATGCTTCCTATTGCCTCTTGATAAAATATAAACTCTACTAGCATTTAAAAGTTACTATAATGTAGCCCCTTTTTACCTTTTCAGACTGCTTGCACAGTGCTCCCCCTTCATCCAATCTTCATTTCAGAAACTTTAATCTGTTTGCCTTTCCTCAAGCATGGCTCTCTACCTCTGGTCTCCATGATTTTGTGCTAGTCCTCCCTACACGAAATGCTTTTCTCCTGATTTCTTCTTCCAAGCTCTCTTAATTTCCTTCAAGATACAGTTTAATTTTACCTTTTGCTATATAAGGCCTTTCTCAGTCTTTCCGATTATTAATGCCTTGAGTACCTTCCATCTACTCTATATATCTTGTATTTACCTAGTTGTCTTCATATTATCTTTCCCAATAGAATGCTAGGTCTTTGAGATCAGGGATTGTCTTTTTAAAAAATTGGCCTTTGATTGTTTCTCTAGCACTTACCACAATGCCTATCATACAGTGAACAATGTTTTTTGACATGACTTGCACTTATTGCCTTCTTTGTAAAAAGGATGGGGGTAGGAGTTGAGATAAAAGAGGGTATGATGGGCAAAAATCCACAATTAGCAATGATAAATTTACTCATAAAATGGGAGAGGATGACAGAATGGATTATAAAAGCAGAATCTGACAGTATGTTGTTTATGAGAAACATTTGAAACATAAAGAATCACAAAGAATTAAAATCAGAGACTTAAGCAAAATTTATTATGTTTCAGATGAACCAAACAAAAAATCAGAAGTAGCAGTTATGACCTTTGAGAACAACTGTAAAAAATGATGCAATCTAAAGAAATAAATAGGGAAACTGTGTATTCTAAAATCAGTATTTAGTTATGTGTGTATACATATATGTATATAAATAAATGCACATATAATGCCTGGGATATACATATATAAATATGTGCATATATATGTATGTATATATAATTCTAAAAGGTACCATAGATAATGAAGCCATATCAGTTCTTGATACATATGCACCAAACAATATAGCCTCTAAATACTCGAAGGAAAAGTTGTTTGAATTGGAGGAATAGACAATAAAATTATAATATCATACTGAGATATGCTGCCTTTGGACCTAGATAAATATAATTATGTGAGAAATGATAATTAGTAACAAATGATTTGGGCAGATCCAAACTTCCCCCCTTTTTCTAAAGTGCTGATTTCAGTTCAGTCTCTTGAAGACATTAATAATAATGAGATTGGACTAGCTTCCTTAACATTGTTCAGGCCCAACTGGAGTAGGGAAGTCATTATACTCTACTCAGGTTTGGGTGGGGATAAATTCTTCAAATAGATTACCCAAGGCTGTAAGTAATTTACAAGTAAATGATATAATCAAAGTTTGTTTGGATAGGTTCATCCCCTCTTTGTAATATTCATTCTCTCATTAATTGTTAGCCAGTCAGAGTTGATTGCTATCCTCAGGAACACCCCTCTTCCAATGGACATATAAGCCATAAATCTGCCACCACAATTGTCTTTGGTCTAAGAGAGAGATGGTCAAATGATCATTTTTTAATTAAAATGATGGCATTATTAATAAATTATTTAATTGCCCCTGGAAACATCTCTTGAAACTTTTAAACACCACAATTAAAGATAAAAAAGAAGTGTAAGATCAATTGGATTTTAGAAAAGTCAGACACGATTAATCTTTGATGATTGCTAAACATGAATAAAAAGGATCATATAGTTTTAGCTGGATATGGCACCTGTACAAAAAATTATTTATTAGGGGTATAAAAATTTTTCAAATGTAAAAAGAAGGCATATTAAACATATACTTTGTTCACCACAATGAAATTTTAAAAATCAATAAAGGACCATTAAGAAAGAACTAAAATTTAATTGGAAACTAAATAATTTAATACTAAATGATTAATGTATAAAAAGACAAATCACAGAAATAATTATTTCATAAGGAATGGCAACTATAAAGCAACATACCAAAACATTTGAGATACAGTTAAAGCAATCCTTGGGGAAAATATTGTTTTTAAACTCTTTCATTAACCAAAATGAAAAAGAAATAATCAATGAATTAAGAATATACCTCAGAAAAAATTTTTTAAGAAAGAACAAAAACTCTTCACTTACCTGAAAGAAGTAACAAAAGAACTATCTTTTCATACATCCTCATATGGCACATTTGTTTTCACAATTCAGTGCAAGAAAAGGCAAATCCCCCAATGAGACAACTACCAAGAAAGTTTGGCTGTGGCAGTCTCCAGCAACAGTCTTCTAACTTCTATCTATCCTGCCCATGTTTCTGAGGCATTAATCAGTTATCATCAGCAAGAAATGCCCATCCAGAAAAGATCAAGAACATATCTCAATGACTGGAGGGTGTATTTCAGCCTACTCAGAGCTTTCAAGGCAACATTGGTGGGTACAAACCAGGAACAATATCTGTGAAATTCTAGGATGAGTATGCAGAGCTGTGCGGACTTTTTTTCCTTTCAAATTTGGAAATATTTGAGTAAAAGATAAAAATTTATTTTGATGTTTATTTAAATTGAGAAATTTGTAAAAGTCCACAAGCTACAATTATTTTTTCATTGGTTTTGAATTGGGAAATAATCCATATGTACAAATAGAAAGTTTTTTCTCATCTGGAGATAGTCTGAAAGAAATGAAATGGAACTGAACAGAAATATGAGCTTACACAGAGCAGGGGAGCTAGTGGAAGAGTTCCATCTAGAATAGTAACAGCAGTCAAAGAGACGACTCATCTTCTCTCCCCTTTTAAAAAGTGCCATTTCCCCCCCGATTATGTGTAAAGACAATTTTTAACATTCATTTAAAATTTTTTTTGAGTTCCAATTTTTCTCCTCCTCCCGTTATTCTTTCTTCTTACAACAAAATGGTATGCAATTTGATATAGGTTATATATGTGCAATCATGTAAAACAGTTCTATATTGATTGTGCTATAAGAGAATAGATCAAAAGGAAAAAAAAACATGAAAAAATAAAATGAAAATAGTATGCTTCAGTCTACATTCTGACATTAGTTTTTTCTCTGGATGTGAATAGCATTTTATATCATGAGTCCTCTGGAATTGTCTTGGATCATGGTATTGCTGAGAAGAGCTAAGTTACTCATAGTTGATCATTGCACACTGTTGCTATAAATGTATACAATGTTCTTCTGTTCTGCTCACTTCACTTTACATCAGTTCATGTAAGTCTTTCCAGGATACTGCTCATTTTTTAGTAAAAAATGAAAAGAACAAATAGAGTAAGGTACAGATTATGAAAATAAAAACTCAAGAGAAAGATAGCCCGAGAGCAACAGAAATTAAATAATGTTGCATGGAACACGAAAGACAGGAAGTGGACAATCAGCAGCTCATATGAAGGTGAACGGTTGAGATTCTCCCCAAAGACTTTTCTATTTACACAAGCAGTGATACCCACATACTTTGCTCTTCATCTTTGAGTAGATAAAAGTGGAAATTGGACATAGCAGATGAAAACATGACATTCCTCCTTACCTGGCTCCTCAGAGTATCCATAGGAATCTATGACCCTCTATTACAAGATTATTTGGAAATATTTATAGACTATGTAAGTGTAATTTATAAAAAGGGTGACTATGAATACATTTAGGCTAAAATTCCAAACCTGTGATTGTACAAAGGAAAACAACAACCACTGACTTTTTTCTGGAGAGCATAAGCAACAACAAGCCTTTGGAACCGTTATACACAGTCTTCCTGTCTTTCAAAGGGGCTAGGATGACTCCATGCTTATTGGTCTCCAATCCTTGCATCTTGTTGTCATTCAGTCATTCTTTTGTGTCTGACTTTTCATGACACCATGAACAGCAGCAAGCTAATGCTCCGGCCTGCGGGGCACAACGTGGACCCTAGAAGAGAAAGAGGGACGGGGGACAAGAAACACGAAGAATGGAGACAAGACAGGTTTTCTGATCAAGTCTCGTTTATTGAATGCAAGGGCATGAGTATATAAGGAAG
>CM053592.1:73298290-73321579 GCA_028646515.1 Pseudochirops corinnae | reverse complement strand
ACACACTGAAGTTCACAGGGTCCAGCACATCTCAAACTCTTCACCATTTCTCTTGCCTGGAACTCAAGGATCAGCCAGGCCACGAACAAACAAAGTCTTATCCTTGTCATGCTTCTTCACTCAAGGATCAGCCAGGCCAAGAACAAACTATCTTATCCTGGTCATGTTTCTTCAGTCCTCCGGCACTTCAGCTGGCCCTAGGACCCACTTGGAGGTGGCTGCAGGACCGCTGCTTCCACCGGTTCTCACTGTGGGGTTAAAGGCCAGACCGCAGTCCATTCCCTCAAGATCCAGGAGAGTTCCACCTACCTTTTACTTTGTCTTTGGCATCTATGGCAGTGGTTCTCAACCTGTGGGTCGCAACCCCTTTGGGGATCGAATGACTCTTTCACAGGTGTCACAAGGGTCGTCTAAAACCAACAGAAAACACATATTTCCTTCTGATGGTCTTAGGAACTGAGACATTGCTCCTCTATCAGTCTCCAGGCAGGTCTGCCCACATGCACATATGCCCACATACAAGTATTAAAGGGTCGCGGCATTAAGAAGGTTGAGAACTACTGATCTGTGGGTTGATAATACGTTCGTACTCTAATGGATGAGGTCTGTAGGTTGTCCATCCAACTGAATATTGTAGTCTTGATAGTAGACATTTGTCATTCACTTAGTATTTCTTTGCAGATAATTAAACCAAATTCTTTTGAGTGATTATGACTTTCCTTTAAGAGGCTCTAAAATTCTGGGCCTGATAATATAATGTCATCTGCAAAGATTTCACTATTTATAGGAAATCCCTCTTTAATTGGTACTCATACTAAATCTCAGTTATCGTGACAAACACCTTTGGTAAGCATATGTCTTTCTGTTTTTATGCTTCGCTTTGTATTAATGTTAATTTAAACATGGTTATCTCTTGTATCTTTCAAGGAGTCATATTATTTTGACATCTATATGGGACACAGCTGGTTAGAGAAAGATTTTAAGGTAGTGCTTTGTTCTGTCTTTGCAAATGCAGACCTTCTTGGGTGCCTTTTTTTAGGGGCAGGGAGAAGCAAGAAGTTCCAACATTTTTTTCCATACCTTTGAAAAAATTTTTTTCCTTCAGAAATGTTGAGAATTAATGCTTCATTGATTTCAAGATTATGTCATCTCCAATATGGTCTCCCTCTGTAAATGCTTGTTTAGTCCAACTGCTTTTCTCATGTTTGCCCTCTAGTGTTGTTTCTGCTTCCTCAAAAAAAATTCATCTAGAAGTGAAGGTAGAGTGCCAATGTGGGAGTTTCGCTAATCTTGAAAATAATTTGTTATAAAAATCTTTTAATACAATTTCCATTTTTGTTCTGTTTGTTTCTTTCTTCCAGTTTCATCCTTTAGTCATTGGGATAACTCTCCTTAGTTGGGTCTCCTTGCCAAGGTTCTTTATATATCTATATCCATATATTTTTTCCCCTGCTGCTTGTTTCATTTGACAGTTCAGTTTATAATTTTCCACCAACTTTCTTTTTAAAAATTTTGTTTCTTTTTTTTTTTTTTTTTGCTTTTTGGAGGGGGGAAGGCAGGGCAATTGGGGTTAAGTGACTTGCCCAAGGTCACTCAGCTAATAAGTGTTAAGTGTCTGAGGTCAAATTTGAACTCAGGTCCTCCTGACTCCATGGCCAGTGCTCTATTCACTGAGCCACCTAGCTGCCCCTTCCATCAACTTTCTCCTTATGACTTTGCAAATGAAGTTGTTTTAAAAACATTTTGCCCTTGATTGCTACATCTTTCTACTCAGTAAGTAAGTCAAAGCATTTGCAGATGATGGTATTTTTTAGGCTCTTTGGTTTTTTTTGGTCTTGTATGGTAGCCAAAGAATCCTAGCTGTTATGGCAATTGATTTACATCAGATATATTTGTATGTAAAATTCTTTGGTGTCAGCATCCTTTATCATAACCATTTTCCCCTTTTCCATTTGAAAATTTGTTTAAATAGGTTAGGTAGGAGTTATTTTAATTGTACTTCATGTCTTTCTCATCATTTGCCTAGTTTTATATTAATTTGGTCTTTGCTCAAATAGGTAGTTTGTCTTTACCATATTTTTATTGTTGTGTAAATTGTTCTTCTAGTTCTGTTCACTTCATTTTGTATCAGTTGATGTAAGTCTTTCCAGGTTTCTCTGAAACCCTTCATTATTTCTTAGAGTACAGTAGTATTCTGTCTCATTTATATACCAAAACTTGTTTAGCTCCCCCATTGGTGGGCACCATGTCAGATTCCCCTTTTTGCTACCTTAAAAAGGGTTATAAATGCTTTTGTATATTCTTAGAGTTTGTTTTGCTTAGGACTGATCTCCCACTTAATCGGTCCTTTTTCTTATTCTGTCTTCTTTTTCCCCTTTCCTTATTTCCCTGTTGAGTGAAATGTATTTCTGTACCAGACTATGTGTGTGTGTGTGTGTTATTCTTTTTTTCTTTGATGAGTTCAGATGAGAGTGAAATTCAGGTTGTCAGCTGTTCCCTCTTCACCCCCTCTTACTTGTTTGTAGAGATGCCTACTCTGATCATATGAGAAAGATTTCCCCTAACCTTCCCTTCCCTGATCTCTTTTCTGCTCTCTTTCCATTCTTCTTTGAAGATCATCAAGACGTAGTGGAATTATGCCTGATGTTCTGGGCACAATTTGGAGAGTCCAGAAGGCGATTTGGGTCTGGCGCTGTGTCCTTGGGAGGTTGGGAGTCCTAGGGAAGTAGCCAGAGATGATTTGTGCTAATCCACTCAGCATGTCCAACATTTTCTGATTTTGTTCTCAGAGTGATTTGTAGGTATGATTTTCATGTTTATTCTATAGTTCAGGATTTGCTCATTATTACTCCTGATCAGTATTTTCCAACTTTTTTTTTTTGCCATCTTTACCAATGCCTATCTTTGCATGGAAGTCACTGAATATCAAAATACATGGTGATTTAATTTGAAAGGTCTTAACAAGTTCTCTCTACAGTTTCTCTACCATCTTTACTCTTCAACGGATATTGACATTTAAACTGTAATTATTTTCATGGTCATCTTTTTGCAGATGCCTATTATGAACACTGCCATATAAAATATCCAAATGTTCCACAAAATGTTGTCTTTGGACATATAAATGTTTCTTGCATTTAAATCACATCATCATTCAGTTCAAAATACTCCACTTGAACTCATAAGGTCCAATGAATTTTATTATAATCTATATGTAAATCATTTTCAGATCTATTTATCCAGCCCTAATTTTCTTTCTGACTTTCAATCTCATATCTCTTACTGCCAATTAAGACATCTCAAGCCAGATCGTCCTGAAGATATTTTAATATGTGTGTCTTTGCTTCTTAGACACTCTGAGAAAGGCCCTTGTCATCTCACTGTTGCAATATCCTCATGATTGGGTTTCCCTGCCTCAAGTCTCTCTGCTCCAATTCATCTTCCACTCAGCTGTCCAAATGATCTTTCTGAATTTAGCACAGGACTGACCATGTCAATCCCACTTCCATTCAGTTTACTCCAGTGGCTCCCTAATATTTCCAAGGTCAAATATAAAATCCTCTCTTTGGCTTTTAAAACCTTTCATAAAATGTGACCCTTTCTTATCTTTTCAGCCATATAAATTGTGCCCCTCCATGTACTCTATGATACTAGCTTCCTTGATGTTCTTTTTACAAGATACTTAATCTCCCAACTCTGCATTTTTCATCGGCTGTCCCTTATGTCTGGGGTGCCCTCCTTCCTGATCTCTACCTCTATGCTTTTCTGGCTTCTTTCAGGTTTTACTTCTTACAGTAAGGTTTTCCTAGTCCTCCTTAATCTTAGTGTCTTCTCTCTGGGATTATCCTCAATTTATCCAGTATATATCTTGTTTATACCTGGTTGTTTACATGCTATCTCCCATTCTACTGCCCTTGAGAATACAGGGACTGTTTTTTGCATTTCTTTGTATACCTGGCACTTAATCATTGCCTGGCACATGGGTAGGTGTTTATCAGTGCTTCTTGACTTGATTCTTTACCAAAGACATTTGTTTCTTATGCTAGTAACTTTTTTTACTTTATTATTTATAGAAGAAAAACAACAGTGAAGACATTATGTATTTATGCAGACTACAAATCAGATGAAAGCTATACTCCAAGCAAGATCTCCGTCAGAGTAGGAAATAATTTTCACAACCTTCAAGAAATCAGAGTAAGTCAGTTATAAATTTTCAAATGTACCTAATCTTTTAATCTTTTGTGCAGTAGAATTTTATAATGGCTTTTTTATAGAAACAAGTTACTATAACATGAAAGGAAAATCTTAAGTACTTTTTAAAATGCAATTTCTGCATGCTTCTCTTTTGGAGCTATTTTAGAAATATTTCATTTTCCTTTTTTCTTGAATTTTACTCTGTAATTTATGAGACTTTTCAGAAAGACTATACTTTGAAAATATAAAATCAACAAGCCTGTCACTGGCATTTTTGCTAATAAAAGTAACTAATTTTTATTAAGTGTTTTACAAATATCTCATTCTATCTTCATAGCAACACTGGGAGGTAGTTGCTGTTATTACCCCCATTTTACAGTTGAAGAAATGGAGATAGACAGAAGTTAAGTGATTTGCCTAAGGTCATACAACTAATAAATGTCTGAGGCTAGGTTTGCTTTTAGAGTTTCCTGACTCCAGTTTCCATTCTCTAACCAGAGTCTGTCAACTCAGAATATAGATTGAGGCTTGTGGATTTTGTTTTGTTTTTGGTCATGGCTAACGTGCATATAGGTTTTTTTTCCTCTTTGATGTATTTTCATAGCAAATTGTGTATGTGTTTAATCCGTCTTTGTTCATTTCAAATAAGATTGAGGTATATCTGATGCACACTCCACTCACTCCTTCCTCCATGTTTATAGTATACTTTTCTTTTCATCATGAGAAATCACAAGTTGCACTCCCTTCTTCCTCCTATGTACATTAGCGTATTCTTCTTTTTACCTTCTCTTCTCTTAACACCCTCAGAACTGCATCAATTCACCTCCGAAACCTTATTTAACTCTCTCAGTATGTTTGAAGACATTAAAGTTGGGATGGTTTTCTTCTTTCTGTTACACTTTTGTGTAGTTCTAGGATATAAGAAGTTACTTAGTATTGAAGGTTCTCATTAGACTTATTGATCTTTTCAGCATGATGGGATTTTAGGTTTTTGTTGGAGTAATTGTGAGAGAACTAAGCTGCCTGTTTGTTTACAAACCTATATTAGTTGAAAAACCTTAACAATTTTTTTTTCTTTTTGGAGGGGGCAGGCAGGGCAATTGAGGTTAAATAACTTGCCCAAGGTCACACGGCTAGTAAGTGTTAAGTGTCTGAGGTCGCATTTGAACTCAGATCCTCCTGACTCCAGGGGTGATGCTCTATTCACTGTACCACTTAGCCACCCCCCTAACAGAATTTTGATCTCTTTTTTGTTTGGATCTTATGTACTTGTGAGCTTTTTTCCATTTGTTGTTGTTATTGTTCAGAGTCCTGTTGTATTTGTTATTTAGTAGTGATTTTTTAAAGGGTGAAAATAAACCAATTTTGTTCATTTGGGAGAGGTGAGCATGGACTGTTTGAAATGTCCACTAGATGTCATTGTTGTCCTTAATTGCTAGGCTTATGTCTGATTTCTTATTAAGGTTCACTTTCTGTGGCAATATTCTTATTTCATACTGGTTTGTTGTTTGTTTTTATACGCACACACTTGTGTGTGTGTATGCATGTATACTTACACATATAGTGTGTATATTTATGCATATATATGTATATGTGTGTAGGTGTCTATATATACACATATAAATACATAAACTTATAGATACCTACATTACCTTTATAATTTTAAAAGAAGAAATTTTAATTATTCCTATGTAGAGTTCTAGCTTCATGTATTACAGAAAAAATATTTTGAGCTCTATTGAAAACAATATTAACTTTGATAGTAACTCAGTAATTTAAATAGTTTAACAACTATATTTTTGATACAGTTGTTGGAGGCAACCTTGTTTCTATAAAGTAGCTTAAATGTTATAAATAAAGTATAAAAAATTCAGAAGGCTGTAGAAGAAAATTATTCTTTTTGATAATGTCCTTAATTTTACCTTAAGTGTGGTAGTATAAATCTATACACACACATACACACACGTGCGTGCACACGCATGCCCACATGAGAATACACACATGCACCCATTTGAATATCTCCACTGTTTTCCTGAGAAGCAGTAACACTAGATGTACCAGATGCTTATAGAATTTGTATTCCTGCAGAGCTGGAAGAGTACATGCAGCCAGCTTGCCACTAATAGACCAGAACCTTTGGCTGCTGCTGTAAAATGTTATCACTGAATACCGTGGAGCTCAGGACCTTGTAGAGAATTTGGCTGGCATTTAAATAGCTTCCATTTGATGAATTTGTTTCACCACTTTTCTGCTTTTATAAGTTAGAGAAGGAGAAGAAAAAGTGCTATTTTTTTTTAAAAAACCAAGATGAGGAAGATACTAAACTTCTTTCCAAATTCTTCCACTAAAAGTTCTACATGGTTTTGTTTTCTTGCTGGTTGTTCTGACAGAGGCTAAGACAGGTCATTAAATTAGTGTGAACTGTTATAAGATCTTTTGAGCAAAGTATGCATAATCATTCCATTGGTTGTAGGACTGATTAAACTCAATGGAAAATCCAACTAAATTTTTTAAAATGTTCTTTTTTTCCTCCATAAATGCCTCCCAATGCACAAAATTTAGAGTATATTATAGGTTGCTTTATTTTCTCATGCAAGTCAAATCAACAATCATTTATTAAGCACCTACTATGGGCCTGCGCTGTGTTAAGCAAGCACTGGGGATAGAAATAAAGGCAAAAAACCAGTCCCTGCTCTTAAGGGGTTCCCAGTGTCATGGGAAAAACAATATGCAAACTATGTACAAACAAGCCATCTATGGGATAGATTGGAGGCAACCAGCAGAGGGGAAGCACTAGCATTAAGGAGAATTGGGACTTGAAGGAAGCTGGGAGTCAGAGATGAAAGGGAGAGCATTCCAAGCACGGTGGACAGCCAGTGACATGAATGGGCAGCCAGTGACATGAATGGGAGCAGGAGGTTAAGTGACTTGTGTGAGGAACAGCAAGGAGGCCTGTGTCACTAGATTACTAAGTATAGGGAAGAAAATAAAGTGTGAGAAGACTGGGAAGATAGGGAGGGGCCAGGTCAGTTTAGGCTGTAAAAGATTAAGAGAAGATTTTTATATTTGCTCTTGGAGGTATTAGGGAGCCACTAGAGTTTATTGATCGTGGGGAAAGGGGGGGGGCAAGGGTGGTGACCTGGTCAGACCTGCCCTAAGTATAGGGAAATCAGTCACTTATTCAGCAGAGGGGAGATGGATTAGAGTAAAGAGAGGCGTGGGGCAGGGAGGCCAACCAGCAGGTTATTTCAGTAGTCCAGGAGTGGGGGGTGATGAGGGCCTGTGATAATGATAACAATGTTAGAGGAGAGAAGATGGTGTGAAGGTCTTTGCAACAAATTGGATGTGGGGGTGTGGGAGAGAGCAAGTCACAGATGATACCTAATTTGTCAGCCTCAGTGACAGGAGGTGGTCAGTCAGTAAACATTTATTAATCATCCGCTGTGTACCAGGCAGTGAGATAAGTTCTAGGGATACTAATTAGAAAAAGAGAGTCAATCCTTGCCCTTAAGGAATTTATAATCTAATAAGGAATGACAGTGTACAAAGGTGGAGAAGGCTCAGTATCCAACTGAGGATACTAGAGTTGAAACCAAGCAGAGCGGCTGATGGAAAATAAAGTCAGCTGAAAAGTTTTGAGCATTCTATAAAAGGAGGCTTTGGGAGGAGTTTATTGCTTCCCCCTGCAGCCTTACAGTCAGAGGGGAGAGGCAACTGAGAGTGCTAAGGAGATGTTAATATCAAAGCTGAACCAGTCTCCATGAGGATGAAATTTCAGGGGATGAGCTTATCTTGGGGGAGGCATGATGTTCCTGGAGATGAAACTAAGCAGAGCAGGTAAAGGAAAAGAGGATGGTGGTATTCTCAAAAGAATTGGAAAGTTGCAGAGAGGGGATTATGTTTTGTGAAAAGATGATTATTTTAATTTTGGACATGCTGTTTACAGTGTCTGCAGAATATCCAATTTGAAATGTCTGTTAGGCAGTTGGAGATATGAAACTGGAAGTCAGAAGAGAGGTAAAAAAAATCTGGATAAAAAAATCTGAGAATCATCTGCATAAAATAATAGGGGAGCTTTTGAGAGCACCAAGCAGAAAAGTAGAGGAGAAGGGAATAGGAACCAGAGTAGAGTGTTGGGGTATATTCACATTGAGCAGGTACTACCTGGATGAAAATTCAACAAAGAAAACTGAGAAAGAGCAAGACGATAGATAAAAGGAGAACCAAGAGAGAGTAGTGACACAAGTAGTGATAGAGGGATGAGAAGATCAAGGAAAAAAAATGAAAAAAAAATTTTAGTTTTGCTGTTTATTGACAATAATATTTTTAAAATTTGTGTTCAGAGGAGAAAAGTTTGTTACCCATTTTTCAACTCTTTTTTTTGTCCACAACAATTTCACCATATTAAAACTAAAATATCTAGTATTCATTCTGCATTTTTTCCAGTCTCCTTGAAGGATTACTGTTTGAACATCAGGCTATTCCATTGACATTATCAAAAAACTGTGATTCCTCCCAGTGCTCCTTTCCAGATAACCTTAGAGAGGGACTTAAAATGGCTCTCAAGTCAAGATTTCCTTCATTATAATAGAATGTTGTGTAAACTATGCCAGCCCAAGTAGATTGTTTTGAAGCAGTAACTAACCTGAGCATATTATATTCTTATTGTTGTTCCATCATTTTCCGTTGTGATGCCATTTGAGGTTTTCTTGGCAAAGATACTGGAGTGGTTTGCCATTTTATTCTTCAGCTCATGTTACAGATAAAGAACTGAGGCAAACATGATTAAATAAGTTGCCTAATGTTATGCAGCTACTAAGTGTCTGAGGTCAGATTTGAACTCACCAAGATGTCTTCCTGCCTTCAGGCCTAGAATTCTATCCACTGCGCCACCTAGCTGCCTATGTTATATTCTGCTTCCTTGTTTTCACAACTAACTTTCCCCATAAAGATCTTAGCTTAAAAAGGCCATCCGGGACCATCTCCAGTTATCCTGATCTATATCTTGCCACTGGACCCAGATGCCCTGGAGGAGAAAGTGAGGCTGGTGACTTTGCACAGCCCTGCCTCACTGAAGTCCAAGTCACTTGTAAGTCATTTTCCTGATGTCATTGGTCCTCTTTGAGAACAAAGAGTAGCTTTCCCATGAGATATGGAAGTTAATGATTCAGAAGTATTGTAAATGATATGATTGATGTATCTTGCTTGCTCATAGAGGAAGAAAGAGCCTGGCTCTTCTAAGTATATTATCCAGTTGACCATTTAGAATATATCATAGGGTTAGTTTTTGGCAAGTTACTTTGCATGAGCAGAGTTATCAAACAAGGTGACTTCCCTTGAATTTGTAAATCCCTTATGTTTTAGTGTATCATAGGGTTTCATTTTACATTTTAGAAAATTATGGTTTTTATTCCTAGAAAGCAATAAATGTATATAGGGAATAGCTAAGAATATATGTCTTTAATCAGAAAAGTCCAAATCTTTTAAAGGAAATCTTTCCTAGAAAACATCTATGATTTCTTAAACTTCAGTCTTCAACAGTCTTAAATGTGAATTTTTAAAAATTGTGATTTTAAATCGTAGGATCAAAGACTTAGAGCTTGAGGGGACACGATATGGAAGAGAAAACTGTTGCCCAGATAGATGAAGGGATTCAGGGCCACATAAAGAGTAAGTAGCAAAGCCAGGATTTCAAATTGGGTCCCTTGGTTCCAAACCCATCACTTTTGTCACTGTACCAAGCTACTTTCAGAATTCAACATTTCAGCAACACGCTTTTAAGAAATGCCCACCATGCATCTCACTATGCTAGGTGTTGGGAATATAAAAGTGAAAATCAATACAGTATTGGACTTTGGGTAGCTAAAAATGGTGATCGGAGATTAAGGAGGGGAAACAAAAAACTGTGATGTAAAGAAGAATGTGTTAAAGGCAAAGGAGCTGCTAAAATACTATATAAAAATGAGTCTACAAGAACAGTTTCAGTTTTAGGGAGATGGAAAAGATGGTAAATGTTCTGGGCCCTGAAGGAACAAAAGGCTTTCAAGAAATGGAAACTTGGATGCAAGAAATTCTGGGTATGGGAGAATGATCTACACAAAATCAGTCAGCAAATATGTATTAATTTATCTCATTTTTAAAAATCCTGAACAACAAATATCAACTGAAATAAACACTTCTATATACACAATAGAAAGCAAGGGTTGAATGTGAAGCTATGTATATCATATGCATCTTGTCTTTCTAATTATATAATAAATTTAAAATGTTACTTTTGGAGCTATCCTTCTTGTCTGTTATTTTTTCTGCCCTACCTTTTGTTTCCTTCTTTACGTTTAAAAAACATATTTCAATGTCCTTTGGCCCCCACCCTTTTCTCAGCACTGTTATGTCTTGCTCCCCTTTCCCTTCCTAAACTCCTTTGCACTAAATTGAGGAAAAGGGAAGCCAAAACCTTTGTTACAAATATGAATAGTCAAGTACAACAAATTTCCAATTTGGCAGAATACAAAAATGTATACCTCATTCTACATCTTGGGTTTATCACATATTTGTCAGAAGGTACGTAGCCTATTTCCTGATTAGCCTGTCCTCTGATTGGTCATTGCACTGATCAGAATTCTTAAGTTTTTCAAAGTTGTTTGTTATTATAATGTCATTATTATTGTATAAATTGTTCTTTTGCTCTGTGTCATTTCATAAAAGTCTTCCCTGGTTGTGCAATAACATTCCATAATTTGTTTAGCCATCTCCTAGTTTCTGGTTTCCCCCCTAATTTCTAATTATTCAGAATTACACAAAAGAACTACTATTAAGTATTTTTGTACATCTAGATTCTTTTCCTATTGGATCTTTTTGGGTTACAGGCATAATAGTGGTATTACTAGGTAGTGTAGTGAATAGACTGCTGAACTTGGAGGTGGGAAGACCTGTATTCAAATTCTTCCTCATACACTTACCAGCTATGACCTATATCACATAGCTACTCAGCCTCAGTTTCCTTGACAAAAAATGGAGATAATAGCACTGTATTGTGCTATAATAATGCAGTAACTTCATAAGGCTATTGTGAGGATCAAATAAAATATAAAAAGAGCTGGGCAAACCTTGAAGTCCTTTATATTACTATTATCATCATTGCTGGCTCAAAGTGCACACACAGTATAAAGACTTTTGGGGTATAATTCTAAATTGTCTCTTCATGTCCTGTTTCCCCAAGACCTTTCCAACAGTTGTCATTTTCCATTTTTGTTTTCTTTAACAATCTGATGGATGTGAGATAGAAATTCAGAGTTGTTTTCATTTGCATTTCTCTAAATTATTGGTGATTTTGAGTATTTTTTTCACATAGCCATTGGTAACTTGGATTTCTTCCTTTTGAAAACTGTACATATCCTTTTTTGATTTATTTATTAATGAATGACTCTTGCTCTTATATATTCAAAGTAGTTCTTTTTGTATCTAGCTCATGCAATCTTTATTAGAGTAACTTGCTACGATTTTTCCTAGTTAACTATTTCCTTTCTAATTTTAATTACATTGATTTTGTGTAAAAACTTTTAAATTTTATCTAATGAAAATTGTTTATTTTATTTTCTGTCCCTCTATCTATTGTTTGGTCATGAACTCTTTCCTTATCGACAGTCCTGAAAGGATTTATTTTCTTATTTACTCCTCTGATTTGTTTTTTATATGATCTTTTTACACCTTAGTTATGTATTGATGTGGAGCTTCTCTTGGCATATGGTATGAGCAGTTCTTCTCTACCTAACTTGTGCTAGACCACTTTACAATTTTTCCAGCAATTTTTATCAGATAGTAAGTCCTTATTCTAGGAGTTAGGGTCTTTGATTTTATTAAGCACTTTTTTTCATTGTTTTCCCTGTACGTCACATCTTCTATATCTGTTCTCTCTCCGCTCTGTCTACTTCTCATTATTGTCTCAGGCCGTTATCCCTACTTTGACTTACTTTCCCTCCCTCTCCAACCCAACATTTAACCATTTCAAAGCTTCACTTGCCTTTGCTCTTGAGTCTCTTGCCCAGGTGCCCTCTCATCACCTTTCTCTTGCCAGACCTGAGCCCTGGATTACTTTTACCTCTTGCCTTCTTTGCCTCTGCTTACTAGCCCCTGAATGAAGCTGGAGGAAATGGAACAACAGTGCTGACTAGGTCCAGCGCAAATCTTCATCATCCTATCCGACCTCAACGAGGCCCTCGCTGCAGCAAGATGCTTCTTTTATTCCTTCCTAATTGACTCCCCATCTTATTCTTACAGTAGCTAAAAAGTTATAGAAGCCAGCTGCACTTTTCTCAAGCCTGCAGAACCACCTCCTCTCTCCTTTCTCAGATGAGAACCTTGCTTCTTACTTGACAGAAAAAAATTAAGATCATTCAGTGTGAACAGCCTCTTCTCCCATTCTCTTCATATCAAAATTCCTTGAGGTAATTTTTTGTTCTAACTTTCTTCTAACCTGTCAGAGAAGCATGGCCCTTCTGTTAGCCAAAACCAGCCTTTCTGCATATGCGCTTGATTCCAAGAGATTACATCCTGAATCTTCACCCTCCCTCCAAATCTTCAAACTTTTCTTATCAACTGTTTTCTTCCCTACCTCCTTTAAACATGTCCAAGTCTCCTCCATCCTTAAAAAAAAATCTTCCTTAGACCTGGCCTTCTCCTGTTCCACTGGCTAGCATCCTATATTCCTCCCTCTCCCCAAAGTCTATACTTCCTTCCTCCTCCACTTCCTCTACTTACACATTCTGGCTTCCAGACTCATCATTCAACATAAGCTGCTTTCTCCAAACTTCTCATTGATCTCTTAATTGCTAAATCTTTTCTAATTCTTAATCCTTTTGACCCAGCTGGCCATCCTCCTTCTGTATATGTTCTCATCTGGGTTTTCATGACACTTACTTTCCCAGTTTGCCTTTTACCAGTTCCCTGTTAGAATGTAAACTCTCATCACAAGTAGGGATTGTTTCATTCTCTTACACGTATCCCCATCACCCAGCACACTGTCTGGCAGTTTAATAGGTGTTTAATAAATACTTACTGATTGATTGTATATGTTGTATAAAAATTAATCTGTCCCATTGATCAATCTTCCTGTTTTTTTTACCAATCTTAAATAATCTGACCCCTGCCTTTCTTACTCCTACACACTCTCTGATCCAGTGACACTGGTTTTGTTATTCCTCTAATAAGACATTCCACCCCCTGATCCATACATTTTCACTGGCTGTCCCCCATGTCTGGAATTCTCTTCCTTCTCATCTCTGACTCCTGACCTCTCTGGCTTCCTTCAAGACCCAACTAAAATTCCACATTCTGTAAGATGCTTCCTTGAGTCCCTCTTAATGCTTATCTCCACTTTATCCCCCATACAGCTTGTACAGAATTGTTTGCATGTTGTCTCGCCATTAGATTGTGAAGTCCTTTAGAGAAGGGACTATTTTTTGTTTGTTTGTTTGGGGGGGGGGAGCATATTTCTTTGCATTTCCAGCAATTAGGACACTAACTGGCATGACATAAGTGCTAAATAAATGTTAGTTGACTGACTTAAATTATACATTTCCTCGAGTGACCTAGTGACTTGTAAATTAAGCCCCATTTAATGCAGTGTGCATAGAGCAATCTTGGGAAAATATTTTAATCAACTGCTTAAATATTTTAACATAATTTTAGCGTAAAACAGCATTTTTAATGTGAGATATTTAAAGTAATTTAACAGAACTTAAGTATTTTTTTTCTCCAAAATTGTTTTGTATATGTACAGGCTTTGGTCATTTGAGATATTTGATATGTAATGTTTTAGATCTATAATAGCTAGAGCAAAACTGCAGCCTCTTTTTTATCCCTTAACCTAGATTGGTCTATTTGGTATTGGGGCATAGTTCCTTCTATGACAGCGGTTCTCAACCTGTTGGTCACGACCCCTTTGGGGGTCAAACGACCCTTTCACAAGGGTTACAGGGGTCACCTAAGACCAGCAGAAAACACATATTTCCGATGGTCTTAGGAACCGAGACACCACACTCCTCTATCTGTCTCCAGGCGGGTCCACCCACATGCAAACACGCCCACATACGACTATTAAAGGATCATGGCATTAGGAAGGTTGAGAACCAATGTTCTATGATAAAATGTGTCCTGTAATACATATTCCTCTATGGTTCCTTTTTTTAGCTTGTATTTTTTATTTTAAAAATTATGTTGATATGTTTTATTTTGCCATCATTATAATTTCTGCATATATCCCTTCATTTTCAAATATATACCTTTTCCTTCTGTCCTCTGAGAGCCATTATTTGCAAAAAAGAAGATAAAAAAATAGTTTAAAAAAAACCCTAGCATATTAAACCCAGGAATATGTTCTATACCTATAGCCCCCCTATGTCTTCAAAAGTGGGAGGTGTATTTTCTTCCTTCCTTTTTGGGGACAAGCTTGAACATTATATTTAGTGTTCAGTTTCTTTTGTTGTTTACATTTGTGTTGTTCTAGTTGGGTATAATGTTTTCCTGTTTTTACTTACTTTGTAGCAGTTCATGTCTTCCCTTGATTCTCTGTATTCTTTTAGTTTATTGTTTCTTATAAAAATTTTATAAAATTATAAAATTTTATTATCTCTATTTTTCTTCTCTGAGAGAGCTGTGATTTATAATGAAGAAAAAAATAGGTTAGCAAAACTAATATGTCCAAAAAATTTGTCTTTTAGGGCAGTGTTCTACACTGGCAGCCCTTTGCCTCTGCATAGAAGTGGGGGGAGGAGCCTTTTCATATCTGTATTTTGGGGCCAGCTGTATTCTGTCCTTATCATTCTCAGTTGCTTTGTTGTTGCTCTTTCCATTTAGACTGCTGTAGTCATTTTAAATTTTTTCCCAGTTTTGTTTCCTTCACTTTGTATCACTTCACATAAGCGCTCTTACAGATCTTAGTATTCATTACTCATCATTTCTTAAAGTACAGTAGTATTCCATTATATTCTTGTACCACAACTTTTTAGCCATTCCACATTTGCTAGGCATTCTACATTGCCATCATAGAAAGTGCTGTTATTAATATTCTGGTATAAATTGGACCTTTCTCTATCTTTGACCTCATTGTATTATATACTTAGCAATAGGATCTCTGAGTTAAAAAGTATTGGTACTTTAGCCACTTTCCTCAGTATAATTCCAGGTTGCTTTCCAGAATGGTTGGATCAATTTACAGCTTTGCTAAGAGCATCTTCTGTCTTTCCACCACCCCTCCTAATATTAACTGTTTCCATCTTTTATCATCTTTGCCTACTGGCAACCTTATAGTTGATTTGATTTGTATTCTCCAATTAGTGATTTGGAGCAGTTTTTCATATGGTTGTTAATATTGTGCAATTCTTCTGAGAAATAGTCATTCCTATGCTTTGTGGTACTTTGGGGGTAATTGAAGTTTTCTTAAGAGAATTCTGAACTTTGCAAATTTACTCTCTGCGATGTTGCTTTCTGAATTTATAGTTTTGGTGCTGAAACGATTATAATTGGCTACTTTGTTCTTGCCGTTGTCATTGATCCATGGAGAAATTGATTTCCCTACCTCAATATTTTGTGCCATATGAAAATTTTGAGATATTCCATTGCTTAAAAATTCTCTGTGACTTCCTATTGCTGACAAAGTAAGTACCAAATCCTCATGCAGACATTTATAGCCTTCCATAATCTTTTGAATCCTTCATGGCAGTTAAACCAGTCAGACTATTTACTGCTCTCTGTACTTTCCTGGTTCATTTATTCAGTTAATATTTGACTACTACTACTACTTACAGACCCTGTGCTAGGTGCTGAGGGGCATTCAAAGCTAAATAAATAAATGAAGATCCCTGCCCTCCAGGACCTTATAGTTTAGTTGGGAAGATGAGACATATGTGTTACATGTGTGTTTGTGTATATATATATATATATATGTATCTCTCTATATAGATATAGATAGTTCTCTCTGTCTCTGTGTATCTCTAATCTGTATATTTATATCTAGATATATAAATGCCTATCTCTATCTAGATATATCTGTATATAGATATAGATAGAGAGACACACACAGAGACAGAGAGATAGAAAGAACTGTATTACAAGATAATATTGTCTCTGTGAGGTGTCAGGAAACCACTGCGTAAGGCCCAAATCTAAACCATCACCTATCTTTATAGAGCCAGTGAGCTAAGAATGATTTTTGAATCCAATAAAACTTTGTTTTAAAATACAAAAAAAGTTCTTAGTTTGCAGACCATATTTTGTTGCAGTTTGCTGGACCCCTGGTCTCTACTCTGCTGTGCTATACTGTACTGTTCTGTACTATACACAGCTTCTTTCTCTGTCTCCCTCTACACACACATACACAAAACACACACAATGTATCATGATATATATGAGAGAGAAAACTGTGCAAGGGGATATTGCCTAGACATGTTCTCATAATATGACACTTAACATATGAGTATTATGCCAGTTCAGAGAAAGGAGGGATCATTTTTATTTCTTTGCCTTTGTTCAAACTATTTCCAATATCTGGGATGCCCTTCCCTATAAATTTTATGCATCTTTCAAGGCCTAGTTCAAATATACTTTCTTTTATACAAGCCTGCCTTGATCCCCTGGCTGGAAGTGATCTCTTTCTTCTCAATTTTCATACTACTTCTAACCTCTCAAGTACTTAGCTCATTCTTACCTTGCTGGGTATGCAGTCTCATTGGTGTGGATACATTTCATTAGTGCAGATCACAAACCATCCACTTTTTTATCCTTTGTCTTGTCTTCCCATAGAGGGATATATCCATTGTGCTGTAGACCTTTATTTAGTCATTTATTATTTCCTTCTTACCTTTAGAATATTCAGGCTTTCGCTGTTTAATCTGAATCCTGCTCACTGCCTGTCTACCTCATCTTCCTGAGATGGATCTTCTACTATACTAATTCTGTTTGGGCAATAAGTATTTCTCATCCCCTTCATTTTTCTAGCTGTTTTCATTTGAGCAACTATAGATTCATTGTGAAAACTTAATCACATTCTGGGAATTGGTGCAATTACATGTTGTCATTAGTGAATGTTCTGAAAAAAGATTTTAAAGAGATAATGTAACAGGCGTGTGAATCAGTAGTTCTGCTGATATCTTCTTTTGGTAAAAGGTAATTTCTATTCTTTTGAAATCTAACATCTTTTGAGATCTTGAAATGATATCCCTAAATGCCTATATAATTTTGTCACTCCCAGAAGAAATATTTTTCTGCATATTTGGTCAGATTCAGCCATTATTTCTGACTTCATTCCCTTCATCGCTATTGCCATTCCTTCATACAGTACGTTGTGTGCTAAAATGATCGTCAGATGTGGTAGTTTCCCTCACATTGCCAGTGAGAATAAATCATTATAAAAATACTGACATAACTGTTTTATGTCTGTTTCATTTTATATCACTTTAATCTATGGATAGTTTAGTAGGATTTGCCTTTGCTAGATGTTAAGCGTTATACATAGCTCTCCCTCTCCTCCAGTTGTTTATCATTCTGTGAGGGAATACAATGTATGATTTTGCATCATCTTCCTTGTAATGGTTTGAAAATGAGCTTGTACTCAAAACCATTATTGGCCTTAGCTGCTGTATATCTGTGCCCATGGGAAGATTATGTATTTGATGATTGTGATGGGATCTTTTGCCTCGTCATTATCAGGTCTACTTTGTGTCAGTTCATCTTCAAGAAATACTGTATGTTTTCTCTATTTGCCTCTTTTTGAAGTAAAAAAAATTGACAAAATGGGTTGAGTTGTAGCTAATTTAATTTTAGATAATATTGTATTCTCATCTTTAACATTTTTTCTCTTATTGTTAACTTGTCAGTACTCAATAAAGAAGCCTTTCAACCTCAAAGAACAAGATCAAAGATTGTGTAACAGACTAAAAATGTGTTATGTACACTTTTAAAAAGAAATGTTTATTAAATTTAACATGGTAGCACCAAAATTGTAGTATTTGTGTTCTCTTCTGTACTTTATTTTTCTGCATATTTTGGAAAATTTTATTGGTATTTTTTTTTTGCATATCAGTTATTATCTTCTAACCTATTTTCTCTCTGCTCTCCAAATAGATGCTGTCCCTTGTAACAACTGTACATAGTGAAGAAAAACAAATCAACTCAAATGCATGTCTCTCTTTATACCTCTCTAATAGTAGTGTTAAACACAAATAGAAGTAGATCCCCTTTAGGCTGCATTTTGACTTAGAAAACCACAAATTAATATCATCTATGTTTTATTTATATTTATTTCTTTAAACATTCCTAATTATATTTTAATCTGCCTCCAGCTACATTGTAAGTTTGACACCTTTGTTCTAGACCATTATCTGTCTTCCACAAGGTAGGAGGTGTTTTTCATCTGTCTTTCAAAATCTTGATTTGACTTCTGCTTTGGGCGCAGTATTGAAATCTTATTTTTGTATTGTTTTTATATTATTTCCCTTCACTTTTTTGTAGTGGTTACTGCATAACTTAATTTCTTAGTTCTGACCATTACAATCTATATCAGTACATATAAGTCTATCCATTTTCTAAATCTGTCATATTAATTTTTGTGTAATAAAATTCCATTACATTCCTTATCTGAAATTTGTTCAGCCATTCTCTGATTAATAGACAGGTACCTCTTTTGTTTTCAGTTTTTCACCACAACAGAAAGTGCTTCTTTAAATATGCTTATAAAGCATATAAATCCTTTCCCTTCTTTATTTCTATGGGGTATATACCTACCATTTTTGTTGGGTCAAAAAGTATGTATATTTTAGTGCCTTTTGGGGTATAGTTTCAAATTGTTTTCCAGAATAGCTCCACCAACCAATTGTTAGCCTTTTAAGTTTTTTTTTTTTTTTTTACAAAACCTTAAACAGTTACGATTTCCCTCTTTTTTAAAAAAATTTCTAACTTATTGGAGTGAGGTAGAATTTTGAGGTTGTTTTAATTTACATTTCTATTGTTAGTGATTTCTGATCATTTTTTTCCATTTTTTCATCTATACTCTTTCTTATTTTGTTACTGATTTTGACTTTTGCTATATTAATTTGCTTGACTATACACATAGAACTGATTATGCAATAACTGTTATGTATGTAATTAGGAATTTTCTGTCAAGATATAGTAAGTTTCTTCTTTTTTCTTTTTTTCTTTGGTGAGGTGGTGGTAGTGGTGCCCCATTCTTGACATGTTGAGTACTTTTTGACTCTTAGAATAATTGTGGTAAATAGACAAAAGGCTTCTGAGTAGTTTATAAGCCATTGGTTACTTTCAGTTCTTAATCTTAAAGCTTTTTTCCCAAGTGTTAACACCATCCTCCCCTATATCTATTTTTGCATTGAAATGAATGAATATCAAAATTTATGTTGACTTAATTTTGAAGAACTTGTCACATTCTTCATAGACTTTCTTAACTTCATCCTCTGCAATTGAGGTTAACTCATAAACTGCAATTACCTTCATGGTGGTCTTTTTGCTTATATTTGTCATGAACACTAAAAGGCATGGTGACTAAGTATACAGTAAAATGATGTTTTTTATTGCCCTTGATTGCGTGATGAAACCAATTATTTTATGCAATTCCTGTGAGTCATGCTTCTATTTAGCTACATTTTTATGTCTTCCTGTTTCATTTATACCAAGATTGTCAATAAGAGTGTGGTTCAACCTCATCATTCATGTGTAAGCTTGTTTGTTGGTCCTTGGACAAATATCACCCATTAAGAAAACCACCAATTAATTGATGTTTATAGATGACCTAAGAACTGTATTATTTTGGCGTCTTTTCCTGTCATATTCTAATATGAAATGAGTCTAGAAAGATTTATTGGAACCATATTTGGTCTTAAATGCAATTTTGTGTTTTATCTTGAAAGCAATAGGGTGCTGTTGAAACTCCTTGAGTAAAAGAGCAACATCTTCAGACTTTTGCTTTGAGTATATTTATTTGGCCTTTGTATTCAGAGTACACTAGAGATGTGAAGAACTTGAGGCAGAGAGACAAAAAAAAGTGTGCTATTACAATATTTTAAGAGAGGGCTTTTGAAGGTCCAGACTGGACACAGATGTGAAATGATATGGAGGCAGAATCAACAAAACTTGGCAACTAATTGAAGATGGAGTTGAGGGAGAGTGAGGAGTTGAGGATGACTTTGAGGCTGTGAATCTAATGTCAGTTTTAACAGAAATAGGGAGCTTAGGGAGAAATGAGGTGAGCACAGAGTAAAAGATGAGTTCCATTTTGGAAATGTTAAGTTTGAGACGTCTTTGGGATAATCAGGTGTAACGGGAATGGGAATTTGAAGATCTTCTCTGCTACTTAATAGACCTAGGGGAGGAGTTTGAAGACCTCCCCTGCTTTGAAAGTAAACTCTGCCCCTTGATGGGCTGAATGTAATCACATGGAGCTTATGATGGGAGGAGTTTGCTGAAGGGTGCAGCAGAGCCCACCGGAAGCTGGGAGCCAGAGCTAGCCAGACTCTGAGGGAGAGATGCCACTCATTAAGGAGATAGAGAGGTTTATGAGTAAATATTGATCTTTTATTGGTTTGTAGGAAGGCTGAAGGATGCTGTGGCTCTCAGTGTTAGTATGGCTTCTGAATATCTCTGGTACTATGATGGAATTGGTTTACTAGTTTTGGGATTTGGTTTTCTGATGTCTAAAGATGCTTTAGTTCTGTTCTTTACCTGGAGAATCTGGTATATTTTGTGATCAAACATCATGTAATACTTATAGTCATGGTCTTTATTGTGATCTTGGGCACTGTAAATATTGCATTGGTGCTACACACCAGATGATAGAGATGGGTCAGAACTCGTGAGAAAAGTTGGCTGGTTAGGTAGATTTGAGAGTCATTTGTATAAAGATGATAATTAAACCTAGTGGATCTGATGAGATCACATAGAGAAAGTATATAGAGAAAAGAGGACCCAGTTCACAATCCTGGGATAATCTGAATATAGAGTAATGGGTCTGTATAATAACACAGCAAAGGAAGATGAAAAAAAGTCAGATAAGTGTGAAAACCAGGAAAGAAAAATATCATGAAAACCTGTAGAGAAGAGAGTATCCAAAAAGAGGTGGATTGTTTATAGTATCAAATGTTGCAAAGAAGTTAAAAAGAGGAGAGACTGAAAAATAGTCATTAAAATCAGAATTGTAATTATTGAATTAGAAGCATTTTGGATTGTTGCCTTGACACTCCCTACCTTTGCACCTAGCTTTCTCTCTCACATTTTTACCTTGAACTTAAACAGCAAAAAAAGGTGCATGACACACATAGCTGTACACAGAAAGAGAATTCTGTATGAAACTGTAAATCTCCATTTCCTATAACTTACTTTAAAAAAAAAAGCATATAATAATTGGGAGTGAAAATGGCAGATTAGAGGCAACCACCTAGCTGAATTCTAACAACATTCCTCTCTAAACAACTTTAAGATAATGCCTCAAATCAAATTTTGGAGTGGTAAAGCCAGCAAAAAGTTGGAGTAAGCATTTTTCTAGTCCAAGAAAACCTAAGAGGTTGGGAAGAAAAGTTCTTGACAGTAGGGTGGAGGCCTGTCTAGACCCACACATCCAACAGTGGCAGCAGCAATAACAGCTTTAGGAATTCTCAGCTCAGAGATGGTAAGGTACAGCTGGTCAGAAAGAAATTACAGGATACCTTTTTCTGGTGCTGGGGATAGCTAGCACTGATTGGCAACTCTTTGGCTATATACAGTTCTGGGTCATAGTTCTGGGGCAGAGAGGACTTTTGGGGGTCAATTGTAAGGGAGCAGGGGCCCTGGTCATAGTCCAAAGCAAAAAAGAGTGCTAGCCCTTGTGGCTACAGTGGAGTAGCAACCCTTCTTAGGTAAAGACCTCTCCCAGGATCACACCACTATCAAAGCACCAAAAACTTTCAGACCCCCAGAATTAGCTCTGAAAATAGCAGCACAAAAAAACGTGAAGCTTCGAACAGTGCCTCCTTGTCCTCAGGTGAGCAGAGCCCAACTTTAACATAAAGTTCAAAGTCAAGAAAT
This sequence comes from Pseudochirops corinnae, assembly GCA_028646515.1. Taxonomy (NCBI): domain Eukaryota; kingdom Metazoa; phylum Chordata; class Mammalia; order Diprotodontia; family Pseudocheiridae; genus Pseudochirops; species Pseudochirops corinnae. The sequence goes on along the minus strand of CM053592.1, from coordinate 73,299,325 downwards.
AGGCCGGAAAAATGAACAAACAACAACAACAAAAAAAGAATCTGCCTATAAAAATCTACTATAGTGGCAGGGAAGACCAAGAAATAAACTTAGAAGAAGATAACAATATGAAAACAGCCACCAAAAAAAGCATCAAAGAAAAATGCTAATTGGACCCAGATCCAACAAGAATTCCTGGAAGAGGTTTTTTTTTTTTAAAAAGAGTTAAGACTGGTAGAAAAAAAATTAGGAAAAGGAGTGATGAAAAAAATATGAAAAGAAAATTAACAGCTTGTTTTAAAAAAGCAGAAAAAAATACTGAAACAAAAACCTTAAAAAACAGAATTAGGAAAAAAAAACAGAATTAATCAAATGGTAAAAGCAAAAAAGTACATCGAAGGGAGGAACTCATTAAAAAGCAAAATAGGTTCAAATGAAAAAGGAACATAAAAATTCAGTGAAGAAAATAACTCCTTAAAAAACAGAATTGGCCAAACAGAAAAAGAAGCACAAAATGTCATTGAAGAAAATAACTTCTTAAAAATTACAATTGTGTCAAGTGAAAGCTAAGGACTGCTTGAGACATTAAAAAACAATATAACAAAGTCAAACGAATGAAACAAAAATAAAGAAAATGTGAAATCTCTCACTGGAAAAACAACTGACCTGGGGGGCAGAGCCAAGATGGCGGCGTAGCAGCAGCAACATATCGCAGCTCTCACATAGCCACCCCAAAATACCCATAAAACAGGACTCTAAACCAATCCTAGAACTCCAAAATGCACACAAAGATACTTCCCACTAAAGTCAGCTCAGCTACGAGGAACCATATCAGCACTGTGAACCGAAACCAGCCTGGCCTGAAGCCGCGGCTGTTCACCGGGGGCGGCTGGATGGGAGGAGCAGAGGAGCCTCTCAGGTGAGTGGATTAGCAGCAGCTGCGAGTGGGGATTGCGAAAGGGGGAGATAAGCAGTCCGGCCGAAAGGCCTGCAGAGCGGAAAAGCGAAAGGCAGAGGTTTTGCACCCGCCTCCGCGTTGTAGCTTCTCGCCTGCGG
>CM053592.1:73263895-73297483 GCA_028646515.1 Pseudochirops corinnae | reverse complement strand
AGCCAGAGCTCCCCCACCAAAAGCTTCCAATAAACATGAAGATTGCCTTAAAGCTAGAGATCAGCTGAAGAAGGATTTTGAAAACCAAATGAGAGAAGTGGAAGAAAAATTGGGAAGAGAAATAAGAACGTTGCAAGAGGTTATAAGCCAATGGGAAGAAACTAAAAGTGGGGTGAATGAGGGTGGACAGTGAGAGCAGAGGAAGAATGATACTTACCTCACTTTAAAAATGATTCCGGCATCTTTGGGACCAGCCACTGTAGTCAGGAACTCTCTATGCTCAGATACCTATGCAACATGGGCCTGGATGGAGTGATGAATTGTGACTTGAGTTAAATGCTATAAACCAAGGCCAGGACAAATGTGTCCTCAGTTATGGGGAGGGGTGGGACAGGACAAAGGCCCTGGAACACTAGAATGATGTTGTTGCTGGCAGGGTCACTTCTAAGAGAAGGAGAAAAATTTATCCTAGCTTATCATCTTGTAGAATTCTATTTCATTTTAGGGATAGGGATAGGTACTGGACTTGTTATTTCATTGTTATAGAAAACTCCTGGATGAGTAACCCCCTGTCCCAAGGATTGCAAGTCAACACCTTCTCTGTCATTTATAACGTGAGAACATGAAGTGGTTAAGTGACCTGTAATAGGGTTACATAGTTAGTATCTGTTAGAGGCAAGATTTGAATTCAGCATTTCCTGGCTCCAAGGTCAGCTTTCTAACTGCTATACCACTGCTGTCTCTCTTTTTTATATTTTATTTAATTTTTTTACACTCTCTACTTATGTGACCATGATCAAGTGATTTAACCACTCTAAACATCAGTTACTATATATGCAAAATGGGGAAGACAGTAATCTTATTAGATTGTAAGCTCCTTGAAGTTATGGATGTCTTTTGCTTCTTTTGTATTCCCAAGGCTTAGCACATTGTATGCACATAGTAGGCATTTAATAAATGCTTATTAATTCATTGATCTTTCTTGGATGCTTCTTCTTTTAAATAATCATTCTGCCTAACTAGATAGTAAGCTCTGTTGTTTCTATGTTTCTGGAGGATTGCAGTTGCTGTCAGCACCTTCTAAATTTGGCATCTTCAAAATTCAGCATCTTGAGACCAAGTTCAAGGTCTCAAGTTCCAGTTGTGACTCCCATGGGGGTGGTGGTGAACACCTGATAAACTGTTCTTGTGGTCCTGTTGGGCTTCTATGAGCCTCTGGTAGAACAGCTTGCATGACTGGCTTTGGGTGGAGAAGTAGAGGGGCTGAGGGTTCCAGGGAAGCAATTCTGATTTGGGAGTAAGTTCAGAATTTAGAAAGAATGTTGAGGGTTGTTGTTGCATTGTTCATTTTTCCTTTTCGAAGAGGACCAATGACATCAATGGCAATGTCTTGACTGTGCATGAACTGAATGTAAGTGAGGTACAATTGCATAAAGTTATCTGCCTCATGCTCTCTTCCTGTCATTGAAGTCCAGTGGCAGGACAAAAGTCAAGATGACTAGTGATGGCCTGGGATGCAGTGGTGACCTTGGCATCTTTGATGTCTGACCAAGCTCTAAGCCACCTTCATAGTTGTTAGAACAAATTGTTTTCATCTGCCCATTCCATCAAAGAAAGTCTTCACATGCTTGGGGTAAACACCCCCCTAACTCACAAATGGGTTTGAGGCCTATTTCTTATTCTCAATCTGGTTTAGCCTGTCTACCAAGATGGTATTATGGGGGGGCATGACCACTACATCTGCTACAACTTCTTGGAGCCTCAGCTGAGAGTTGGGTGACAGGTGGACACCAAAGGTTGATGAGCAGCCCTGAAAAGGGTGAACCCTCACTCAAGAGGTGCTAGTCCTCCTGAAGACCCTATTAACCCTTCTGCCCCCCATTTTTTAGACTGGGTCTCTATACTTCATGCAGGTTGTAAGTGTAGTACTGCTCATGGGCTGATCATACTGCTGATGGACAGAAAACCTTTGACCCACATTATTTCTAAACTGGGTTGGTTTGTGCCTCCTTTGGCAGCCAGATTGCTCTGCACTGAGGGCAGCGAGGTGTGGGCCTCACCATATTGGTAGAGGACTTTATGCGAACACTTGATTGGCTTCAGCCCCATGGTAGCTCAGAACTCCCAAATTGGAGCAACCTACCAGCTTCATTCTCCTCTATTAGCAGAAATTACAGGCATGCTCCACCATGCTCTGGCTTTCTTTTTCTTTTTTTTGTTGTCTTTTTAGAGGGAGGAAAGCAGCACAATTGAGGTTAAGTGACTTGTCCAAGGTCACAGTTAGTAAGTGTCTGAGACTGGACTTGAACTCATGTCCTTCTGACTCCAGGGCCAGTACTCTATTCACTGGACCACCTAGCTGTCCCCTGGCTTTCTTCTACTAACCTTTTCTTTTTGTATTTCATACCTGTCTGGCCTCCCCCCTTGTATTCCCCCCAATCTACCTTCCAGACACACTTTTTGATGTTCCCCATACATGACAGACTACCTTCCACCCCACCAACTTTGCACACTGTCATCCCCCATCCCCTAAGCTTACCCCTTCTTTACTCCCACCTTTTGGAATCCTTTCCTTCATCTAAAGCTCAACTCCAGTACCAACTCTTGTGTTACACTTTGCCAGGTAGCACTGGCCCTGGAGTCAGGAGTTCCTGAGTTCAAATCCAGCTTCAGACACTTACTAGCTACATGACCCTGGGCAAGTCACTAACCCTGTTTGCCTCAGTTTCTTCATCTGTCAAATGAGCTAGAGAAGGAAATGGCAAACCACTCTAATATCTTTGCCAAGAAAACCCCAAATGTGGTCATGAAGTGTTGGACATGACTGAAACAACACAACCATAGCCCCTAGCTGTTAGTGTTCTCCAACCTCCCAATTGCTTCATACTTTAATTTATATATATTTCATGGTTACTTAACTCTGTACTTCCCTACCTTCAGCAAAATGAATACTCTTTGAAGGTAGGGGCTGTGTGGTTTTTATTTTTGTGTCCCACCAATGAGCATATTGCACAAGACATAGCAAGGATCAGCACGATCAATGTTGATTGATTGATTGGGAGACTCTAACCCAGTGGTTCTCAACCTTCCTAATGCTGGGACCGTTTAATACTTGTATGTGGGTGTATCTGCATGTGGGTAGACCTGCCTGGAGATGGATAGAGGAGCGGTGTCTTGGTTCCTAAGACCATTGGAAATATGTGTTTTCCTATGGTCTTAGGTGACCCCCGTAACCCCTATGAAAGAGTCATTTGACCACCAAAGGGGACACAACCCATAGGTTGAGAACCGCTGCTCTAACCCCTTCATTTTATAGGTAAGGAAACCAAGGCTCAGAGAAGGAAGTGACTTGGTTCCCTCAAATATTTGAAGTTTATGGTTCATTATGTCTCCTTTGGAGGCTGGTGGTAGGGAGCTGCTGGGAAGAATCCTTGGCAAGATAGTCAATTTGAGGTCACGCATGAGTTAAGTTTCAGAGGCAGGATCTGATTCCAGGTTTGTTGCCTCCAGAGTGAGTAGTTTTTGCTCTGTACCACACACTGCTTCCCTCCATAGTAATGGGGAACAGAGAGAAATACTTTTGAATTGAACCACAAAAGGAAGACTGGAAAACATGGATCCCAATTGCTGGGTCTTCTGCAGACTTCTTCAGGATAAATCAAGTATTGAAGTGTAAACTCCTATTAGTCAAACCTTTTTTTGTTTTCTTTTCTTTCTACTCAACATTGTTTCAAAACCTCCCAATATAGTTGAAACTCTCTTCCAGGGGGCGAGAACTTCCTTGGTCCTGAGGACAACCAGAGATTAGATAAGACAACCTGCTTGTCCTATGACATAAAGCTATAAAAAAAGCAATAGGACAGGAGTGAAGGAGAGAGAAGCAGGCAGATAGCCAAGAGAAAAGGAGATAGAGATGAAGAGAAATAGAGAGAGATAGAGGGACGGAGGCAGGCAGAGGGGGGAAGGAAAAGAGGGGGAGGAAGAGGAAGGGAGAAAATTAAAAGAGAAAGGAAAGGGAAGAAAGAGAGAGGACAAAGGGAGAGAAAAGGGATGGGGAAGAAAGAGAGTAGAGAGAGGAGAGATAGAAATAGAAAGACAGAGACAGAGTGGGGAGGAAAAAGAGTGGGAGAGAGAGAGGGAGAAAGGGAAAGGAGAGAGGAAGGGAAAAGAAAGAGAGAGAGAAGAAAAAGGGAGAAAGAGAGAGGAGGGAAGAGAGAATGGGAGAGAGAGAGAAAAAAAGGAGAGAAGAAAGAAATGAAAGAGAAGAGAGAGAGAGAGAAGGAGGGGAGGGGAGGAAAAAGAGGAGAGAGGAAAAGAGAGAGAAACCCAGAGAAGTAGGGGTGTGTGTGTGTGTGTGTGTGTGTGTGTGTGTGTGTGTGTGTGTGTGTGTAGAATAAGAAAAAACAAAGAGAGACAGAAAAAAGGAAGGTTTAGAATCTGCTGTGGAATTCCACCAGAAACTGTCTCTAGTACCACTTGATGCCATTTATGTACTCCACTCAGCCCTTTGCTCTGTACCTCTCTCATAATCATAACTGACATTTCCATGGCATTTTGAGGTGAGTAAGAAGCACTTTACACCCATTATCTCATCTGAGCTCCACAACAACCCTGTGAGTTAAGTGCTGCTGTGATTTTTGTCCCTATTTTATGGATGAGGACCTTGAGGCAGAGAGACTTGCCCAAGGCACCGTTCTGTGCCTCAGTTGCCTCATTTGTAACATAGAGTTGAGCTTGATGTTCTTCTATCTCTAAATCGGCGGTACTATGAGTCTCTGGTTCCTGGATTATCTTCTTCAGCTTGTTGTGGTATTGGACTCGCAACCAGGCTCCTTGGAATTCTCATCTCTTTCTTCCTTAAAGGAGGAAAGCATCCCCAGTGCAGGTATTGAGGGTATTAAATTGCTCTGCACTGTTGCAAACTATGTATAGGACATTGGGCTTAGTTATCCCAAAGCTAATCTTGACTGTGATTTTTGGATTGGTTCAAGAATTGTCTTTCATTTGTCATTGTCAAGCTCCCCATTTCCCGTCTCCTTCCTTGTTTAATCTTCCCGGATTACCTTGGTCTTCTGGATATATTATAGCCTGGATGATTAATGAGCCCTTGGCACAGTATTTAATCAATATTGTCTTGTCTATTACCGTCTATGACACTTGGAAGTGGATGCCCATTCTTTGAGGAAAGGTCTCTCCCAGGCTAATAATCCCCATCAAGGGTCCTGGAATTACCTGCTTGGCCTGGCTTTGTGTCCACAAGACAATTTAAGGCAGCTTCCGTAATTTTCTGGGAATCTTTTGGCTCCTGAATCAACTCTACATTTGGGCTGCATTGAATCAAAGATGTCAAGAAAAGCTTTGGAAAGACTTCACTGTGGAAGAAGCTCAGTAATCTTTCAAACCCAGAAAAATTTAACTTTCTTGCTTTGGTTGCTCTTTTCAATACTTGTCAGTCTTGAGACAGTTTTGCTTTCTCCAGTTATCTTAAGGTTTGTGGTAGGAAACATGGTTTTAATTTTTTAAAAAGGCTTAAGGAGGCATTTCATTAATAGCATACTATGTTAGACACTGGGGACACAGAGATGGATATGGCACAGTCTTTTCTCTCAGGGAACTTTCATTTAACTGGGGCCAGGGATAAGAGTGAGAAAGGTATACAGAAAACAATGATTCAGGGGAAAATGGGAACCACCTAAGAGAGTAATCTAGGCACAGATAGGTGGTTCAGTGGATTGAGTGCTGGTTTGAAGCCAGGAAGACCTGAGTTCAAATGTGATCCCAGACTTTTAATAAGTCACTTAACCTCTGTAAAATGGGTATAATAAAAACACCTCTTTCCCAGGGGTTGTTACAAGGCTTAAATGAGATCATACGTATCAAATGCTTAGCATAGTACCTAGTATATGTGTCAGCTGTGATGATGATGATGGTGGTGGTGGTGGTGGTGGTGGTGGTGGTGGTAAAGTGGCATGAGAAATGAGAAGAGATCAGTTGGGGTAGAAAGAACAGAGCAGACTTTCCTTAAAGCACAGTCAGGGAAGAGGTGACACACTAATTAGTCATGAAGGGAGGGAGAGGCTTTAATGGAAGAGAAAATGGAATGAGGGAGTAAAGGTGGACAAAGTTAGTTCATATTGATTGGTGGTGACTAAACAAGTTAGTATAAGTATAATGGAAACTGACTGAGATTGAAATGGGCAATATGAAGAACTCAGAGGAGCACGGAAAGGCTTATATGAACTGATGCCAGATGGAATAAGTCGAATCAGAAAGACAATGACAATGAGAAAAAAAGAAAGAATAACAAAAAAAAAGAAAGAAACTGGCACAGTGTCATTACAATAGCCAAGTATGGCCCCAGAGAAGTGTTGAGAAAATGCAATTCTTCCCTCTCTTCAGGCCAGAAGTGGGAGTCTATGGGCAAGATGCGTCCGTTGTCAGACGTGGTAAACGGCTTGGTTAGGGGTGCTTTTTGTCTTTTTTGCCTCTTTCTATTTAAATCCTTGCTACAAGGGAAGCTCCCCTGGTTTTCCACCAGCATCATAACGGTAATGATAAAATATGTCATCAGTGTACCTGTCTCTTCTCTCCCTTCCATTAGATGGAAAGTCTCTGAAAGGCCTGTGCCATATTCCTCTTTGGGCCCCTAGCACTAAGCATGGTGTCTTGCTAGAAAGACATTTCCTAAACCTTTTAAAATTAAATCATACTACCATAGTTCCTACTATAACCTTAGGCTATTTGGAGAAAGGAATTTTAGAAGCCCTGACACCAGTGGGTGGTGGCAGTGATCAGACCAGGACCCCTAACCCCAGGTTCAGGGGCTCTAATGTCCTTTTGTCCTGAGAAACCAGAAAGGGCCCTGAATGTCGAGCACTCTGAATTTCCCCATTTTACAGATGAGGAAATAGAAGCCCAGAAAAATGAAGTGATTGTCTAAAGTCTCACAAGAAGAAGTGGAAAGGCAGAGATCTGAAGCCAAGTCTTTGTCTTGACTCCAAATCCATTGCTCTCTTTGGTATCCCAGACTACTTTTCTCCCAAGATGAATGAGACGGAATGTGAAATGGGACAAGTACAGGAGGATACATAATTTGAAAGAGGATGGAAATATATGAGGGATACACACAAAGCACTATTAGGAGTTACTAGTAGCATACCAGTCCTGGCTAGGGGGGATCTGGGAAGTTCTATATTGCACAACTACAGCATACTCTATAAGCAAAGCTGAACCTAGTGTGGTGTGACTGGGGCTTTTAGCCAGAGTGCCAATAATTCGAGGGTGTAAACAACACTGTTCCGGAATATGCTTCCTGTCTTTTTCCCCACAACTGGGATCCCAGGTGAGCGCCTTCCTTTGACTGACCCTTTCACACTGTCTTTCAGCAGCACAGAAACCTGGAGGATACTTCCTCCCCTAGCATGTACACCCTTCTCTCTGAATTCCTCTGCTTGTCCTAGACACAAAAATAGCCAGTTACGGTTCTGATTATTAGTCGTGTCCTTTTGCTTTGATGCTATTAGAATTAGGGCACACTTTTATCATTCAAAGTAGTTAACGTCTAGATTGTTTCCCTTCTTATGGCAAAGTGTTTATCTTTACAATCAGATAAAATTACAACTTCCTTCTTCCATGATGGCTTTCCCCAAAGGCAGATATAGCTAGGTGGTATGATGGCAAAAAGTGCTGGGATAAAAATTAAGAAGATAGGATGAAAATTCACTATTTGACTAAAACTGCTGGGAAAACTAGAACATAGCATGGTAGAAACCAGGCATAGGCCAGCATCTTACTCCATATACCAAGGTAAACACAAAATGGGTACATGATTTAGACATAAATGATGTTACTATAAACAAATTAGGAGAATAGTTTACCTGTCAGATCTATGGAAAATAGCAGAATTTATGATCAAACAAGAAACAGAGAACATTGTGAAATACAAAATGGATCATTTTGATTACGTTAAATTAAAAGTTTTTGCACAACGTCAATGCAACCAAGATTAGAAGGGAAGCAGAAAGCTGGGAAAAGAATTTTTACAGCCAGTGTCTCCAATAAAAGTCTCATTTCCAAAACACTGAGAACTGAGTCAAATTTATAAGAATAAAAGTTATTTCCCAATTGATAAATGGTCAAAGGATATGAACAGGAAGTTTTCAGATGAAAAAATTAAAGCTATCTATATAGTCATATGAAAAAATGCTCTAAATCACTACTGATTAGAGAAATGCAAATTAGAACAACTGTGAGGTATCACATCATACCTATCAGACAGGCTAACATGACAAAACAGGAAAATGATAAATGTTGGAGAATATGTGGGAAAGTTGGAACACTAATGCATTATTGCTGGAGTTGTGAACTGATCTAACTGTTCTGGAGAGCAATTTGGAACTATGCTCAAAGGGCTATAAAATTGTGCTTACATTTTGATCCAAGAATACTACTGCTAGCTCCATATCCCAAAGAGATCACACAAATGGGAAAAGGACCCACATGTACAAAAATATTTATAGCAGCTCTTTTTGTGGTGGCCGCGAATTGGAAATTGAGGGAATGCCCATCAACTGGGGAATGGCTGAACAAGCTGTGGTATATAAATGTGATAGAATACTATTGTTTGATAAGAAATGACGAACAAGTGGACTTCATAAAAACCTAGAAAGACTTGCATGAACTGATGCTGAGTGAAGTGAGCAGAACCAGGAAAACATGGTATACAGTAACAGCAACACTGTGCAATGACCAACTTTGATAGACTTAACTCTTCTTAGCAATGTGATGATCTAAGACAATTCCAAAAGACTCATGATAGAAAATGCTATCCACATCCGGAGAAAGAACTATGGACTCCGAATGCAGATCCAAACATACCATTTTTACTTTTTTTTTCCTCCCCGTGGTTTTTCCCTTTGGTTCTAATTCTTCTTTACAATGTAACTAATGTGGAAATATGTTTAATATGATTGCACATGTATGGACTATATCAAATTGCATGCTCTTTTGGGGAGAGGGGAGGGAAAGGAGACAGAAAGTTTAAAACTCAGAATCTTATAAAAGTGAATGTGGAAAACTAAAAACAAACAAACAAATAAGTGGGGAAAAAAGTTAAGAAGAGATGGGTTCAAATATGACCTCTGACACTTATTAGCTGTGTGACTCTAGACGAGTCTTTTAATCTCTCTTTTCCTCAGTTTCCTCATCCATAAAATGTGGATGATAATGGCGCCTACCTCCCAGGGCTGTTGTAAGGATTAAATGAAATAATGAATGTAGAGATTAGAGGAATGCCTGGCCCAGGTAAGTACTATGTAAATGTTAGCTATTATTTTTATTAGGAAGATCTGAGTTCAAATCCACCCCCAGTCACTTACTAGCTATGTGACCCTAGGCAAGTCATGTAACCTCTGTTTGCCTCACCTTACTACCAGAGTTTTTGAGACGATAAAATGAGATAATAATCGTAAAGAACTTAGTGTAGCAGATGCTTAATAATACTTGTTTCCTTCCTTCAAGAATTCTTCTGGTAGTCTCCTTTCTGGTTGAACAAACAGGGATGGCTTTGGAAGCAACCACAGAATGACATTCCTACAACACCCAGCAAGCTAATTGTCATTACATTTAATTGCGCTCCATTCAGATTCTCCTTTTAGACTCCAGAGGAAACAAAATGTAATTTTGATACATTATCTTGAAGAGCAGTGCGAGCAGTATTTCTAATCACAGGCAAGGAAGTTGTAAATTCATAGAATGTTAGAGTTGGCAGTCTAACCTCATTCACTTTACACAGGTGAAAATAGTTCTAGATTGGCCAAGTGAATTGCCTAAGGTCACAAAGGCAGCAAATGAGAGAGCGGATACTGAACCAACCCTATATCCCTTGACAAGACAATTTTTTTTCTCCTTTTATATTATGTTTCTTTGCTCTAAAAAGGAGGTTTTAACCTGGGGTCAGTGAACCTATTCTAAAAACATTTTGATAACTCTGTGTAGTTGGTTTCTATGTAATCCTACTTTATTTTATGCATTTACAAATATATTCCAAGAAGGGGTCTATAGGTTTTACCATATGGGTGAAAAAGGGGTTCATGCAAAGGGTGTGCTAGAGCCAGCTTGAACTGGTTCTTGTGATATATGATTGTTAACTTTTTCGTGTGAGTAGTTACATCTCAGAAAACACAACTACTACAAATCAGGGCTTGATTCATATTTTCTGATTGTCTAGACTCAAAAACATGATGGAGAAAATGTTAATAATTCAGGTTAAAATGAAAAGTGTGTTGGGTACTTTTTTTTTGGAGAGCTGGTTGTTAAATATTTTCCAGCACACTGCTGAATTCAAGACACACACAAAAAATGCTTTAATGGGAATGGAAATTCAAAGCTAACATGCTTAATAAAGACTGTCTAGACTCTAAGTCCTCATTTGATATGATGAAGGACAATGAATTCCAACCACGTCACATCTGTGGGGCTTAGTTTCCTCATCCATAAAATGAAGGGATTGGACCAAAATGCCTTTTGGCTCTTACATTCTATAGTCCTATTATCTTATTGATATTCACAGTGAGTGAACTTCAAAGGGAGGGGGAATCTCACCAAAAACTGATGTGAGGTTTCTTCTGTGCAGAAAATCAACCTATGTCACAATCATGAAGGAAGGAGTTTGGGGGGCTCCACCGTGTCCTTGAGGGACGTGTTCCATGAAGTGAAACTGTTCTAATCAGTTTGGTAAAATGAAGGCTTTATAACATGAACGCTCTAGATCCCTATGACTAAGGGCAATGAAGTCTAGATAAGTCAGCAGCATACAAGGTCAAGCCTGGATACATGACCACTTCATACAAGACTCTGAAAGGGGAGCAGTGAAGAGAGGCAGGAAGAGAAGAAAAGAAGGGGGGAGGAATAAAGGGAAAGAAGGTGGGCAATAGAGGACAGTGGTGATGAAGAGAAAGAGAAAAGGAGAAGAAAGGAAAAGAATAAGAAGAGGGAGAGAAAGGGAAGAAGATGATGAAAGAGAGAGGGAGAAGGGGGGGGGGATGGAAACATTTAATCTGCCGCTTTCCCTTTAGCCATTACCATAATTTTTCCAAAGACAGGATATCATACTGAACAGCCTCGCTTGTGATAAATTAGCTAGACCCAGCTGGGGAATGTCAACTTCTCAACTTCTACTTGATTTACTAATATGGCAAAGTCACAGCATGGCTCCCTACTTTAGTGGTACAAAGCTTAGTTTAATTAAAGCTAGGTATTCCCTTCTGCTCCATTGCCTCACTGGAAAGATGACTGTGGGTTCTTGGAGGCTTAGCCAAGCTCTGGTGGGTCCTACCAAGCTGGAAAGATTTGGTACAAGCCTGGGAATAGACTGTGTCTGTCATCTCAGGACCTGCCCAGATAAACTCAGAGAGGTTCAACTCTAGGGGTGTGTGTGTGTGTGTGTGTGTGTGTGTGTGTGTGTGTGTGTGTATCAGCTCTTAAAGATTATCCACTAAATCAGAAGGGTTATGCTCTACATTGGTGGAGGAAGTATCCACTCTCACAAATTTAAGGATCCCCAAAGCTGTGGACCAGTGGTAATACTCATTGCAGACTCCATCTAATTTGAAATCTCTGCCCACATAACAGAATGACCTTTCTAAGTTACCCATTGTAGCCCCAAGTTTCCTCATCTGTAAAATGGGGACAATACCAGCCCCTACCTTGTAGGGTTACTGTGAGGATAAAATGAAATAATGAATTTAAAGCATCTTCAGATTTTAAAGCATCAGATAAATGTCGATTACCACACTTACGATTAGCACAATAGGGACGTAGCATGGAATAATGAATAGAGAGCTGTACTTGAAGTCAGGAACACCTAGATTTAAATCTTATCTCGTTATTTAATTGTTTTTAGTCACATCCAACTCTTTATGACCCCATTTGGGGTTTTCTTGACAAAGATATTGGAGAGGTTTGCCATTTCCTTCTCCAGCTCATTTTACATATGAGGAAACTGAGGCAAATAGAATGCAGTGACTTTTCCAGCTAAGAAGTACCCATCTAAGAGGCTGCATTTGAACTCAGATCTTCCTGACTTCAAATGCAGTTCTCTGTCACCTACCTGTCAATCCTGTCTTGGATGCTTGTTAATTGTTTGACACTGGGCAAGTCATGGAACCCCTTGGGGCTTCAGTTTCCTCTTCAGTACAATGAATGAGTTGGACTTGATGGCTTTTAAGCCTCCTTCCATCTCTGATGTTGAATTCTGCGATTTCTGTGATTTGTGTAGGTGACTCCTTCCCTGAATTCACAGTTCAAAGACTTTTCTGCCTCAGTGGAGAATTCAGTGAGTTTCTAGCCCTCAGGGCCAACTTTCTGGCAATAATCCTCCTGTCTTCCTCTAGGCTGGTTCCTGAATGGCAGAGATACAAAGCCCATTGCTAGACCCCTACTCAAGTTCTTGCCGGCTTGATGGGACTCCCCAGACCTTCTAACATGTTGGCATAGTCTTTGAGAGTCTGGCATTGCCCTCACATCCTGATGAGGCGTAGAAATGGGGCCTCATGGAGATGCAAAATAGTATCTCAATATAAGAGGCAGCCAGGTGTTGCAGTGCTCACAGGACCCTGGCCTGGAGTCAGGAAGACTCAACTTGATGAGATCCAATCTAGCCTTGGACATTTACTAGCTGTGTGACCCTGGACAAGTCACTTAAACCTGTTTGCCTTATTTTCCTCATCTATAAAATAAGCTGGAGAAAGAAATACCAAACCACTCCAGTATCTTTGCCAAGAAAATCTTAAATGGGGTCATGTAGAATAGAACCTGACTGAAAAATGACTGAGCAGTAATAGAGAGCTGGATTTGGAGTCAGGAAGACCTGAGTTCACACCCTGCCTCAGACACTAACAAGTCAATTAACCTGTGTTTTCCCCGTGACCTCTAAGGTCCCTCCTAATTCTAAAGCTAGGTTACTATGAAAATCTGATCTCAGTTTACCTTTAACTGACAGGGTTAACATGACAGGGAAGTCAGTCAATCCAAGGGAGTTTGATAAGATGCCACACACCAATAAACCTACCATCATCATCATCCTTCAGGATAACAACTTTGGTGCTGGGATATCTGACACCAACTTGCCCGCCCATTGGCATGCTCAGTCTCCTCCTCTTCATAAAGGGCGTCGTCAATGATGATAACTCGACATCTTTTCTCAGTTTCATCCTTATCAAAATGGAGGATGCTGGTGTGGTCTTCAGGGCGGGAGATGTAGTCAGAGTAAGATAAGACAGAGGAAGAAATTGTCCCCAAAGCAGTTCCTGTATGAGGAAGAAAGATCCTAAAGTTAGGACAGGCAAGATGTGGAATTCCAAACTGTTGAGCTGACTTTGTTTTCCAGCAGTAACAGCTTTGTTAGAGAGCAAACACATCTGAAGAACACATCTGTGAGTGACCTAAAAGTCTACGTGCTCCAGGTAAGAGGGTTCTAGAACTAATTCTGGTGGATGGGGTGAGTCTTCAAAGCAGGGTTTCCACCAACATCTTAATGGTAACGATAAAGTACACATTCACATAACACCTTACAGTTCACATTCTGCTTTTCTTATATCAACTCTCTAACTACATGGGATGGACTCTGACCCAGCTCGGAGCCCACATTCAAAACAACTTTATAAAAAAAGGAAGGAAATAAGCCTTTATGAAACACCTATTATGTATCAAGTGAGGCACCAGTGGATAAAATGCTGGGTCTGGAGTTAGGAAGACCTGAGTTCAAATCTAGCCTTAGACACTTTTTAGCTATGTGACCCTGGACAAATAATTTAACCTCTTTTTTCTGTTTCTTCAACTGTAAAATGGGGATTCTGAAGAAGGAAAAGGCAAACCCCTCCAGTATCTTTGCCAAGAAAACCCCATAAGTGGTGTTATGAAGAGTTGGACATGACCAGACAACTCAACAGCACGTTCAAGGCACTGTGCTAAGCACTTTCCAAATGTTATCTCATTTGATTCTTATTATAATACCCCTGGAATTATATGGTGCTGGTATTATCCCAATTTTACAGTTGAGGGACCTGAGGCAGGCAGAGGTTAAAGGACTTGCCCAGGGTCACACAGCTAGTAAGTAACTGAGGATGAATTTGAACTCAGGTCTTCCTGACTCCAGGCCTGTTTTCTTGTTGCCTCCATTTGCTATTTTTGTAGAAGAGCAAATTATGGTTTCTACTTTGTAGTCGGCACATTTTTCAGGCACTGAATAGGGTCTGTTCAGATAAGAAGAGTCAATGAAAGTGAAATCCTTCTAACTGAAGTATTTGCCCCTTAAGAGAATGAGATAATCACAGGATCATAGTTTCAACATTGGAGGGGAGCTCAGGGGCTGTCTTGTCCAATTCCTTTATTTGACAGTTGAGGAAACTGAGGTCCAAAGATGCAATCTGACTTGTTTCATGGGTAGCAAATAGCCTTTCTATGACTTGGGTTCAGGTTCTATGATTTCAGATCCAACACTCTTTCAGCTGTACCACAGTGCCTCCAAATCAGATAAAAGTACAATATGACTCAGTGAACAATGTGAATAATCTCTGAAAAATGAGAGACAGTGCAGTACATTAAGAGGAATACTGCATTTGGCATCCAAAGACCTGGGTTCAAATGCTGCCGCTGTCCTTGACGCCCATGTGACCTTGGACAAGTCACTTACCCTCTCTGGGCATTGATTTCTTCATCTATAAAATAAAGCAATTGTACCAGGGGGCCTTTCCAGTGTCTTCAAGTCCTAAACTCTCCCTCCCTCTACCTTCTGTATTACTGCAGAGGGCAGCCCTATGCTCCCAGTCCCTCAGGCTCACAACCTAGGCATCAGCCTGGATTCCTCACTATCTCTCACCACCCGTAGCCACGCTGTTTCCAAGGCCTGTCAATTCCACTCACAGCATCTCTTGAGTACGCCCCCTTCTCTCCTCTGACACAACCTCTACTCTACTGCTGGCCCTCGTCACCCCACACCTGGCCTACTGGCATAGCAGCTGGTGAATCTGCCTGCCTCAAGTTTCTCCCCACCCCAACCCAGCCTCCATCAGCCACCAAAGTGATTTTCCTCAAATGCAGGTCTGATCATGTTACTCCCCTACTCAATAGACTCTTGGGGCTCTCTATTGCCTCCAGGAGCAAATAAAAACTGCCTATTTGGCAAAGCCCTTTGCAGCCCAGTCACCCGCAACCTTTCATGTAGTAACCTGTACTCTTGGAACCAGTGACACTGGCCTCCTGGTTGTTCCACAAACACGACGCTCCATCTCTCAGCTCCAGACATTTTCTTATGCTGGGCCTCATACTTGGAATGCTCTGCCTCCTCTGCTCCAATGAATGACCTCCTTGGCTTCCTTGAAGTTCTAACTAAAAGCCCACCTTCTACAGGAAGTCTTCCCCAACACCTCTTACTTCTAGTGCCTTCCCTCTGTTCATTATCTCCTATTTATCCTGCGTAGAGCTTGCTTTGTATGTATTTGTTTGCATCTTGTCTCCCCCATTAGATTGAAAGCTCCTTGAAGGCAGGGACTGGCTTTTGCCTCTTTTCATATCCTTAGTGCTTAGTATAGTTCTTGGCACATAGGAGGCACTTAATCAGCGTTTGCTGAATGGAATAGAATTGAAAAATTCTATGATGCTATGAATAACATTTCCTATTACACCACTCCTAAAAGAGACCAGATGAGAACAAAGAAGCAAATGCTAGTGTACAGTGTACTAGCTTCAGAGTCAGAAAACCTGGGTTCAAATCCTGGCTCTGTCATTTAGAAGCTGTGTGCCTTTGGGCAACTCCCTTCACCTCTCTGGGTCACAGGTTCTTCTTCAATATCAATAAATCAGAAAGCATTTATTAATGCCTACTATGTGTAAGGCACTAAACCAGAGGCTGGGAACACAAAGAGAAAAGTAAAATTGTCCCTGTCTTCAAGAAGCCTGTGTTCTAACAGGGGGAAAGACTTGTACCTTTACTGGGATGTTTTTATCTTTCTATATTTATTGACATATCTATATATACATGCACAAATGTATTCCTAAATCTGCTTGTCTGTATTTGGAGATGACATTGCCGTTAGTAGTCCTGGCATCCCTGTATGTCAGTGAGATGGCAAAGGGCTTTAGCCAATCAGAAAAGTGCCAGAGAAAGACTTGGTGGTTAAGTACATGTCATCAACTTGATCCAGTCTGGTTCAGAAAGGGACTTTTTTGGTAGCAGAATCATGGAATGTTAAAGCTGGAAGGGACCCCAGGAATTACTGGCTAATAGGCTTTAAAACAGGAGGGGACCTTAAAAATGATCTCAGCAAACTCCCTTGTTTTACAAATTATCTTTCCCTCCAAACCCACTTCTCTTCCAAACTTTTCTTCCCCAAACTTGAAAAATTCCCTTGGGTCAGTCTATTCTTTGAAATCCTCCTCCATCATGACACTTCCTTCCACAGCACTCTCTCTAGCAGTGGTTCTCAACCTTCCCAATGCCATGACCCTTTAATACAGGTCCTCATGTTGTGGTGACCCCCAACCACAAAATTATTTTTGTTGCTACTTCATAACTGTAATTTTGCTACTGTTATGAATCTATCTGGTATGCAGGATGTATTTTCATTGTTATAAATTGAACATAACCCACAGGTTGAGAACTGCTGCTCTATAGGGAAGTTTTCTGGGCCAAAGAAAGTAATGAAAGCCTGATTGTTGGGATTGAAGTAACAGCAGCAATCATTTTATGGGTACCCTTGGATAGAGACACAACCAGGCTAAGTTGCTCAAAGGGTAGGTGAATGGCTAGAAAGACAACATCCAGAGAGTGAAAGTAGGTGACATCCTCCAGAGAGGTAAAGCTTGGTTACTCTGTAAGATTTTCCATGTCTCAGTACACAAGGAAGAAGAGAGGAGAAGGAGCTTTAAGCTTTGACAGCCCCCTGATTAAGGAACAAATGACCCCCGCAACCCTGAGCTTGAAATGATTCCTGCCAGGCATTCAAGTTTTCTGATGGCACCATAAAGAATGAAAGAGCAACGGAAGACTTGAAAGGACTTTCAGAAATGAGAGCGGGGGCAGGATGTGGGGAGGAAGGCTTTAAAGTGGAGAATAAACCTTCCCATTTTCCTTGCTCACAGAGAATGTAGAATGTTGGAATCAGAGGCTCTGATTAGCTGATAGATGGCTTCCACATGAAAAAAAGATCCCCATCAAACATGATACTGCTCAAGGCCAAGTGCCAAAGGAAATTCCAAATTAGGTTCCCTTTATAGTAACTAATAGCTATCTTCATTAAATCTCTTTCTCAGTACATTTAACCCATGATCATCATCAAATCATTATTTAATATGTTGGTTTATGTCATAGGAGTTAGAATTTCCCCCCCCTCTGTTACCTTCTTTGTTGATTTTTAAAAATATTAACAACTAGCACCAGTTAGGGGGTGAAGTGGATAAAGGGACAGGCCTGGAGTCAGAAAGATTCATCTCCCTGAGTTCAAATCTGACTTCAGACACTTAGCAGCTCTGTGACCCTGGGCAAGTCACTTAACCTAGTTTACCTTGGTTTTCTCATCTGTAAAGTGAGCTGGAGAAGGAAATGGCAAACTGTTCCATTATCTTTGCCAAGAAAACTCCAAATGGAGTCACAGAGCATAGAACACTACTGAAAACGACTGAACAACTATAAGAATAGCCCAATATTTTAATCCACTGTTATTAACTATTGGAGAATGACTGAAGATAGTTGGTGTAGCCTGTATGATGGAATCTTTATTTCACAAGCAGAGAGTCTCAGAATTGAAAGGTACCTCACAGAATACTTGGAATAATGTATATCTGAAAAAAGAACCTTTTAAAATTTTTAACAATATACCCAACAGGTGACTTTTGCTTGAAGATCTCTACTGGGATGTTCTTAACCCCTAAAGGAAGCCTATTCCATTTTGGGATAGTTCTAATTATTGGAAAGTTTCTCCTTATATCAATCCTAAATTTACAACAAACCCCACAGTGTTGTGAGAAAATGCTATGTAAATTTGAAAGTGAGACAAGCATGTAAACATTGAAAAAGGAGAATTAGTTTTGGAAGACCACTGGTAAAATATGCATTCTGGAAGGAGGGCTAAATTTCTCTCATGGACACATTAGTATTTATTAATATGCATTCTGTCAAATTAGTAGCATAATATAATGGAAAGAATTTTCAACTTGAAGTCCCAGGATCTAAGTCTTAGGATCTGGCTCTTCTATTTACCATGGGCATAACCTCAGGCAAGACTCTCCCCCTATCTATGACTTGGTTTCCTTAGCTCTAAAATAAGGGATTAGACTAATAACTCCTAACTTAATCTCAAACTTTAGACCTATGATCCTATGATTACTTGTCAACTTGGTGGCAGAGCACTAAAGAGACAGACAATTCACAGAAAAAAAATACATTTGGGACTATAATGATGAGGACAGGTTAGGAGTAGGAGGCATAGCTCAGAGAAGGGAGACTCACAGTGTGGAGAGTGGTGTCACTGAAGATAAACTATTTTCCAATTTTGCTCAAGGATAGTACTAACTAAAAACTGCAACCCCTGTACAAGCACAATAACAATCCCAAACGACACAAACAGCCTACCTTGGTGTGTAGAGCAAAGTACCATGAGTTCTTGGCTTACATCTCCAGATCGCCTAATAGGAATCAAGAGTTCACCAATGTCCTCCTCTATTCTGTATTCTGACTCTGGAATGTAAACTGTTGACTCTAAAAAAAAAGGAGAAGAATTTTTAGCAGATTATTTCAGTTTGATAGGCTATTTTTGTGTGTGAAAGGTTATTAAGCCCATTAATGATTATTCCCCTGTTCAAAGTGATTAATTATACTTAATACAGTACTTTACTGATCCATTATTTTGTCAGTGTGAAACATTTCTCCATTGAGTCAAATAAAGCTATTCTATACCGAGAAGACTCTCTTATGAGGCTATGGACAAAAACTTCCTCACCTGGTAGCCACCTAGATGAGGAATCTAAATTTAGCTAGGTTGGTCCTTGGCATATTAAATATAGCTTAATATAACATACCCATACCCACACCAAATACCATCTAAATGTCCCACCACTGAAATCAAACTTTGGAAAGCAAATCAAGTGTAAACTCTGGCAGATTATACTAAACTGGAAAGATTTTGCATATTGATTTCCCAATGGACTGTCTTAAGGTCAGCCTTATTCAAAGAGGCTCAACCAGAAAGTTGGCTACAGGGTATTGATTTTTTCAATAGCAGTGACTCACAGACAGAGACATTTATTACTAGGAACTGGGAAATACTAAACAAGGAGAAGACACAGTCCCTGTCCCCAGTGTCCTAGAGATAATGCACGAAAGAATTAGAAAACAAGACAAAATAGAATATAATCCAGTGCCAAGAATGTATGTGGAATAATTAATATTATTTTCTCCTACTAGTACCTCCTTCTCCCCACATGTGGGCCCCAAGAATTGAAGGAAGTATGTTTTCTCAAAATCATAGTTCATGAGTTCCCACAATGTTTATTTTTGCCTTTAGTCAGCCAAAAGACAGAAAACTTTTGGGCTACCTCAGCTTTAGTTTATTAGAGAAAGGGACCAGTGAATTATGGGCCAAATCCAGCCAAGACTGGTTTTTTTTTTTTTTTTATGATTTCTCATAGAAGAATAGTTTTTACATTTTAAAATGCAATAACATTTTATTAAAAATATAAATGTATTAAAAATGTAAAAACCATTCTTGGTTGACTGGAGAGGCTCAATTTGGCTTATAGACTATAATTTGTCGACCTCTGTATTAGAGTATAGTGGCTGGAAATCAGGCTACCAGCTCTTTAGTTATAGCCATTATACTATTCTTTAAAAAAAAAAAAAAAGCCCAGTAGAATGCCCTGAGGGTAAGTTTAAGTCTTCTTTTCAATCTGGAAATCTGAGCAGAGGCCATAGGTCCTTTGTTCCAGACAACTAACTGACTTAGAATTCAACTGTCCCAAACTATTTTCTAGGTTAGCATGTAAATGAATTTGAACTGGAACAAAAAGTCAGCTAAGGATGCAAGATCAAAATTCTCCATAGATGTAACCTGTGTTTTTGCCTTTATTTTGAATTGCTGTTATCCCAGGTTCTTTCAGGACAGCAGGGAACTACTAGGGAAACTACTTTTTTGGGACACTGACTACTTGATCATCCATTGTAAAAAAAAAAAAAAAGGAGCAGCACAGATAATAAAAAATCTATCTAGGTCAATACTTTCCTATTAAAATCATTAGCAGAGCCCAATGGAAAATTGGTTTTAATATCAACTGAGAAATGGCAAACAAAGTGAGGTTCATGAATGCAATGGAATAATACTGTACTATAAGAAGTGATGTAGATGAAGAATTCAGAGACATGTTGGGGAGGCTTATACAAACTGATGCAAAGTGAAGTAGTCAAAACCAAGAAAACACATACAATGACTACAATAATGTAAAATAAAAGAATAATAAAATGAGTAGGAAAGCTGTGCAGATAGAATACCAATCTTGAACCTGCAGGAGAGTTGTGAAAATGCAGTTCTCTCACTTCATTGAATAGGTGGAAGTCTATGCATGGCGTAAATTGCATATGCTGTGAAACATGGTTTCACAACACAACGATTTCATTTTGCAAAACTACTTTTTTTCTCCTCTGTCTTTTTTTTTTTTTTTTACCATGGGAGTTTACTTCAGCATTTATTAGAATTTGTTTATAATATATTTGTTTTTTTTATATTTTATTTATTTTAGTTTACATCTTCTCCTCTGTCTTTAAAAAATTTTGTTGTGGAGAGAATTCAGTGGATAGGGAAGTTGGGAAAGGATCCATTAATTAACAAATGTGATGTAACAACAAAAGGTATCAAGAAAAGTGAGCCTCAGGGTTAAGGGGAAACCTAGATTTTAAAATGATTTTTCAATGATTCTGTTATATCATCAATGTTGGCATTTCTTCCAATGGTGTAGACTGCAAACCATCTAGGCCCATCCCTCCTTTTTGATTCCTATCTGTGTTCTTCTCTGAAGGCTGCGTAGGAGGGTCCACCCAAAGTACTTGGGTGGGGAGGTTTGCTTTATATCTCTCTTCCTTGTATAGATTGCAATGAAGCATGACAGCTACCATAAGTTATCACTTACTGTGCTGGGTCTGTAGGATTAATTCCATGGGTCAAAAACGTGACCAAGTTCTCTTATCCATTCCCCAACATTTCCCATCTAACGCTTTCTAAATGAATGGTTATATGGGTAATATTATCCTTATGTCCCTAAAAGGTGAAAATAAAATCCAGTGCCCAAATAACGTATCTGGTGAGATTTATGGAAGAAGCTGAATTATTGTAGAGATGAATTACAGCCAGCTGGTCTTTAAATGAATAGTGAGCAGAGGGAAGGCATTTGTTACCAATGAATGACTTGAGGACTTTCAGATGAAGGACACTCTCCTCTAGGCCTACTACAGAGCTTGTTCTGGGGTCCTGAGCCAGCCTTCTCTACACTGTACAAGGACAAGTATCTATATGAAAAGTCTTCAGCAGCAATGTGATTAGAGACTAGATTACATCTGTTTATATAGTGAAAAAAAGCTATCCTTCTAATGACATCAAGGCCCTTCTTGAATATTTTGTTTTTGAAGATTTACAAGCACTAATTGCCTAAGCAATGTATGCTTTAGCTCATGGACAGGTTTTTTCTCTGTGTAAATTTACCAGAGCATACAAACCTAACTCATGGATAGTTCTTTCCAAAATTGTGATTGGTCTCTGACCCTCAACAGCCACACAGGTCCAATGTCTAGTGGAAAACCTATGATGGTCTGGTTCCCACAATTAAAATATGGATGATAAACAGTCAGTAATATTGAGAGGCAGTGGTTATCTCAAGATGGGCAGTCTGTTTATATTGGATAATAATAATAAGTGTCTTGATAATAACTTAGCCAGAAACTACTGTTTTCTTTGGTGTGGGAGTAGAAAAACCTTTTGTAGAAGAATTTAGAAGGAAAAAATTTTAAATCTTGTATTTTGACAGGCAAATTCATGAGGCTACCTGAAGCTATGCTTGAAGAAATCTACTAACTTAACATGCAAGCAAAAAACACTATGATAAACCATACCTAATGTAAAATTTCTTCTACTTAAGAAAGAATCTCTCCAAAAAGGGGTTGCACCTGCAGGTTGAGTATAGTAAGGTATAGTATAGTAAATAAGGAGTAATAGTAATAATAATAATGATACACTGGCTTGATTCATACCTTAGCCTTACATGGATAGATCGTTCATATATCAGCAGCACCTTGAATCACGAGCTGTCTGACTGTGGCCAAAATTAGGGACTGGCTAATTAAAAAAGGCCACGCAGGACCCTCACTCTCATTATGTGAGTGCCTTGCCTCCTTTTCTGGATAAGCATCTCAGTAATGACATTCTTACTGCCCTTTTCCTGAAATACACTGAATACTGCTTATACCCACCATTTATATCTACATAAGGGGAGAAGTATCAAACTCGGAGCCCAGGCAAGCCAGCCAGCAAACCACCCAAGTGCTGCTGAACCAAATTAAAATGTTATTGGGGGGTGTTTAACAAAATAAATAAAAATATAATAAAACATAGATCATGTTACCTTGTGGTTTTCCAAGTTACTATGCCCATAAGGATCCATTTCTCTTTGAGTCTGACACCATTGCTTTGGGGGATCTGCAGCCCATGTGCTGATTTAGGGAGAAGGTTTTTAGCAACTTTTGTCCCTTTGCTTCAGGAAATTCACTTTGGAAGCTGAACAGAGGATGAATTGGACTGGGGAGAGACTTGAGACAAGGATATTAGTTAGAAGGTCATTACAAAAGTTCTGAATGTAAAAGAAATCATAAAGAAATCATACACCTAATGAATTTGGGGTGTTTCTGGCAATACTCATTGTGTTCTGTCTGGCAACTTCACTGCAGCTTTGGTTCCAAACACAAAGCACTTTGCACTGCTTGTGCACTCACGCCATGGAACCCCAGTAAATGCTGCTGAAATGGGAAATAGGAAAAGGGGTTGTGAGTGGGAAAAACTCTGAGGCCCTGGACTAGATGACTGCCGACATCCTTTCCAGCTCTAAACCTATGATTCTTGGACGGTCACAGAGCTAAATGGGAATTATGGGTGCTGGAGGTAGACACAGCAAAAACCGTTATAACACATTGGTTAACTCTGCGTACCATCCCTGGGATCAATGATTTCAACAGCTGCCATCTTTGGGAACTCCAGGGCAGCCATGACAGGGTCAGAAAGAATGATCTGGAAGGTCTCCAAGGCCTCATATTTGCCATCTGATATGATCCTCACTCTCCACGTGGCTGTAGACTGGCCAGGATTGAACTGAACCTGCTTTTGGGGTTTCCTTTGAAATCTCTGTCCTTTTGTGCTGTCCCATCTTTGGTTCCAATGCCTGAATAAAAAATGCAAGCGTAAGCCAATGTTAAATGAGGGTGTTGTACTAACTGGCCTGTAAGGTCTCTTTGAACCCTAGAGAAAGGATTCTATGAGCACTTGATTGAGGGATAAAGGATTTTTTCTTTCAACATGGTTTCTATCATTAGACAGTTAGCTTATCTACTAATTAGATAAAACAAGTGGCCAAAGAAAGTCTGATTCCTTCAAGAGATGCATCTCATTCTAACAGATTTACTTTTAGTAACATTTATTTTATTTTTGAGGGGGGAAGGCAGGACAATTGGGGTTAAGTGACTTGCCCAAGGTCACACAGCTAGTAAGTGTGTCAAGTGTCTGAAGCTGGATTTGAACTCAAGTCCTCCTGACTACAGGGTCAGCACTCAATTTGCTGCGCCACCTAGCTGCCCCCTTTTTGTAACATTTATAGAGTGCTTTCTATATGACAATCCTATATTATCTACGTTTCCCAGATGAAGAAACTGAGTCTCTAGACCATGTACCTACCATACACCATGTTCTGCCAATCACTCCCACAGTACAAGAGAAGGGCTAAGATAATGGGTTTTATTCTCCTTCCAGGGCAAGAAAGCACAGAAGACTTTCTGTGAGATCCACAGGAGGACCAGAGCTCAGTGAAGTTTGCCCCAGGTGCTCAAATCAGGTTTCCTAGGCCTTCTCCACTGATTTGTTTTTTTCTTTTAAGTTCTCACTGTAGGCTTAATGAAGCAAAGGATCCCACCCCGCCATTTCATACTTCATTACTGCCTGACATCAGCTATTGTCAAAGGCTTTACCAGAACAAGATTAATGGGAGCTTGTCAAGTCATATCCTTTGCCTTCTAGAGAATTTGACACCCTGGAAAAAGGCTCCTGAGAGCCAGGAAGTGTGAAATGATTTCCAAGGTAGAAAGCTCAATGCTGATTGTTTTTCAAAACTGTATTTGAGTACTTGGGTTGTGACCTGGCGTGGAATGACCTGGCTGTTGGCCCATGTGGCAGTTAGATGGCACTGTGGATAGAGAGTCTGGGGCTTGGAGCAAGGAAGACCTCAGTTCAAAACCTCCCTCATACACTGGTTGTGTGACCCTGGACAAGTCACTTAATATCTCTTAGACTCAGCTTCCTCATCTGTAAAATGATGAGGTTGGACTTAACGGCTCCAAATTCGGTGCTTTTCCCATTGTACTAATGGAAAATGCTCATATGAGGGAGATCAAGAGATCAACATAGGTGCTCACTCGGCAGGCATATGAGAGTGATTGGCAGAACATGGTGTATGGTAGGTACATGGTCTACGTTGCTAGAAAATGTGGCATCGAGCTGTGGCTTGACAGGAGAAGAGTAGGGTTTCCCAGAAAGAGTAGAAAAGGGGCATAATGAGATGATACAAAGAATATTTGGCAAATGTGAGTCAGTAATTGTCAAGGAGCAAAAAACTGATCATGAATCAGTGAACAACGGACATATTCCTAAAGCAAAGTCCAGCTGTGTCACTCCTCTGCTCGGGAAGCTTCTGTGGTTCCCTGTCACCTCAAGGATCACATACACACTCCTCTTTGGCGTTTGGAACCCATTACAATCTGACTCCAACCTATCTTTCCACCCTGCTTTTATATTACTCTCACGTACGCAGTAGTCTAACTAATCACACCAACTCGGTGATCTTCCTACATGACATTCTAGCTATGTCTCGGCTATCTTTTGTGTATGGGTGGTTAGGTGGTGCAGTGGACAGAGTGCCAGATCTGGAGTTGGGAAGACTCATCCGTGTGACCCTGGGCAAGTCACCTACCCCTGTTTGCCTCAGTTTCCTCATCTGTAAAATGAGCTGGAGAAGGAAATGGCCAACCACTGCAGTATCTTTGACAAGAAAACCCTGAATGGGGTCACAAAGAGTCAGATCTAACTGAAATGACTGAACAACAACAAAATCTTTTCATGCCTGGAAGGCTCTCCCACCTTCCCTCTACCTTTGGGACCCAAGTTCTTTTTTAAAGCTCAGTTTAAGCATTATTTCCTACAAGAGACCTTTCCAGATTCATTCTAGTTGTTGCTAATCTTCTGAAAATTATCTTGTATTTATTTTGTACATATATTTTGTATATCTTTGTACATAGTTTCCTCTTCTTTTCCGCACTAGGCCTCCCCAGTAGGAAGCAAGGAAACAGAGACTCGAGTTCAATTCCAACTTCAGACACTTCCTACCTGTGTGATCCTGGGCAAGTCACTTGATCTTTGTCTTCCTCAGCAATAAAGTGGCGATAATAAAAGCATCTACCTCACAGGATTGTTATGAGAATCAATGAGACAATCAATGAGACAATCAATATTTGTAACAAGTGCTTAGCACAGTGCCTGGCATACAATAGGCACTATATAAATGCTCATTCCCTTTCTTTCCCCGTCATCATCTGAAACATAATAGGGGCATAATAGATGCTCATTAAAGGGAATTGAATTGAATTTGGGAACTTTAGCTTTTCCCTAGTCTTTAAGACAGTGTGGTTAATTGCAATACAAACCAGCCACCACCCACTAGTCAACTTTATAAGCAATAAGCCTTTTTTTCTTGTGATCTTGGAAGCAGAGATTTCCAAGCTCCTACTACATCACAACCAACCAATCAGAAGTCACGTACTGATGAAGGATGTCTCTCTCAGGTATCCTCTGTGCTTGAGGGTCACTTCTAAGAACTGGGAGTCTTCATCCACGACATAGCGCTCTTTTTCTAGGGAAATCCAGGCCCAGTTTAGATGGAAGGATTGACTCGTTAGCTTATTTCCCCCTGAAATTAAAAATAAGAAAATGAAGAGATCAGTTCAGATTGTTGAAAGGAAGGTTTTAATGATCAGGGTGTGCTTCACTTCTTTGAGACAGTAAGACAAGGGACTGATGATACCCCCAACCCTCACCCCTCAACACACTCTAGCAGGTAGAGGAGGGGAGATCTTTAGACCTAGATTCAGAGAATGAGGTCTTCTAGTCCAACTCTGAGATGAGGAAATGACTCCTGAAGGTCACATAGATAGTCAGTAATGTGAAACCAGGATTCATACCCAGGTCTTCTGATTCCAAATCCAGCACTTTTCCCAGTATACCAATAGAAGCACATCCTAGGTGGCACTTATGGTCATGTAGCAACCTACTCAGCAGCTAGGAGGAGATAGGATGCTGCCTTTACATCAGGTCACATAAGGGTAGATACAGTGCCCTAAGGCCCTAACCCCCAAGAGAATATAAGCACCTTGAATGCAGGGACTCTGCCATTTTTCATCTTTGTGGGTCTAGCAGAGTGTCCCATATGTAGCAGGTACTAAACAAATGCTGAACTGAACTGAATTGTTGAACTTGTGGCTTTTAAAAATCTACAATTTCTACCCTAAAATACTATGCTAGACTTGACATCATAGGGCACATTGCAACCATGAGGTTCTTTTGATTAACAGCAAATAGAAGAGGGGTTTCAGTGTTACATGGCTGTCAGTATCACTGGGGTAGTACATATTAGAGCCCATAGTCAGAAAAAAAAGTTTTTCCCTCACCTTAGGCTATGTAAATCCTACAGTACCTTTTTTCAAGAAGAAAGATGTCTGTTCCAGTACTACATAAACTGTTTGAAAAAACAAATAGGTAAAGAAGGAATCCTATAAAAGTCTTCCTATGTCACAGATATGGTATTGATACTTAAAGCGGGGAGAGTTAAAATGGAGAAAGAAACCTATAGACTAATTTTCCTAATAAATATTCATGCAAAAAATTTAAATAAAATGCTAGCAAGAAGATTATGACAATATATCACATAGATCATCCATTATGACCAAGCTGGATTTATAACAGGAAGGCAGGGTTGGTTCAGTATTAGAACTATAAGCATAATTGAGTGTATTAATAACAAAAAAGTCATGTGACCTTTCTCAATAGAGACATAAAAAGCTTTTGACACAATACAATATTCATTCCTGTTGAAAACACAAGAAAGCAGAAAAATAAATGAATCTTTCCTTATATTATAAGTAGTATTTATATAAAATCAAGGGCAAGTATTATGTGAAATGGGGGTAGGCTAGATGTCTTTTCAATAAGATCAGAGGTGAAGCACAGATATCCATTACCATTACTATTCAACACTGTCCTAGAGAGGATAAGAAGATGAGAAAAAAGAAGTCCAAGCAACAAACATAGGCAATGAGGAAACAACACAATCACTTTTTTTTGCAGATGATAGAATGATTTTGTAGATGACAGAATAGTCAACTAAAAAGCTAATCAAAATAATGAACAACTTTAGCAAAGCTAACTATAGTATAAATTCTATATATAATATGAAATAAATCTGTACACATCATGAGCATTTGTATATATTTCTAACAAAATCTAGCGGGAAGAAATAGGAAGAGAAATTCCATTTGAAATGACTATGGACAGTATGAAATACTTGGGAGTCTACCTGCCAAGACACACATTGGAACTATATGAATACAATTACAAAACACTTTTCCTAGAAATAAAGGCAGATCTAAACAATAGGAGAAATATTAATTGCTCATGGATAGGTCAAAAAATATAAAAAAATCGAAAATTCTACCTAAATTCATTTACTTATTCAGTATGATACCATCAAATTATCAAAGTATTACTTTATAGAGCTGGAAAAAAATTCATTTGGAGAAATATCAAGGGATTTAATGAAGAAGGTGGGAAGGAAAAGGGCCTAGCAGTACGAGATCTCAAACTATACTATATAGCTGTAATCACCAAAACAATTTTGGTACTGGCTAAGAAATAGGGAGGTTGATCAGTGGAACAAATTTGCTCCATAATATACAGAGGCATAGTAACATAGTAACCTAGTATTTGAAAAAAAAAACCAACAACTCCAAATCCCTGTTATTGGGGCAAGAATTCACCATTTAAGAAAACCTTTTGGGAAAACTGGAAAGTAGTCTGGCAGGTAAGAGGCAAAGACCAACACCTCACACCATATACTAAGATAAGCACATAGTAAATACATGATTTAGACATAAAGGTGATATTGTAAGCAAATTAGAGGAGCAGAGAAGAAATTGCCTGTCAGATTTATTGATAGGGAATAGTTTATGACCAAAAAGAGAAAAAAAGAAAGAAAGTAAAACGAATAATTTTAATTACATAAAATATAAAAACTTCTTACACAAACAAAAACAATGCAGTTAAAATGAGAAGAAAATCAAGAATAGGGGGAAAATAGTTGCAGCAAATTTCTCTGAAAAAAATCTCATTTCTAGAATATACAGGAAATTGAATCAAATTTGTAAGATTGAGATATTCTCCATTAGGTAAATGGTCAAATGTTATGAATTGCCAATTTGTAGATGAAGAAATCAAAGCTATCGATAGTCAAATTAAAACGGTCTAAATCATTAATAATTGGAAAAATGTTAATTAAAACAACTCTGAGATCCCATTTCACATCCATCAGATTGCCTAAGATGTCATAAAAGGAAAATGACAAGTGCTAGACAGGGTATGGGACAACAGATACATTAATAGTAGCTGGTGTACTACAGTTGGTGGAGCTGTGAACTATTTGGAAAGCAATGCCGAACTATGCCCCCAAAGTTGTCAAACTGTGTACCATCCTTTCATATGGCTATAATGTCTATTTCCCAAAGAGATCAAAGAAAGAGAAAAAAAGATCCAGCAGAATAAAAATATTAATAACAGCTTTTTTGTGTGTATGTGTGATGGCAAAGAATTGGAAACTGAAGGGATGCCCAAACAATTGGGGAATGGCTGAACAAGTTATAATATATGAATGTGATGGAATATAATTGTACTATAAGAAATGATGAGGGAATGGTTTCAGAAAAAACCTGAAAAGACTTATATGAACTGATGCAAATTAAGTGAGCAGAACCAGGACAACAATTTATATGGTAACAGAAACATTGTAATTATTATTACAATATCATTACAATTAATGATAATCAACTTTGAAAGACTTAGCACTTCTATCACAATGACTAGCCAAAATTCCAAAGGACTCAAGATGAAACATTCTGTACTTTCAGATAGAGAGGTGATGAACTCAGAGTGTAGATTCCTCTCCTCCCCTCCCCTCTCTTCCCCTCCCCTCCCCTTCCCTCCTCTTCCTTCCTTCCCTCCCATCCTTTTCCTTTACATAGACAATGGGGAAATCTGTTTTGTATGACTATACATATTTGAAATGGGTTTTCTCTTCTTGCCTTTTCAGTGCATGGGGGAGTGAGTAGAAGGGGAAGGGAGAGATTTGGAATTGAAAATAACATAAAGCTGAATTCACACAATAGAGAAGACAGACCTTGACAACTCTTCTCACAGTTTTATGAGGTTTTGGCAACCACTATTTGGCTGGAAAAATACACTGATAGGAGAGACACAACTGATGAACCTCATGATCTGATTTACAGACAGGAAAAATAAAAATCCAGTCTTTCATTCATCCAGAAAATATTTCTTTGATATTTATTGCCAGTGCTATGCTATGGGATACACAGAGATGAAGGCAATGAAGTTGATCATGTAGTAGTTTGAATCCCTCTCCAATATATTCTCTTTTAATTAATACATTCATCTATAAGCTATCTTATCTGTCTACTGCCAACTTCCTTTATGAAAATGTTTCTTTTGGTATATAGATAAGAGTGCATATCAAGAACTCTCTAAGTACATTTGTGACGAAAGAGAACAGTCTAATTATAGTTGAAGCGTCTATTGGATCCAGAAGATCAAGTGAAAACTCTATACACTGAGCTCTGATACATGATCTCTTCATCCCAGTAGTATGGCTTAGGCATACAAGAAAAATTAAAATTCTGAAATTCGCCTCTAATCTTCCACAAAGAAAGCAAAAAGAAATTTAAAAAGAAAAGAGGCATTCTTCACTTTATATAGTTTTCTAACTTAGAGATACTCATCACATGACTACATACTCCCTTACTCAGACTTACTGCAATGGAAGCAAGCTGCTCTGATACTTGGCCAGAGGACCTTGTCTTTATTGAGGACAGCAACCACGGGTCATAAAGCTGATTGAAATGCCAACACAAATCACTCACTGGTTGTTGGTTGATAGATGGGTAATTGTTTATGCATTGTTCCATGCTAACGTTTATGTTTTGGTGCAGAAGCATAAATAGAATAGGAGATGGTGGAGGAAAAAAGGATAGGGAGAAAGAAAGAAGGGAGGAAGAGAAGAAGAGAGAGAGAAGGGAGAGAGGAAAAAAGAAAAAAGGAGAGAAGTAGGTAGAGAAGGGATAAGGGGAAGAAGGGAATAAAAGGTGAGGGAATAAAGGAGAGAGAGGGAGAGAGAAAGAGGAGAAAATAAGAGGGAGAAAGAAGAGAGAAGAAGGGAGGGAGGAAGAGAGAGAGAAAAAAGGAAGAGAAGAGAGGGGAGAAGAGAGATAAAGAATACAGAAGGGAAGGGAGATAAGAAGAGAAGGTGAAAGAGTAAAGGAGGGAGGGAGAAAAAGAAGAGAGAGAGAGGAGGGAGACAATGAGGGAGAAAGAAAAGAGAGGATGAGAAGAAGGAAGGGAGAAAGAGAGGAAGAGTTGGGAGGGAAAGAGAGAAGGAGGGAATGAGAGAGGGAAGGAGTAATATAAGTAGGGAGAAAGGGAAAGGGACATAGAGATGATTGTAAAGATACATTACTGGAAGACATATCCTTCTGATCTTAGCATCTTTTGGGTTATTTTGACATTTCACAAACATTAAGTTCCATTTCATTTTTTCAATATAAACACACAAAACTCTTGGTATTTTTAGGGCAAATCTCTGGATAGTGGTTTCTCAAAGGCTATTTATCCTTCTTAATTTGAGAGGCTAATTTTATTTTGCAAAATGGCTCCTTAAAGTCTAAAATGACACATAGGATGACATGTTTCATGTTCTTGGATGCCTCCAGAACCAAAAGTACTTCTCCCCTATTTCCCTCCACTCTATGACATCTCTGGTTCTCTCTGATGTATGGGTTTAAGTTTAGATTTCATCTTGTGGGTTTTAGTTCTACCAATAAGGGCAGCTAGGTGGTGCTGCAGTGGATAGAGCACTGGGCCTGGAGTCAGGAAGACTCATCTTCAAATCTGGTATCAGACACTTCCTAGCTGTGTGACCCTGTGAAAGTCACTTCACCCTGTTTGCCTCACTTTCTTCATCCATCAAATGAGCTGGAGAAGGAAATGGCAAACTGCTCCAGTGTCTTTGCCAAGAAAACCCTAAATGGAGTCAAGAAGAGTCGGACTGCACAAGTTCTGCCCATACTCAGTGTCATCATGACTCTAAAAGACAGTTTCAAGTTTCTTAGATTTGTTGCACAATAAAAAAATAAACTCATTTAAGTACAACAGAACTCTCATCTGCCTAGGACACAGCAATAAATGAAGTGATCTTGGAATGAAATACTATTCGCATTCCCTGATTCTACTTGATTGCAGGATTTGGAGTTGGAACACCAAAGCTTAAATCCTAGCCCTGCCATTTAGTTTCTGTTGTGAACTAAGACAAAACATTTAATTCACCTGTTCCTTAGTTGGGACTAGGATGGGTTACCTCTCAGGTCTTTTCCAGGGCTAAATCTTGATGCTCTGATACTACTTTAATTCTGTTCTTTCCATTGGGAGTTACAAGATAATGTGAACATGGTGGTACAACAAAGAGTTAGTTGGAAAACAGTGGCAGGTGAGGGGCCAATGGGATGAGATGACAAAGAGAGTTTGCACATAATTGAGAAATTGCTTTGAAAGTCACAGTCTCAGCTGTGGGAGCAGCTAGGTGGTAGCAGTGAATAGGGCACCAGCCCTGGAGTCAGGAGGACCTGAGTTCAAATTTGACCTCAGACACTTAACACTTAATAGCTATGTGACCTCGGGCAAGTCACTTAACCCCAACTACCTTGCCTTTCCTTCTCAAAAAAAAGTCAGTCTCACAGAAGATCAGAGTTGGAAGGGACCATCTAGTTCAGTGGCCCTCAACCTGTGGGTTGTGACCCCTTTGGGGGTCGAACGACCCTTTCACAGGGGTTGCCTAAGACCATCGGAAAGTACATATTTCTGATGGTCTTAGGAACCGAGACACTGCTCCTCTATCGGTCTCCAGGTGGGTTGTTAAAATCTCAAGCAAATTTAAAAAAAAGCTTAATTACCTGGTGGCCATCCTCATGGTAATGAGCCTTTTAAAACTTAGCTAGACTCATCCATGAATGACAGAGACACAAAGTCTGTCATCTGTCCATACTCAAAGCTTTTCCCTCTTGACAGGACCTACCCAGAGTTTATACTGGCTTCAATGTTACCAGGATCAAGAAAGCAAGTAGACGGGGAGGTGCATTTGATCCATGGGGTAGGAAGGCAGTGGAAACTCCTAATAACACTAATGAGGGCATCAGTCTTTCTCCCATACTGGACATAATTAAAATTTGGGATAGCTCGGTTCTCTGGGCTGGAATGACAGAGGTATGTGAGAGTTCCTTGGGACAGAGCAAAGTGGCTCTGGGGAATCTGATTACCTGGGTAGTTTTCCCTGCTTGTCAGCATTTATGCTATGTGGATCTGTGTGTGTCCCAGTCTTGTTATTTGGACTGTGCTATAAACTGCCAGGGGTCTTAGGTATAAAGGTACATAAAGAGCTGGGCAGGCTGGGTTTCCTAGGTAAGTGACAATTGCAGCTTTGAGAACTCCTCCTGAGGCCTTCCACATTCCCTTGGGTGTGTCTCTTTCAGAAGTTGTGGGATCATGACCCCTAGTTTATTTAGTATGTTATTCAGCACATAGTAGGTTCTTAATAAGTGTTGATTAATTGATTAGTTACTCCTGTGACAGGAGATCAGAGGAGGACTTACTGGAAGCAAAGAGTACAGGAAAAAATCAAAATCTTATTACTTCATGTTTTCTTTGTCAAACAGTTTTCAATACTTTCTGCTATAGGGTATCCCTAAATTCTGGACATATAAGAAATCTAACTAACCATACATATTTTCTTTCTTTTTTTTTTTTTTATTAAATTTATTTTTTATTTACTCATTTACTTTTAATTTACAAGATTCAGTTCCACAATCACTTGGGTTTCAGATTTTCTCCCCTCCCTTTCCCCCCCCCCCCC
>CM053592.1:73233005-73263395 GCA_028646515.1 Pseudochirops corinnae | reverse complement strand
GATCCAGGCCACTCAACGCAAGAGCACTTGGCCTCTGAACGATCGCTTGGTCCCCCTGCAGTCTGCAGGCCAAGAGCTCTGAAGCCGCAATGCAGAGGCGGGTGCAGGACCTCTGCTTTCCACTTCCTAGCCCTGGAGGCATTTTGGCGGGACCCACTTTTCTCCCACGACCTGGCAAGCTCCACTGACCTAATTGTGGATACTGCTGCAGCTGCCACCAATCCGCTCACCTGAATCTCCAGTCGGGGCTTGGCTCCTCTGGTCCAGCCACCTCCCGGCTCCTCTCATTCAGCCGCCCCTGGGACACAGCCACAGTTTCAGACAAGGCTGTTTTCGGTTCACAGTGCTGATATAGTTCCTCATAGCTGAGCCGACTTTAGTGGAAAGTATATTTGTGTGCATTTTGGAGCTCTAGAATTAGTTTAGAGTCATATTTTATGGGTATTTTGGGGTGGTTATGTGAGAGCTGTGATATGTTGCT
The DNA here is from genome assembly GCA_028646515.1 of Pseudochirops corinnae. Lineage (NCBI taxonomy): Eukaryota > Metazoa > Chordata > Mammalia > Diprotodontia > Pseudocheiridae > Pseudochirops > Pseudochirops corinnae. The sequence continues at coordinate 73,262,914 of CM053592.1, read as the reverse complement.
GCTCTTATGCTGCCATCTTGGCTCTGCCCCCCCATTGGCTTATAACCTAAAATTGAGTATCTTACCAAGGATTCTTCCCAGCAGCTCCCTACCACCACCCTCCAAAGGAGACAGAATGAACTACAAACCTCAAATATTTGGGTGAGCCAAGCTCTGTTATCATTGTTGTTAGTGTTGTTTTGTTTTTCTTTCCAAAGGATAGTTAAGTAAACAAAACACCAAAACTGGAAACAAAAAACATGGGTGTCCAAATCCTAATTATTCTTTGTTTAGACCATGCCAGACTCAAGTCAGAATGGTAGTTCAGGTTTGAGATTAGAATGAAATAAAATTCATAGACCTTCTTACCATTAACAAAAAGAAATCTACTTAACAATGGAATGAAGAGGATATTCATCAACCGTACAGCCTTGATTCTCTTGGCCATAGCTCCCTTGTCTCACGTATGCTGTGGTGCCTCACCTGGTCAGAAGCATGGGTGCAGCCTGAGGAACTTCTGACTCACTTAGATGACCAGGAAGCTATGTCAGCAGTTCAAGCCTTAGTCCCCCAGATCAATTAAATCTCAAGGACAATTTCGTTTTCCTTTAGGGAAAACCTAGCCCTATGTGTCAGTCCTTAATAGACGGTTTTCCAGTCATATGCTTCTTACTATCTTGGGTACTCTCTGGTTTTCTCATTCATAAAATGAGGGAATTAGATGTAATTATTTCTAAGATCCATTCAAGTTTTATATCCTTTATGTGCAAAATAATAGGAGAGAGATAATAATAGGTACTGGACTTGGTATTTCACTAGTATAGGGAACTCCCAGGTGAAGAAAGTTGCTCTACTAATGCAGACATCTTCTCTGCAAGTTAGAGTCTTAAAGAATCGCCAAGAGCCCTGAGAGGTTAAGTAGCTTGGCACTGTGTGCAAAGGCAGGACACAAACTGTATTGTTGCTGAAACAATGTAGATGGGACAATAAGAAGAATTTCCTAATGAGCAGAATTTTGCCATATTTGAATGCACTGCCAAGGAAAGTTATAATCTTCTCAGAAGACTTTTAAGAATAGTGTCATATATATATATGTGTGTGTATGTGTATTTGTGTGCATATGTATATACATATGTATTTGTGTGTATATGTACATATATATTTCTGGGGCGGTTTAATTACATTTTATTTTATTTACATTCTAATATTTAATATTTAATTATATTCTATCTACATTTGATTACATTCTAATCATTTCTATAACTGTGGAAACTGAGGTCCAGAAAACTTAAATTACTTCACCAAGGTCACACAGTTGGTGATAGAAGTAATATTCTAGCTCCTATGTTTCTGGGATTATTTAATATCAGAACTTTAGAACTTTAGTTCTTCTTTTAAAGAAGGTAGCTTTAGGCTCTGGTATATGAAAACTGTCCATTTCTGATAATTGAATAAGGTTCTCATTCTCAGGATTCAAAAGAAGCTACCATCTACCTCTGTTTGACCTCATCATGAGGTAAAAGGGCTATAAGTCTTGTTAATGAAATGTTTTATTAAAAACTTAAAAGTGAACATCAACTAAAACTGCTTTTCAACTATTTCCATTTAAATTCACTCATTTCAATGCAAATAGTATTTACATTTATTCCCTCTAAGTACCTACAAAAGTGGTTTTTAATTAGCTTTATTGGTATCTTTTGTTTTTACATCACAGTAATTTCTGAAAACACCCTTCCCTTCCTGCCACCATTTCTCTTATCTCTTAGAATAAAAGAAAAAAGTTTATCAGAAAATACCTGATTCACAGTGTTTCTAGCATTCTGCCTTAGCAACACATCACATTTCTATTGAGATGAGAAAGGAGGATCGCATTATCTGTTCTCTGGGATCATTACTGTTTTTTCAGGCACTCAGAGTTCAAGTTCCTTTCAGAGAGATTTTCATTTGCATCATTTTAGTCATGTATATTATCCTTCTGTTCCGATTTAATTCTGCATCAGTTCATGTAAATCCTTCCCATGTTTCTTTGAATTTTTCATATTCATCATTCTTTAGTGTCCATCACATTCTATTCTATTCATATACCTTTTCTATCATTGGGATTTTTTGCCTCTCTGACAGATATAGTTATGTGTACTTTATTCTGGTCCTTTTTTTTTCACTTTGCATCATTTCATAAGTTTGTTTCAGATTTCTTTCCATCCATCCCATTTGTCTGTCTTATTTGTGCATTTGTAACAACATTTCAATTGAAATCAGTCATTTCAGTCATATCCAACTCTTTGTGACCCCATTTGGGATTTTCTTGGCAAAGGTACTAGAGTGGTTTATCATTGCCTTCTCCAGCTCATTTGACAGATGAGGAGACTGAGGCAAACAGGGTTAAGTGACTTGCTTAGTATCATACAGCTAGTAAGTGATTTTAACTCAGGAAGATGAGTCTTCCTGACTCAAGGCCAAGCATTCTATCCATTGTGCCACCCAGCTGCCATAGTATTCCATTATAGAACTAAGCCACAGTGCAATTTTACTATTTGACATTTAGGTTGATTCTAGTTTTTTTGTAGGTACATATGATTCTACTACAGAAATCTTTGAAAACGGAGCTCTTTTTTGTTTTGTTTTGTTTTTTTTTATTACACTATCAAACTATCATTTCCAAAAATATAATTACTGAGCCAAAGGTCATGTTTTTGTGACGTTTACTGAATGCTATGTGACTGTTATCAAAAACCATTCTAGAATTGCAATTCCATGACTAATGATTGAGTGTAGCTATTTCTCTACACCCTCACCAGTGTTGGGTTTTGACTACACAGTAAGCACTGTATAAATATTAGCTATTATTATTTTTAATTACTTTTAAAAGGCTGGAAGTCTTTTCAAGAATTCTTAAGGCAGAGCTCCTATTTCACAAAGTAGTAACACTATTTAAGCAAGAAAATCTCTTGCAGAATATAAGTTTATGCACATAAGCTAAAAGGCAGAGAGCTGAAGAAAGTGCCAAGCCTTTGATATGGGCTCTTTCTAAGCATTCAAACAACGAAGGTTTTGTAAAATGGATCCTCAGTCCTCCTTGAAGGACTGTGGCTTCCATATCATTGTCATATTCTTTGTGGAAGCATGATCTCTGGGTGTATGGGATAGAACAAAGAATTCAGTTGCTCATGACTGAACTTTGAAGATACAGATGCAAGCATCTTGTTGCTTCACAAGAGTTAAAATCTCAAAGAAAGGGGATTGCTGTCTATGCCATGAGAGAATCCCAAATAACAAAATACATAAAAATAAAATAAATGGCATAAGGAATCCATCCAAGTAAATACTCTCAAATAGGAAATGCCTATCCAACAAAAATTTAATAGCATTTAAGTTTGCGGTGTGTTGATAGAATATTGAGTCCTTCAGTAAAGATTATCAGATAGTGGGGAAATGGAGGAAGGGAAACAGAGGCTCTGTGTTTGGAGCTTTGTAGTTAAGTGAGCCATAGTTAAACCAAACTTCCTTTATTGGCAATACATGAAAGGCAAAGGAAGGAAGAGAAGAGAATAATTTCAAATGATTTCCTTTGTGTTCACTGCTCTCTTTATTAATCTGGTGCATTTCCAGATAGACTACTTCCATTGCATTTCTCCCCTACCCTATCCCTTCTTTGGCCCTCTGTAATAATAAAGTTACATCAGTAAATTGTGATGGCTACATCATGGGGTAATTTTCAATGATGACATTCACCACATCCCATTAATGGAGGGGAAGAACATAAGAGATGAGCTTTCAGAGCCTGACAGAAAATGGTTTGCTTTGGCCCAGGGACCAAGTATAAACCAGGAAGTTATAATCTTAACCTAGGCCTCTGTCCAAAGATGTATGATGGTCTGGGCTTTGGGAGAATGAATTGGAATTAACCTGTTGAAGGTATCACAGAGAGTCAAGTGCCTGGGGTACTAGAAAGTTAAATGATTTGTCTATGTTCATATAGTTAGTGTGCCTCAAAGACGGGGCTTAATCTCCGATCTGATCTTTGTGATTATGAGTTTTGACAATGAGAGTTCCCCATATGAATGAAATCACAAGATTTGAACCCAATAAGGTGAATCAAAATAAGGATGGGAGAAGAGATGAAGTTTCATGTGAGCTAGGGAGAAGAGGGTCAAGAAGGAAAGAATACTAAAAAATGTCAAATATAGAAATCAGAGACTCAAAAAAGGGGAAATGCTTAAGTTTAAGTCTCTTGGGGGCAGCTGAGTGGCACAGTGAATAGAATGCTGGGATTTAAATCTTCCTGAGTTCAAATGTGGCCTCCAACACTTACTAGTTGGGTGACCCTTGACAAGTCACTTTACCCTGTAAGCCTCAGTTTTCTCATCTGTCAAATGAGCTGGAGAAGGAAATTGCAAACAACTCTAGTATCTCTGCCAAGAAAACCCCAAAAAGGGTTGCAAAGAGTTGGACATGATTGAAACCACTGAATAACAAAAAAACCAAAGGATCTTTGCTGGTAGCTGTATATACTCTGGAGATCTTTAAGAAAAAGACAGATTTCTATCCTGCTAATGGAGTTTTATGCAGTCCTGTAAGTGTTTAGTACAAAGCAGATCAAGGGTGCCAAGCTCAAATAGAAATAGGGTCACCAAACTATGTACATGGACCCCTGCAATGACTTAGAAAACCACATATTATTGTGGTTTATAGAAATTTATATAGAAAACCCAATATTATCTATAAGGGGCAGCTGGGTGGCGCAGTGAATAAAGCACTGGCCCTGGAGTGAGGAGGACCTGAGTTCAAATCTGGCCTCAGATACTTAACACAAAACTAGCCATGTGACCTTGGGCAAGTCACTTAACCCCATTTGCCTTACCTTCCCTCCTCCAAAAAAAAATATTATCTATATTTTTTTGTATTTTCATTTATTTTGTTAAATATTTCCCAGTTATATTTTCATGTAGTTCAGGCAGCATTCAGGAATAAGTTGGGCCCCGTGTATGTTGACAACAAACTACTTGGTCTTTCTTGATTATCTCAAGAAAGGGGCGTGGATTACTTCAAAGCTGTGAATGTCGTAGAATAGAAAATATACAGACAGTCCAATTCTGATGAGAAAACATAAGATCTATTTTCATCATGGTAAAATGAAAGGGACATTGACCCTGGAGTCAGAGGACATTAAGTCAAAGTTTCAACTCCTCTGTTACTACTTGTAGGACTTCAGTCAAGTTACTTCCCTTAGTTTCTTCATTAATACATTGATAAAAAAGAGGTTGAACTAGATTTTTCTTGATCATTAGTAATGAGGGTGGGAAAAGGGGAGAAAGAGCATGGGGGAAGGACTGGTCAACAAGGAGCTCAGAGGGGAGAGCATCTGTTTGTCAAAATGCTATGATCTCTGTATGAAGAGGACCATATTCTAGTGGATAGTCAAAAAGAACTGGGTTCAAGTCCTGCTTCTGACATATATTGGCTGTGTCACTCTGGGCAAGAGGTTCTTAACCTCTCAGTCCTCCAGACAAACATCAGAGATCACAAATTGCAAAGCAGGTGCCAATCTCCATCAGTGAAAGGAAGCTTCTCACTGGATCTACACCAGAGAAATCAAAAGAAAGCGGAATCTCTAGATAGGAAGATTTGTCCCTGCATGAGAAGCTAATAACATCTCCACAGAACAAATGATCATAAACTTGGATCTGGGAGGGATCTTAGAAGTCATCTAGTCCAACTCCATTATTTTACAGAGCTTTTATTGTTGTGTAGTCATGTCTGACTCTAGGATCCCATCTGGAGTTTTCTTGGCAAAGATACTGGAGTGGTTTGCCATTTCCTTCTCCAGCTCATTTTACAGATGAGGAAACTGAGGCAAACAAGGTTAAGTGATTTGCCCAGCATCATGCAGCAGTAAGTGTCCGAGGACAGATTTGAACTCGGGTCTTCCTGACTCCAAGTCTAGCACTCTATTGACCACATCCTCTAGCTACCACTTTTCATAGAGCTATACAAGAGAAATGATGGTTCCAAGATCATATAAGTAGTAATCAAAAGAGGTGGGATTTGAACACAGGCCCCCAGACAACAAGTCAGTGCTCTTTCCATTATACCAAATTGCCTGTATGTTTAGTTTCTAGAGTATTGACTGCTCATCAACAAAAGAGGCCAAAACAAGGACATTAGTCTTCCATTCCTCACCAACTTAGCTCCGCCATGTGGTCCAGCTATATTTCTCTATTTTTCACCTTAAAAATAAATTAAGTTTCAGATAAACTTTACATTTGGAGATATAACTAAGGTCTATCATGTTCTATTGCCCACAAGTCATTTCACGGTCTGTGGACTAAAGGCTTTTATCAATGTTAGAGGGCTCAGACCAAAGACTTTCACTGGTTTTGACATTGGTGACATTACTTTCTTTCATTTCTTGTAAGGACACATTAATCCACCCTCTTAGACTTGATTATTAAGTAACTAACTGGCCTTTCTACAGTGCTTTAAAGTTTGCAAAGTGATTTACATTAATTTCCCCATTTGAGCTCATAGCAATACTGTGAAATTGGTATCCTTATCCCCATTTTACAGATGAGGAAGCTGAGGCTCGGGGGGCAGGGAGAGAGGACTGGCCAATGAGAAGCTCAGAACTGAAAACATCTGCTTGCCAAGTTCCTAGGATCTCTGTATGAGGAGCACCCTGTTCTAGTGAATAGTCAGAAAGACCTATGTTCATGTCCTGACTCTGACACATATACTGGCTGTGATTTGCCCTGGGTCAAACACCCAGTAAATATCTGACACAGGATTTGAACCCATGTCTTCCTGACTGGGGCAGTTAGATGGTACAGTGGATAGAGAGCCGGGCCTGTGCCACTTAACCCTGCTTGCCTCAGCTTCCTTACCTTTAGAATGAGTTGGAGAAGGAAATGACAAACTACTCCAGTCTCTTTGTCAAGAACACCCTGTCTTTAAGTGACTTGTCACAGACCACACAAGCGAGGAAGTAGCAACCCAAGATGAGCTCAGTCATCTGATTCTAATGCCAGTTCTCTTCCCACTATAATGCAATTCAAAAGCAACTGTTGCTTAGATGAACAGAAAGAGAGAGCAAAAGGACACAGGACATGGGGCCAAGGCTGTGTACAGCACTGCATTCAGCAGATGTCTGAGGCAGGGATTGAAGCCAGACCTTCCTGACTCCAAGCCCAGTACTCCATCCCCTACGCCACACTGCCTCTCATTTGGGCCAATAGACCAAACAGTCAATCAAGAATTTACTGGAAAGAACAATGAAACAAAACTAACACCAGGCAGTTAGAATGACCAAACATCACTCCTTCAAGAGTTAACAGGAAAGAATAAAGAACATAAGCTCATAAGGGAAGGGATTGTTTTTCTTTTTTGCTTTTGTTTGTATTACCAACATTTAGCACAGTGCCTAGCAGAGAGTAAGTTCTTAATAAATGCATTTTGATTTAACTTAAAGAAATGAAACTGAACTCTATGGATTATATTGACCAAACTTGTCTCTGTAGAAGAGTTGAGAAAAAGCAACTTCCCTTCTTTGGAGAGGTGGGGCTGTATGAATGAGCTACGGCATGTTCTGTGAGACAGGATTGATATATTGACTGGTTATGCCAAATGGCTTTTTTCCTCCCTTTAAAAATATATGTTAAAATGGAAAGGGGGAAGAATATATTCAAATATGAAAATAACATAAAAACATAAGGTATCAATAAAAATAAAATTTTCCACCCAAAATAGAAAAGTACAGACTAGAAAACTAGAAAGCACAGAATAGCAGTGCCCTCTTTCCCTCACCAGGTCTTTTGTTCCCCACTGCCCTCTCACCCATAGTTTGGATTTCATGATAACTGGCACAAACATCAAGCTTTACCATCCTCCAGAGGACTGATGAGGACGCTACCCAATTCCTGGCAGAGATGATGAATTCAGCATACAAAAAGGAGATGCAAATTTTTGAGGACATGGCCAATTTGGGAATTTATTTTGCTTTACCAGGCATATTTGTTACTAGGGTTTTCTTTTTTTTTTTTTTTCAGTGTGGGGGCTGGGGAAAAGAGAAAGTAAAGGGGGGACAGAGCCAACTTCTCTCAAGCTAATCAGCTGACTTGTGTGGAGATGACCGTGTCCAGGGCGCCACCATGAATGAGAGCTTTTGAACAAATTCACAGGCCCAATTCTGGCTTTATTTTTTTAATACAAATCAGCCCAGAGCAGAGGTGGATTCAGTCAAAGGACCACACCTGAGGACCTAGAGGGCCACATGTGGTCTCAAGGCCACAGGTTCCCACCCCTGTGGCCTTGGGTCTGTCCCAAGAGTTTTATGCACTGTCCATTGGGGATTCTTAACCTGGGGAACAAGGATTTTAGGGACTTCATGAATTTGGATGGGAAAAAGTTGCATCTTTATTTTCCCTAAGCTTTCATTTCCTTTGTAATCCTACAGATCTTATTTTATGCATTTAAAAACATTTTTTTTTCCTAAGAAGAGATTCATGCAATTCATCAGAGAGCAAAGGCATCCATGACACATAGAAAAAGTTAGAAAGTTCTCCTGTAGGTCATGACTCCATTTACCTTAAATATGAGATAATTCCTTTTTGTTTTCTTGACATGGTAGTTGATCCTATATATGTGATCAGCTGTCATGTGCAGAAGGAATGACATTTATTTTACTTTGCCCCATTAGACAGAACCAGAAACAATGGGAGGGATTTGTAAAGGCACAAATTGAGGCTTGATTTTGAGGGAAGAAAATATTTTCTAACAATTCGAGCTTTTTAAAAATTTCCTGAGCTGACAGGACATGATAGGTTGCTGTTGCCTTGGAGTCTTTGAACAAAGGGTGGGCAACCACTTATCAGATATGTTATAGTAGAGATTGCTGTTGTATGTGAGCTAGAGTTGATGACTGCTAAGGTCCCTTCTGAGTCTCAAAAGCAATGATGGACAGGTGCTTACTAAACACATTTTAAAAATTCAATCATTCATGTGGCTATAAACTCCATCAGAGCAGAGACTTTGTCTCATAGTTTGGCATAAACCCATAATTTGTTTAATCAAATTAAATCATCCAATTCTGCTTTTTTTCCTTCTCAAAAAAATAATGCACAATAGAAGGCCCCTTTATTTCAAAAATCTAAATTAAAACCCCATATGTGAATTTTCCCAATAACAAGGAGAGATTTCCCTCTTAGATATCTCTCTACATTTTCCCTCCAACAATTCTACAAAGACTTGCCAGGTTTAGGGATTTATAGCCATTTTAGCAATTTCCCATAGGAACCTTTCCAGTATAGCGAGAACTATTTCTTTTCCTTAAAAGGACAAGCTCATTAAAACCAAACAAAAATGGCATGTTATCTTGTTTTCATCACCTGGTGTCTTATGGAAATACAATAATAGTAAGTGGGTATTTTATCCATATTTTTAAAATTTCATCTAATAGTCACAGTATGTAAAACAGAACCTGGGACAGCTACCATCAGCCTGCTTCGAGGATCAATGCTCAGAATCACCAACTGAAAGATCTAGTTCAGAGGCCACAGCAAATTGGCAGGATTGAAACATGCCCATTTTCTCTCCCCTGTCTCTCCAGAACCTGCCTTGTATTTTGGGAATGCTGAATATCACGTAGATGAAAGTGCTGGTTTTGTGGAAGTTTGTATATGGAGAAAGGGGACTGACCTTTCCAAACCAGCCACAGTCACCATTCAATCAAGGAAGACAGAGCCGATGTCAGCAGAAGGTGAGAGAAACACTGGAATAGGGAGATACATCTTACCCTACCAGAAAGTCAGAGGCGTGATGGGGGAGGATATAGGAGAGGGCAGATTGGGGGAGGGGGTATACAGTGGGATCGCTATTTTGGGGTGGTGGGTAGGGGAAAGACAGGGAGAAAATTTGAAACTTAAAATCTTGTGAAAATCAATGATGCAAACCAAAAAATAAAAAGTTAAAAAAAAAAAAAAGAAGGTGAGAGAAATAGTCAAAGGGGAGTGGCAATCTAGTGGGAAAAGAAAAGAAAATGGAAAAATTAATAATAAAAGGTTCAGCCTTTTGCAAGGGCTCAACAACTTGACCAGGGATAGCATGCTGAATCTTCCTGGACAAGGCAAAGTAAAGAGGAAAGAATTAAGAACTTGGAATCAGGGTGATCTAAATTCAAAGCCAGCCTCTGACACTTACTAGCTGTATGGGGATGGGTAAGTCACCTATCCTCTGAGCTTCATATAGGAATAAGGCAAACACTGGGCAGGAAAGGGTAAGTCCTGGTTCACGGTAAAGAAGGGAAGGCCAATTTGGGAGATAAAACAGTATAAACCAAACAAATAGATAGGTAAATGAATGAATGAATATGTAAAAAAAATAATTGAATTGAATAAATGTATGAATGAATGAAATCAGGTTGGTAATAAAGCAATTATGGAGCTGCAATAAGTATGAAAATCAAGCACAGGAATAGATATTCAGACCAACTCAGCAGAGATCAAACAAAAATCAAATTCAGTGAGTGCTTTGGAATTGACCATTTGCTTGACTCATCTTGTTTTCCCAAAGTATTGTCTTTTTTGTGGTGGGTACAGACATTCCTCACTTCCCTCATCCCTACACCAACATGCTGGTGTGGTCATGGTAGGGTCTCCTGCATCAGCTACACCTGCCAGCTTATACAGGAATATCCTTTCTAGGGTTTATTAACTGCTTGATCCACAGTGAGAATTTATTGATTCAGTGAGCATTTGTTGAGTATCTAATATGTGCAAACTACTATGATAGGTGCTAGGGATGCAAAGACAAAAAAAGGAACAGTCCCTTAACTTAAGGAATCTAAATTCTACTAGGAAAGGGTGGGGGAGGTGAACAATATTTACACAGATGAGTAAATATAAGACACATTCAGAGTAAATACTGAGTAATTATCATGTAAGAGTAATTATCCTATAAGAGCAGGGGGAAATGCACGCTAACAAAAGGAAGATCAGGAAAGACCTAGGATAAAAGATGGTCCCTGGGCTGAGCTTTGATATATTCAGGATATACTGAAGATTATTTCAGAGGGAAGGAACTAAAATTAAGGAGAACTGGAAAAAGGCTTCTTACAGAAGATGGGATTTTACCTGAGTTTTGAAGAAAGACAGGAAAGTCAGAAGGTGAAGCTGAGGGGGATGAGCATTCTAGGCACAGGACAACACCCAAAGTTAACTTTTTTGGTGGTTGGAGGAAGTTAGCCTATTACAGGGGAAATGCAAAATGTGAATTAAGGAAAGTACCCCATAGGACTGTTGAATGCAATTGAATTTAGGCAGGATCCACAATCATTCAAATAAAACCTTTAGCAACCCTGTTTGCTCCTCTTTCATTTCATAGTTTGCTTGAAAACCTGGATACAAATAATGAGACAGGAGGGAAGAAAATCTGTTAGTATTGGTTGGCCCATAGCAAGAGTTTACATGGATAAAATTAAAGTAACCAATTTAAAGTCAGGAAAACTCAGCTTCAAATCCCACCTCAGACACTTTCTAGCTGTGTGACCACAGATGGACCACTTAATGTCTCTATGCCTCAGTTTCCTTCTCTGTAAAATGAGAGGACTGGACTTGATGACCTATAAGAAACTATGTGAATTAAGGGAAGCAGTAGAGATTAATAGTTCTCACCTATTCATTGAGACTCATAGCAACCCTAGTATTAGCATCTCCATTATACAGATAAGGTGAGGGTAGAAAGGGTCAAGTGACTTGCTCACAATCACACAGCTAGTAAGTGGTAGAGCCAAGACCTGGACCCACATCTTGAGACTCCAAGTCCAACATTCTCTCCAATGTATCACACAGCCTTAGAGGAACAACAGCGAGGCCGCTACAGGTTTAAGTCTGAAAATGTTTTGATGGATGATGTTTTCTGTAGTTCATCGTCCCTATCACTAGGTTTTGTTTTGTTATTATCTGTTTCATTTGTATGACTTGATGCCTATTTTAATTATGGAAAAGTTACCTAGATCAGATGGGTCAAATTACAAAATGGTTAATGACAACTTGGCTGAAGGATAGTCTAGTCTTCAGAGACAGAGTCAAAATGAGTTGAATTTTGAAGTATTAATAAGCCCATGACAAAGATGAGTGATGGAAACTCCATCAAATAAAATGCATAATAGATCATCAAAGAGTTACAAAATATCAAAGGGAAAAGCTTTTAATTTCAAATGAAAGTAGCCTGCAGAATCTCTGTTCCCGTCAATGAGTTTTGTAGTGATGCTTGTAATACGATAGGACTTAACCACCCTGCTGATGATCACAGTTCTTGACAAAGTCTGGAAAGTCACCTTCCCCAGGATATCAGGCCAATGAAATATTGTTCCAAGGAATCTGGATGCAGAAAAGAATGGTAGGCGTTGGGAGGTTATTTACCTTTCTCAGAAAGAACATTAATTTCAATAAATACTGCAACCTCACTCATGATTCTTGCTTTACTCGTAGCTGGCATGGATTATATTGGTGTGAGCCAAAACCTCAACTTTGCTCCTGGAGTGGACATGAAGACTTTCCGTGTGACCATTCTGGATGACCTGGGGCAGCCTGTCTTGGAGGGTCTAGAGATATTTGAATTGGTTCTCCACATGCCCATGGACTCAGTGCTTGGAGAGCCTAGCAAAACTACCATTATCATCAATGACACCATCACAGACTGTAAGCAGAAAACATTGTCATTGTTTTATTTTTTTTTTAAACAATTCATCCAAAAGTAGCAGAGATATACCCTGGAATTAGAACAAAATATTTCTGGCAAATGAATGGACCTACCAAATATTTTTTATATTATGCATTTATGTTACAAGATGCTAATGTGGGTGCATATATGTATGAGCAGGTACATGTCTGTCTGTAGGTATGTTCCACAGAAATTGTACCCCCATCACTCATTGTGGCAAGGAGGTAACCCTGGGTTATAAAGAGCTCTATTGGCATAACACAAGCTCTGACAAGTCCATGCTAACTTTGGGCATGGATGGAATACATAATCCTTCTGAGAACCATATTTCCAAAATATGGAGAAGCTCATCAGCAGGTCAGCCCAGGGTAGCAAATTTTTTAGCCACAACTGTTTTTTTTTTTTTTTGGAGGAGGAAGAGCAGGGCAATTAGGATTAAGTGACTTGCCCAAGGTCACACAGCTAGTAAGTATTAAGTGTCCAAGGCCACATTTGAACTCAGGTCCTCCTGACTCCAGGACCAGTGCTCTATTCACTCTGCCACCTAGCCACCCCTACAACTCTTAAAAAGCATAAGATCATAGGAGCATAGTTTTAGAGCCAGAAAAGGCCATCAAGTCCAGCCCTCTCATTTTACAGAGGAGGAAACTAAAGAACAGAGACATTAAGTGGCCCATCCATGATCACATAGCTAGAAAGTGTCTGAGATGGGATTTGAGCGCAGGTCTTCCTGACTTGAAATCAGTTACTTTAACTTATGCTGCATTCTTTTTGTCTCACAAGGATTCTAATCTGCCTCATTGGAGGAAGCACTCACATGGATAAAATTGCAGATACTTGAAGTGCTACTTGACATGGTCAGAAAACTTGTCTTCTGATATCGACTAGCCATGTGACCCTGAGCAAATCAACTCACCTCTATGGGACTCATATAACTCCCTAAGCACTTTAGATCATAGACTAAGTACAGTCTAGGAGCTTCCATGGTAATGGAAATTCCCCTTTCCAAAGTTACCCATGCTGATAATATGACAGACCCCTCACATATTCATTTATAAAGAGAGACTATGATGGTGGACGTTTCCACCCTCAAAGAAGTCACAGTTTACAAAGTTATGTGAAATGCTTAGGAAATTGGAAAACATAATTACATAAATTCAGTTACTGCTCTTATTTATCATAGCCTGAAGGAAGAAAAATGCCTCTCCAATCAATCAATATTTGGCAAAAGATAATCCCTGCCCTCAAGGAGCTTACAGTCTAAGGGGGAGACAACATGTAAACCAATGTCGACAAACAATATATTTGGGATGAAGAGAAAACAATTAACAGAGGGAAGACACTAGAATTAAGAGTGATTGGGAAATGTTTCCTATAAAAAAATGGAATAAAAGATAGTTCTCCAAAATATGCCTTATTTCATGGCTCATGAGGTCATAGATTTAAATCTGGAAGAGACTTTAGAAAATCTGGTCCAACTCCTTCATTTTATAGATCAATAAATTAATCAACAAGCATTGATTGAGTGCCAAACACTGTCCTAGATACTAGATACAAAAATAAAAATGAAGTAGTTCTTACCCTCAAGGAACTTACATTCTATTTGTAGGAAACAACGTGTACATGAGTAGATAAATGTAATATAGAAACGAAGTAAACCCAAGGTAATTTGGGGAAGGAGGTACTAGATTCTGAGGGAGGAGGTATAAGGAAATGAGACAGCATTTGAGCTGGAACCTAAAAGAAACTAGGACTTCCAAGGGGTGGGAGGTGGAGGGAGTGCATTCCAGACACAGAGAACTTTATTGTCAGAATATTATATATATGCATATATAATATGTACCATGTGTTCTATTACATAGTTATATATTATAATACAATGTACATATTATATTATAATATCAATATTTTATTATAATATGAATGTTATATTGTTATATATTATAATATAATGTGAATATTATGTGATCATATATTATAATATTACTATTGTATTATAATATAATATGAATGTTATAATATATTATTATTATCAGAGACACAGAAAGGAAAGAGGGAATGTGACATGTAGAATAGATGAGGCCCAGAGAGGCTGAGTGACTCTCTCAAATTCACACAGATGTCAAATAGCAGACCTAAATTTGAACCCAGATGTTCTGATTCCAAATCCAACCCTTTCCCTCTGTACCAGGGATGACAGGGAGATGATTGAATTCATTTTTTTAATGTCATTTCACAAGATTGTTTCAATTCAACAAACATTTATTAAGTCTCTATTGTGTGCCAGACACAGTGTTAGGTACTAGAAATATAAAGCCAAAAATAAGAATATACCTGCCTTCCAAGTGCTTACATTCTACTGGCATTCTTACATTTTTAAGACATAAAAAGCTCATGAAACATTGAAGTTTTCTGACTTGAAAAGATTGGGATCAACCATCCTACTATGTAGCCCTGAATGAAAAGGTTTGGGGTGTTCTCTTGCAGTACCCAAGGTCCAATTCTTTTGGACCTAAAAACTTTTGAGCAAGGTCCAGTTCTCTTGCAGTACCCAAGGCTCTGCCCATGTGACTGTGGACTACAAGGAAAGGCCCAACACAGATGAGTCCACTGTTATGTTTCTTCCAGGTGAGAACTCTGGACTCACTTCGATCCCAGAAGTAGCACAGAGCCGCTGCTCAATACCAAAGTGTTGAATATTGAATACCAAAGTAAGGGAGAGGATATATATAGATTACATACACAGATACAAACATATGTGCATGCATGTATGTATGTATAAATGTACATTGTTTAGTTGTTTCAGTCATATCCAACTATTCATGACCCCATTTGGGGTTTTCTTAGCAAAGATATTAGAGAAATTTGTCACTTCCTTATCTAGCTCATTTAACAGACAAGAAAACTGAGGCTAATGGGGTTAAGTGACTTGTCCAAAGTCACTTAAGGTCCAGATTTGAACTCACAGAGAGAAATCTTCCTGAATCCAAGTCTGGCACTCTATCCACTGCACCACTTTGCTGTACAAATGAACATATATAATCTACATATTAAATATGGATAATAAATAAAATTATCTACATAATAAATGTTCTGTATTATCAGCCCATAAATTACTATCTAAATGTATATTTTAATATCTTTCATATGCATACATATAAATGTTGTTAGCAGGTTATCTATAAAGGTGGTCTCCAAACTTGTTTAATTGTGCACCTCTTTCTGTAAAAAACTTTTGAGCATTCACCGCCAGTAAATGCATGTTTCCTTTTTTATGTTCTGTATGCATACTATGGTACTTATGTTATTTGCAGTATAAATCAAAAAACCCAAATTTTTGCATTATAAAACAAAAAATGGACATTTAAAAAGATGAGATAAAGATGAATCATTCAATAAGCAATGTATCCCTTACCTAAGAAGCTTACATTCTAATAGAGGAGATAACATACATAAATTAGAATACACAAGATAAATACAGAGTAGATGGAAAGTAATCTGAGAGGCAATGATGCTAATATCTGGGAGTACCAAGAATGGGTCTCCTGGCAGAGGTATTGTTTAATCTGAGTCTTAAAGGAAACTATGAATTCTGAGTCAGAGGTTGAGAGGGAGAGCATTCCATGCCTAGGAAAAAGGAAAAGCAAGTAGGCCAATATGTCTGAATCCTAGAATGATAAAGGGGAGTAGAAAGAAAGAAGATTGTAGGAAAGGGCTAGCTTAGGAAAAGTTTTAAATTCCAAACAGAGAACTTGAAATTTTATACTGGAGGTGATAGGGAGTCACTGAAGTTTAGGAAACGGTGCCAGATTTGGAATCCGATTACCTAGGTTTTAATCTCAGCCCTGCTACCTAACTGTCTGTGTGACCTTGGGCAAATCATTTCACTTATGGAGAGGTCTCAGTTTCTTCATCTGTAGAATTAAAAAGTTGAATTGAATGGAAATAAGGATGCTTCCAGCACTAACTCTATGATCCTATAATGCTACCTTTCTTCTCTGGGCCTCAGTTTCTTCATGTGTGAAGTAAAGGAGTTGAATGATCCCTATGGTCCCTTCCAGCTCTGACATTTTATATTCAATTATGGGAAAGGTCAGTATAACAGAGAAAATGAAGTAGTAGGATCTAATGGAAAGAGCAGAAAGATGCTATGTCTGGAGGAAGAAGACCTGGGTTTGAATCCTATGTCTGAATCCAGCAATCTAATTTCTATGAAAAAGGCTGCTAGGTGGTACGTATGGACCTGGAGTATGGCAGAAACTGAGTTCAAATCCTGCCTTAGGTACTTCCTAGTTGTGGGACCCCTGAGCAAGTCATTATTAAAAAGTTCTCTGCCTCAGTTTCCCCATTTGTAAAATGGGCTAATAGGAGCCCCCAGTATCATTGTGAGGATCAATCAAGATAATGTTTGTAAAGCACTTTGCTAACCTTAAAGCTGTATATAAATGCTAGCTATTGTTATAATAGAATCATAGGATCACAGATTTAGATTAAATCATTTTTAGTGGTCATCCAGTCAAAGGCCTTCATTTTACAAATGCAGAAACTGAAGCACAGAGATGGTCAGTGGCCTACCCGGTCACACAGCTAAGAAATAGCAGAGTCACATTAGGTCCTCTGTCCACCACCCTCTCCACTGCCCCACACTTTAGAGGGGAATATAAAAGAGAGATTGCAAAGAAAACCCTGGATGGGTTTAGCAATCCGTGCTAAATTGGCCCTGTTCCATATGGTATCCTGAAAACAATCAACATAAATACTCATTGTAGCAAAAATGCATTGGCAAAAGATGCTTTCAGAAGGGAAGTGGAAACAGTCTAGTACTTAAAAGTTCTGAGATCCCAGCTCAAGCTTTTCCAATTATGAAATTATTAGAGGAAATAAATTATATGTGTATGTGTGTGTGTGTATGTGTGTGTGTGTGTGTGTGTGTGTGTGTGTGTGTGTGTGTGTGTGTGTGTGTGTGTGTATATATGTATATATCCCTCTTGTTGCTAGATCTTCAGCATTATTCTTGGTGATCACAATGTGGTCATGGTGTTAGAAATGCATTGAGCCCCCATCCCCTACAGCAATGCTTACCAAATCGATTGAAGTATCTATAGCAGTGGTTCTCAACCTTCCTAATGCTGCAACCCTTTAATACTCATATGTGGGTGTATCTGCGTGTGGACAGACCCACCTGGAGACAGATAGAGGAGCGGTGTCTCGGTTCCTAAGACCGTCAGAAATACGTGTTTTCTGACGGTCTTAGGTGACCCCTGTGAAAGGGTTGTTCGACCCCCAAAGGGGTCGCGACCCACAGGTTGAGAATCACTGATCTATAGGGATATAATCACAACAAATTTTAATAGAGCATTAGAACTCATGGTCCAACTCTCTCATTTTATAGATGAGAAAACTAAGGCCCAGGCATATTATTCATTTACCCAAACTGGCAAATGGCTGAACCAGGAGTAAAAACCAGGCCTCCCAGCGTACTTAGTAAGTCTACCACACGAGAAAGGTTTTCATTGCCTACTATGGTATTTTGTCCCCTCAACTGAATTGACAGACCGGTGTCCAGCGCCCCTTACATCACTGCCTTTTTGAGGCAGGTATTAGCCCAGCCAGAGACTGAGTAGTACAGTGGACAGAGCCCAGGACTTGGAGTCAGGAAGACCTGCCGCAGACATGAACTTAGCTGTGTGTCTCTTCACAAGTTAATGAACTGCTCTTTGCCTCAGTTTCTTCACCTGTAAAATGGTGACTAATAGTAGCACCAACCTAACAGAATATCATGAGTTATTTGTTAAAGCTCTTTATAAATTCTAGGTATTAGCATTATAATTAAGAAGTTACTTGAACAACTGTTTTAAAAATGTATCTACAAGCTGATGAAATAGCTCCAAATTTATTAACATGTTATCACGAGTAGCTCTCAGTGACTTACGTTGTATACCTTCCACAGCATTTCATGCAACTGTTTCTTTCTCTTCTGGCTTTGTGCAGGAGAGACAGAGAAGATCTGTGTGGTGACATTAGAGGATGATTCCATTTATGAAGAAGATTAAGAGTTCAGGCTTATACTTGGCACCCCGAAAAGCAGTTCTGCCCTTGGTGCGTTGGTTGGAGAGCAAAAAGAGATGCTTATCAGGGTCAAGGATGAGGAAGACAGTGAGTTTTTTAGCCTCTTATTACTTTTGTATATCATGAACTTAATTGTTACCAGCCCTGGACATTAGGGTACTGCCAAGCTGTAAGTATTTTAAAGTTTTTCTAAATCCAAAGGTTTTCCTAAATCCAAAAATATAATATAAAACAGACATCATTTCCATTTTTGTTGAGAAAATTATTTCAGTTCATTCAAAGGAGCCAGGATTTCTAGAGATTTTCACACTGAAATGTCTCCCAACTATACCTAGCAAACCAATTTTTTTAGAAGAGGCCTCCAGTAATGTTTGAAGCTGAACAAAGCCGGTGGAACCAAACATACACACAGATACCTTTACCAATGACAATCAGATGATTTTGTCAGTCACCATGGAGTGATCCATTTGTAATCACGCTGTATTCAGTGGGGTTGCTTAAAATGGTCTAGCCTGGGTATTAGGCACCTACTTCCTAGATTCAACACACTACTACTATAGAAGTCATAGAATGATCTAGTAATAAATTGATAACTTAGATAGGTTATCACTTATGACCAGGAGGGGAGCAGGGTCATCATGGTAGCTTTTCCAAATGTGTTGCCTTAGTCAAAAAATGATGGTGCTTAACTCCACCCAGAAGTTAGTTCAAGGGTTAGAAATTGGTAGCCTTGAATCTGATGGAAAATATGTACAAGTACTTTGCAAAATCCGTAGGCTTAAAACCTATGAAGGGAATTTAAACAGAAGTTTATTCTTCTGTTTTTATATCCTCTTTGCATTTCTGGTGCCTAACTTTTGGATCAACCTCATGTCCTAAGTGAGCCTCTACAAACGGAGATTAAACGCCTTTTCATTGCCTTTCCAGAGCCAGTGATCAAGTTCTCCAAAGCCACGTACAGTGTCCAGGAGCCTCAGCACCCCAGGGACGCTGCTGTGCTCAGAATCCCAGTGGTACGCCTGGGGGACACCTCCAAAGTGTCTGTGGTGAGGGCCCACACAAAGGATGGCTCAGCCACCTCCGGGGAAGACTATAACCCTATGTCAAAAGGTGAGAAAACAAGTCTTGAGCAAGACATACATGCTCACAAGGTGTGCTTGAGCCATTAATAATACAAGAATGGATTGATATCAGGCCCTCTGTTCCCTCAAAGGTTAAGCTACACTGGCCTATTCTGTGATTCTTCACACAAGGACACTCCCTCTCCATCCCCACACCTTTACACTGACTCTCCCCACCATTGGCACGTTCTCCCTCCTCACCTCTGCCCCTTCCATTCCCTGGCTACCTTCAAGAAGAAGATGAATGGGGCGGCTAGGTGCCGCAGTGAATAGAGCACTGAGTCAGGAGGATCTGAGTTCAAATTCGGCCTCAGACACTTAGCATAAAACTAGCCATGTGACCCTGGGCAAGTCACTTAACCTCAATTGCCCTACTCTTCCCCCTCAAAGAAAAAGAAGAATGGTACCATCATAAAGATATATAATATAAAGTAATATAATGATATTAATTAAATTGTCATTAATGATATATGGTATATAATAATATAATGATAATATATAATATAATTTTGTACAATAATATGATACATAATATAATTATATTAATTTATCATTAGTGATAAATTATAAAAATAGAATAACAATGATCATAATAAGATCATTGGCTCCAAGACTTAAAGATATAAGGGACCTTAAAGGTCATCGAGGTCCAGATCTTTTCCTTTTTATACAGTGAGTTTTGGCCCTAGAACTGGCAATGATTAATAATTCACATTCTAGAATGCTTTGAGATTTACAACAACACTATGAAATAGGTAGCACAAGTATCTTCACGCTTTTTAAAATTCTATGTATGCTTTCAGTGACATAAGGAACTTCCAGGAGAGGAAACTCCCTCCCTCTACCAATGCAGATCAGCAGCACCTGCTTAGAAGCTTGTTCTAGTAACTTCAGAGATAGCTGAGGCTCTGAGCGGTTAAGTGACTTACTCAAGGTTACACAGCTAGAAATGATATGAATCTCAATGTTTACATAGTACTTTAAGGTTTGCAAAGCAGATTGCAAATATTATCTCATTCTGTCCTCAGAAGGACCCCGAGGAGGTGCTCTCATCATCCCCATCTTACAGATGAGGAAACTGAGGCAGACAGCAGTTAAGTGACTTGTGCAGGGTCACACAAGCTAGAAAGTGTTTGAGGCTGTATTTGAATGCAGAGGTCAAGTCTCTGTTCTTTATGCCATGCTGCCCCTCTATTAGTAAATGGGTAAATTTCAAAGCCAGTGAGTGTCAGAAGCAAGACTCAAGCCCAGATGTTCTGACTTACAGTCCACTGCTATTTCTAAGACATCAGGCAGATAACTTAGGTACTTCCTTCATGCCTGATTCCTGTCACTGCCCCTTAGTCTCTCCACCATTGCTAAGTAGCAATGAATTTCCCAAAGGAGTCGGGCAACAAGAAAAAAAGGAGGAGGAAGTGATAGACCTTCTATGGAACTGGGAATGGTACTGGGTCTATCTAGTCGGGCAGTTTAAAGATTTGAATTTTAGTTTCAAGTCTACTATTACCTAGCTGCATGAACTCAACAGACAGCTTCACTTTTCTGTGCCTTGGTTTCCCAAATGTTTTAAACAAATTCCTATATGTTATGACCAGCCCAGGATTATTGGAAGAGAGGGATTTTGGAATAGAGATTAATTTTGTTTTCCTTTTGTTCTCCCTTTCAGATATCAAATTCAAGGAAGGAGAAACTGAACACTTTGTAGAAATTGAAGCCTTATATGATGGCATAAGGGAAATGAGAGAAGCACTGACAGTTCACCTGAAACCAGATGAAAATATGGTGGCAGAGATATAGGTTATTGCAATTTGCCAACCAAAGACACGTTCTAAAACTCTGGTTTGGCCAATCACACCAACCCTTTCATCATTAAAATACTGAGGCATTTTTCAACTGCAGGCTTCCCCAAAAACAATCAGATTGATCCATTCATATCTGCATCCTACATTCCTTCATTACTGCCATTATAAAGTCCATAGGATTGTGAGAGAATGATTATATGAAAGAATGAGTACCTTGTATCTAGCAAAATTTTACTGTTGAACATATATATGTGTGTGTGTGTGTGTGTGTGTGTGTGTGTGTGTGTGTGTGTGTGTGTGTGTGTGGATAGATACATAGATACATAGAATAGATAGATAGATAGATAGATAGATAGATAGATAGATAGATAAAGTTCTCTTAATTCTTTGAGAAGATGGGATCCCTGCATGGCATATATGGTCACTGAGGGTACAACTTTGACGTCATGCTAAACTTCTCCCTCTCACTCATCCAATAAGTTACCAAATTTCGTTATTTCTACCATCACAGAATCTCTCCTACACATCTGTTCTCTCAAAGCACGTAACTACCACGCTTGTTCCAGCCCTCCCCCAACACCTGTCCCCTTCTAATTGGTGGTATCACTACCTCAAGTTTCTCCTGATGCCAATCCATGTTCCACTAAGCTGCCAAAGTGATTTTCCTAAAGCATGGGTCTGATCACATCACCCCCACCTGCACTCAATTAGATAGATATCTATCAATCAGATATATAGATAGCATTTATTAAACTCTTACTATTATTATTTTTTTTTTTGCTTTTTGTAGGGGGATAGGCAGGGCAATTGGGATTAAGTAACTTGCCCAAGGTCACATGGCTAGTGTTATGTGTCTGAGGTCACATTTGAACTCAGGTCCTCCTGACTCCAGGACTAATGCTCTATTCACTGCATCACCTAGTAGCCCCAGCTCTTACTATGTTTGAAGTACCAAGGATACTACAAGTAAGCAAAACAGTTCCTGCCCTCATGATACTTACATTCTGAGAAAAAAAATAACAATAACAGATAAAGGGTAGCTGGAAAGGGGAAGGGGGATGACCTGAAAGTGAAATGGAGGACTAACCTAGGCAAAATAAAATGAAATCAGAGCCTATGGTGGCTCCACATGTAGAGTCCAAGTTTTAGGTGTAAAAGAGATAGAGATAATGGATGGCTTGGTATAGAGAAATCAATAGCTCTCTATTACCTCTAGTCAATAAAAACCTTAAAAAAAAACATTTACAACCTCATCTCTGCCTGTCATTTCTGTCTAATGACCCACACACTCTGGTCCAGCCATGCTGGTCTATGCACTGTTCCTCACATAGGCTGGTCTATCTTCTATTTCTGTACCTTTGCACCAGTTATCTCTCGTTCACAGAAAAGTTTCTTCTTCTATCAAATCTAAATTAGCCTCTTTGTCACTTTCACTCTTTACTCTCCGTTCTGCCCACTGGGGCCAAGCAGAACGAGTCTAATCTCTCATCCATCAATCAGTTCATCAACAAGCACTTATTCAGTATTTACTGTGTGCCAATCAATGTTCCATGGGACAACTCCACATCATAACCAGAATTCTTTACCAAGAATATTATTAATCACTCAGACAGGTGACTGAGGGAGCTTGTAGAATTAATATCCATGAAGATCAGTAGAGGAAAGAATAGAGCTTATTTATGGTAGGTGCCTTAGGCATGATCTTTTTCTGGAGAGAAGTAATAAAGGTAATTCCTGGGAGAAACTTCACAATCCTCTGGTTCTCTTCTGACTAGAGGGCATAAAAATTAAATTCCCAACTATGGTCATCTTTGGGTGGCTTTCTTGTGCCCATCCCTGGTAAGCAAGAAGGAATAAATCATATATACTGATGGCTCCAGTGAGATCCTGGGCTTCCAGTTTCTTTGATTAGCATCAAACACTTGGAGTCACCAAGTGTGGCCCCACATAGCTCACCCAAATCAGAGTGTGCAAACAAAAATTCTCCATGAGCAATGGAGAATTAGAAGAAAACCCTAAGGAAGATCATTCCTGTGAGTCTAGTTTTGCCCAACTCTGCTCTTCTGAAAAAGCCTTTCCTTTAACAGTCCTTCTTATCCTATATTTCAGATGAATAAAGCCATCGTGTACATTGAAGAAATGGACAGAGTGGCAGATGTGACCTTTCCAGTCATTCCCCAAGTGGTCTCACTCCTCATGTATGGTGACACATCTGCCACCAAAGAGAAACCGAGCCCCCCAGCTGGCTACCCTGTTGTGTGTGTGACGGTAGGACCTGTTACCCTGAGCCCTGTTCTGTGCTGAAAATCTATCAATCCACTCAAAAGGTCTCCTAAAATAATCAAATATGATCATTAATACGCAGTACTTTGCAAATGTCAGCTATTATAACTGATATTATTATTAATTATTATTGCCAATTTTGCTTCCCATACTGATCAGTGCCAGAAGCACAATGTACCTGAGAGCAACAAACATCAATCAGTTAAACAGACCAGCTTTTATTAAGTGCCTACTATGCTCCAGACCCTGTTTTGGGCACTTGAGATACAAATACTAAGTGTGAAAGAAAAAATTCCTCTCTCAAGGCTTACATTCTATTGGAAAGGTGGCATATACATGCATAAGTATATGCAGTAAGTACAAATCAAATATAAGAACATTAAATACTAAGGTAATAAGGGAGAGAGGGTAATGGAGAAAATCAGAAAAGGCTTCCTATTGAGGTGTATGAAAACGGGGCCTGGTTTGCTGTTTTTGCATTTTATAATTGTGTGTTGACTTGACTTGTTTAAGTTATGTTTTAAAGGAAGAGAGGGAATCTGAACTGGAGGTGAAGAAGGCACATTCCATACATGGGAAATGAGTAATGCAAAGACATGGAGAGAGGGCTACAATGCCTCTATGAGAAACAGAGAGAAGGACAGTTTGGCTGGACCGTAGAGTGAAGAATGTCTAATGAGGCTAGAAACCTAGGATGGGGCCAAGCTGTAAAGGGTTTGAAGAGCCAAACAGAGGAGGGGTTTTTTTATCCTTGAGACGATACAGAGCCACTGGAGTTTATTGAATAGGGAAGTGACATGGTCAGATCTGCACTTAAAAAAATAAAATTGTGGCGGCTGTGCAGGAGATGGATTGGAGGAGGAAGGGATTAATTAGGATGCCATTGCAATGGGCTAAGCATCAGTTGCTTAAAGAAAAAGCTCTCAGTTGCATTTTCAGTTTTATTAAAACTCCTACTCACCTACAAACTGATTTCCATTAGGTCTGTCCTAGTTCATTTCAGGCCTTTGGTTTATTGGCCCATGCTAATCAATATGATTACTCTAGTGCTTGTGTTTGAATTCTACATGGCTTAAGTGACCTGATATTTTTGAATAGCTTGTGTTATATGCACATATATGCTACTCTCAAATATTATTACCCATGACAACTTCTCTAATGCCTACCCCACCCCAAATTACTTTGTATTAACTTTATATATTCTTTCATTTCTTTTCCTCTAATAAAACATAATCTCATAATCTCATTTCATTCTTGTCTGAATTGCAAATGTACTGGAATGGTTTGCCATTTCCTCCTCCAGCTCATTTTACAGATGAGGAAACTGAGGCAAACAGGGTTATGTGATTTGCTCAGGCTCATACAGCTAGTAAGCATCTAAAGCTGGATTTGAACTTACGAAGAGATTCTTCCTGACTCTAGACTTAGCACTCTATCCACTACATCTCCTAGCTGCCCCTCCTAGGTAATAGGGACTATCTTTCATCTAAAGCTGGATTTGAACTTAAGAAGAGATTCTTCCTGACTCTAGACTTAGCACTCTATCCACTACATCTCCTAGCTGCCCCTCCTAGGTAATAGGGACTATCTTTTGGGGTTTTTCTATAGGCCCCAAACTTACCAATCAGTTTTAGTTTATAAATGTATAAGTGCATGCACATTAATATGTAAAGTCAAGATATATTGCTTCTCTCTCCCCATCCTTTTTCTTTCTCATTTTAGGCGTGCAACTCCAGATATTCAGACTATGATAAGACAAGGTCCATTTGCACAGCAGAAAATATTAATGACACCTTGACTCTGTATCGGTGGCTGGTTGGTGCTCCAGCCAGCAATAATGGAGTCACTAGTCCCATGCAAGAAATAGATGTCAACACTTTCTTCACCAACACCAAGTCTATTACCCTTGACTCCATCTACTTCCAAGCTGGGTCGAGGGTTCAGTGTGCTGCCCGGGCTGTTAGTAGGAGCGGCAATGTGGGACTGGAGCTTCTGAGTTCAGTCATCACTGTCAGCAAAGAAGATGGTGAGTCATAAGATCCTAAAGGGTAATCTTTATTATGGTAGGAAATCCCAGGGCTCTCTGTTAAGAAGAAGAAATTATAATCCCCAAACCCTCTGAGAGCTTATATGTATCAAATGGATTCTACATGTAGGAAATATCATAACCTCCCATTCATCAAGCATCCAGATAAAGGTCTAATAACTCAGACTTTTGTTTTTGCGTATTTATCCATTTTGCCTCCTCTGTGCTGAGAAGGAAACAAATGACTGATAACAAGATGTCAGGGATTTACTCACCAAAGCAATATTGGATGGGCACAGATCCAAACCAGTCTCACATCTTCTGTGTCTACAGTACCATTCCATAACTTCAATTTTTTTTTGTTTTTACATCATAATATTTCTGGCTATCTCTGAACCTTCACTTATACAGAAAAGGAAAAAAAAATACACACAACCAGTTAAGCAAAACCAGATGGTACAGCGTAGACAGCATTCTCCTTTCTCGTTCTCCCACATCTCTACTGAAAGGGAAAATAGATGTTTCAGCATCTTGTCTTGGGGACCATCATGGGTTGTTACAGTTGCTCAGAGTTTCAACTTCCTTTTAGTTTTTTGTTTGTTTATGTTGTTGTAGCACTCCTGTAGATAATTCTTCTGGTTCTCTCTATTTCACTCTCCATCAGTTCATGTAAGCCTTCTGATGTACTCATTTACATAATGATGGCCATAAGATCTTCAAGACTCTCAAGTACCCTTGAAATTGTCAAAGATTACCTTGTGCCTGCCACCTGTCTTTGAAAGTGGGTAGCCTATGTGCAGTATATATGGTCTTTTTGTACCAGAATTGTTGATTAAACAGAACACCCCCATTCTCCAGTCACTTTAGATAAATGGGAGCTTATGATTATTTTTTGAGACAACCTAGTCAATCATTTGAATATTTGTCTACATATATGAGTGTGAATATAAGAGTATAGAGGTGATTTCATAAAGTCACAGGACTGGAAGGAATTTCAAGAGGTTATTGAGTAACAGGTACCGGGATGACTTTTTGTGCTGAACTTGGCTGCCATATCACACTGTTGACTTACATTGAGCTCAAAAGTGAACTAACCCCTCCCCAGCCCTCCCCCAGATCCTTTTCAAACAAGCTGCTATCTAGCCATACTCCTCCATCTTATACTTGTGAAGCTGATTTTTTTTAACCTAACTTTGCATTTATCCCTATTGAATTTCATCTTATTAGAGCTACTCTGATGTTCTAGCCTGAACTTCAAAACATGGGTAATTGTCTTTGTCTATGGTCCCCCATCATGAGTTTTCCCTTTGCATTAACACATTCCTTTGTAGTCAGTAGGAGCACCTCAGAAGGTAGAGGAGAAAACGGCAAAGTAGTCCAAGGATACCAATTGGATCCAACAAACTTTCTTTGAATGTCTACCACGTACAAAGCACCAAGCTACTAATAAAAGAGAGCAAACCCAAATTGGTCTTTTCATTCCCTCTTAAAAGACTGATTGAGCCAATTCTCCATTTAAGAATTAGCACAGCCATTATTAACTTCAGTTTTCATTTTAAACAAAGCTTCCAACTCTTCTCTCCCTCAACCTTTCATCACAGCTGGAAATAGAGCTACAGGGATAATATTTCTCTTTTACCTACATATCCATTCTAGCAGAGGTGCTAATGAATAATGACTTGGCCAAGAGTTAAATAGAAACAGAAGGAGAAGGCCTAGATAATTCCCAAACTAAACCAGGAATCCTCAAGAGTGGAATGTAGATAGAAGTCAATGGGTTGAATAAATTTGCATGCATTAGTTTCTGTCTTCATCTTCCCAGAATACCAAGTCCCCTTTACGTTCTCATGTGTTTATGTTTCTCTAGGCCTCTGTCAGCCACGTGTGCCTGGAATGGTAGGACCCGAACCTTTCTCAGCCATGATCCGCTATACAGGGCCAGATCAACCTGATTACCCCAACCTGATCAAGCTCACTGTGAGAATGCCTCACCTGGATGGTAAGGTCCATCCCAGTGGGTAGCAGAGCCCCCACTTTATAGGCAAGAATTCCCTTTCATTAGGAGGATAAATGAATTGTTATGAGCCATGTACCAAGTCAGTAGGAAAAAAATGGCAACCCTCTCCAGTATCTTTGCTAAGAAAACCCCAAATGGGGTCACTGAAGAATGACTGAGCAACAACATCAAGTCCGTGGCAAAATTGGGAGTCACAAACTCAGGTTACCTAATCCCTTCCTACTCAAGGCATCTCTCTCCTAAGACTCTGATGGCCCAGCCCCACCCCATTTTCCCATTTGAGGCAGCCAGGCTTACTATGTTGTATCATGTTTCAGGAATGCTACCTGTTATCTCCACCCAACCTCTGTCCAACTTTGAGCTGACGCTGAGCCCTGATGGGACTCGGGTGGGCAACCACAAGTGTTCCAACCTCCTGGATTACAGTGAGATCCAGACCAGGCATGGTTTCATCAAAGAATATACCCAGAGCACAGATATAATCAGCGAGACATTACCCCACCAGTACAACACTTCTTTGAGGTCTGCCCAGACCCTCCGCTTTTACCACAACCTTAATCTTGATGCCTGCCTCTGGGAATTCAACAACTACTATGACATGTCAGAACTCCTAACGGCCTGCGGTGGTTCTGTTAGCAATGATGGCCAGGTATGTATTTGCTGAACCCTGGGGAGGGAGAACCAGAGAAACAGCATCATAATAACATCTTATATCTATCTAATGCTAAAAAGAGCTTTACACAGGCTACCCAACAGGGTAAGCCCTACACTTATTATTATAATACATATTTTTCCTAGATCTATTATTCATCAATGTAGGGAACTCCAAGAGTAGAAACTCCCTTCACTAGTACAGTTAGACCACTTGTCTATAGTTTATTGTCTCAAAGAGTTATATGGAAGAACTGAGAGGCAATGTGACTTTTTTTCTATGGTCATTTGATAGTATGTGTTAGAGCAGTGGTTCTCAACCTTCCTAATGCCGTGACCCTTTAATACTCGTATGTGGGTGTATCTGCGTGTGGGCAGACCTGCCTGGAGATGGATAGAGGAACAGTGTCTTGGTTCCTAAGACCATCAGAAATATGTGTTTTCTGATGGTCTTAGGCAACCCCTGTGAAAGGGTTGTCCAGCCCCCAAAGGGATTGCGACCCACAGGTTGAGAACCACTGTGTTAGAGGTAAGACTCAACCTAGGTCATAATGACTCCAAGGTCAATATTGGGACCTCTATCCCATATTGCTTTTCATCCCCATTGTTCAGATAAGGAAACTGAGTCTCAGTTTAATATAACATGCACGTGTCAGAGGGGGATTCAAACCCAGGTCTTCCTGACTCCAAGTCTAATGCTCTACCAATGAGTTACAGAGGCCCTGAGTTACCACGGAGGATCTGAGATGTCAACATAAGTACAGTAATTCACATACAGAAGTATCTTATCTAATATGTAAAATTGACTTTGTAAGGTCCTAAGTGTAAATAATCTCCAACCTCACTAGTTAATCAATTAGAAAGGTTTTTTTATCTTCAAAAGTCTGCTATTATATCAAGAGACTTATAAATATCCTGATAATCATACAGAATATTACATACCACTTAGTCCTAAGCCTTCTCCTTTATTCACTATTATAGCAGCAACCATACAGGCATACCCAGGATGGCTGTTAGCACAGTTTCTTAGATCTGCTTTACTAGGAAAGACAGATGTTCAAAGAGTCAACAATCTTTTTTTTTTATTTTTTAAATTTTATTATAGTTTGCATCATTCATTTCCAAAAGATTTTGAGTTACATATTTTCTCCCCCTCTTTCCCCCACCCACCGCCCCAAAACAGCCATCCCAGTGTGTCCCCCCTCCTCAAGTCTATTCTCTCCTATGTCACTTTTCGGTAGGGCAGG
>CM053592.1:73188850-73232505 GCA_028646515.1 Pseudochirops corinnae | reverse complement strand
TATGATGCTGATACTGTGGAGGTGAAATGACTGGCTGGTTTAAGGTCATATATATGATAGTGTTCAGACTAGAATGTGGAATTTCTAACTTCTAGACCTGTCCTCTTTCCCATATATTATGCTATAGATTTGCCTCAACAATGTTTTAACAATTAGAACTTAAATAGACTACCTTGTTAAGTGATGAACCCTCAATTAGTGGATTAGCCCTCAATTAGTCCTCAATTAAAGGAGAGGCTGGAGATGTCTGAGGGGATTCATTAGGACCATAGAAGACTAGGGGAACTTGCTTGTGGGGAGGCTTGACAGAGAGAACAAACGTGTCAGCATTCCCTGGACTGGTGATGAGTATATTACTAAATCTTACTTTTTGGTATCCTAATAGCAACATTCCAAATAAATACTTTGGTTTTGTCTTGGAGGAGGAGGGTTTATTATATTTTGTGAACAAACCTTGGGTATATGTATACATATTTATAGCAGCTGGTATGGGTGTTGCATTGGTGTTACAACCTCTAAGGTCACTTTTAACTATGACTTTGTTTTATGGAATACCCAAAGAGCCCCATTTAATTTTGTAGAATATTAGAGCTGAAAGATATCTTAGAGGTCAGTTGGTCCAACCTTCCTCATCTTAAGGATGAGGCTAAGATGCAATGATCCATCTCAGGTCACAGAGAAGACTATAACCCATGACCTTTTGCTATCTAGTCCAAGACCCTTTCTAGAATTTCTCTCCCCTTTCTTTCAAGGATCTGCGATTTTTGTCAGTATGGAGACTCCTCTCATTATACAGGCTTCCACCCTTAACAACTTACCCAGTGGTTCATCAATGAGAGTTCCTGTGATTGAAAAATACATTATTTCACAGCCAACTTGGTATAAGCCTTTTCCATGATACAAGATGAAATATAAAAGCCTATGGCAAAGTTAACTTCTTTTTCATTTTAAGGAACAAATATTTATTAAATGTTTACTGTGTATCAGGGAGCATACTAGGAACTGGGAATACAAAAACAAAAAATAAAACTATCTCACTCTAAAAGGAGTATGCATTCTTCTGAGTTCCTATATTGGGAAGTCCCTACTATAGTCATGAAATCCTACATCTAAATAAAAAAATGTTGCAGCCCCTAAAGTGATGATGACCTTTATTTAAAGAGCAGATAAGGACCCTTGTAACTAAGCTGCATTAAAAAAATAATCTTTTAATTAACAAATGTTTATTTTCTCCTTCTCCCATCTGGCTCCCCATTCCTACTGGGGAAAGAAAAAGAAAAACAGAACACTTGGGATAAACGTTATGCTGTATTTTTGCCTCAAACTTAGGAAAGCAATATACTGATACAATTGAAGATGAAGAGTTTGGGACAAAGTTTTCCTTCTAGTAGGACATGTTATAAAACAAAACAAAATGAAAATCCCTTTTAACAGCTTTCTAAAGGTTAGGAGTCCCCTGACTGCAGGAATTTAGGAATCTATAATCTCTATTCGTTAAGTGGATATTCTTAATTTGTTTTCTCTAATCAAGTCCTATCTAATGTGGGTGGGTGTAAAGCCCTGAAGAAGGGCCTGCCAATGGTTCTTAACCTAAAATCTGTGGATTAAATTTTTTTTATAACTATATCAATATAATTGGTTTTCTTTGTAATCTGACGTATTTTATTTAATACATTTAAAAATACGATTCTAAAAGGTATCCATAGGCCTCACCAGATTGCTAAATAACACAAAAAGGGTTAAGGACCCCTTCCCTAGACATTTGAAAGAAGGTTCAAGGGATGGTGGGAGATACATTAAAGGTGAGCTGAACCACCCTGCTTCAAAAGAAAAAATGCTATTAGGTGACTAGAGAAGGACAGGTTCTTCCTCTTCCCCTCCTCTTTCCCTTCCTCTCCCAGACCCACCAGGGACAAAAGTACAAAGACACAGAATTTAAGAAGGACCTCAGTAGACAAATCTCATTTTATAGCTCTTTTTTCATAAAATAGTTTTCCTATTGGCCCCCAGAAATTTGTTAGTACAATGAGGCAGCTCCAGAGCTATTTCTCTTCCTAATTAATTCTTATTCTCAGAAGAAAAAATTTCCACTTTTAAAGACCTATTTAAGCTCATTTATATTTACATTTTTATCTCTTTGGTCCCGTCTTAAATGGGCTTAGATAATACTCTTCCGCATTAATAAGAGTGGTGTATTCATATCAAAGGCATTAGAAAGCTTTTTGAGAACAACATGAAAGAAAAATGCACAAGAGAAAAGGAAAAAGAAACTAGGAAGAACTTAATGGGAGGGTTTTTTTTTTTTTACAATTTTATTGAATTTAGAATTTTTTGTTGTTCAATCATTCTTTCAGTTGTGTCTGACTCTTTATGACCCCATTTGGGGATTTTTTTTAGCAAAGACATGGGAGTGGTTTGGCATTTCCTTCTCCAACTCATTCTATAGATGAGGAAACTGAGGCAAATGGGTGAAGAGACTTGCCTGGGGCCACACAGATGACTCCAGGCCTCATTCTGTCTCTTCACCACCTAACTGTCCTTGAATGAATGTATATGCAATTAAATCTATTTATATAACAAAACCTGGATATCATCTCCTGCCTCAGACTAGAGATACGACTTTGGTCAAGGCAATTAAAGGCTGTCTCAGTTTCTTCACTTGGAAAATGAGGGATAGAGTTTAAATCTGAAGATCTCTATGATCTTTGTATATTGGAATGTGTTTACTGATTATTTAGTTCATGATAAAAAATAAAAAATACTGTTAGATTGTAAAGAAAATGATACAAAGCAAATAATGACCAGAATCCAGCCTCATCATCGTTCCTGTTCCCTCCTCTTGAACTCCCCCAACTACTCGAAGTAAATACAGTACTTTTATTAGAACAAAATAGTCATAACTATAATTTTGGTTTTTTGTTTTGCTTTGTTTTGCTTTTGCACTTAGGGCAGCAAAAATGTACCTGAATGTAAGGAGCCAAAACTGGCCAAGACATTTTTTAATTCAAGGAGGATTCTAGCATGCTCCATGACCATGGTCTTTTCTGAGGAGGCTCAAGGGTAGGTGAAATAGGCCAGGGTAGGCTAGG
Source organism: Pseudochirops corinnae (assembly GCA_028646515.1). Taxonomy (NCBI): domain Eukaryota; kingdom Metazoa; phylum Chordata; class Mammalia; order Diprotodontia; family Pseudocheiridae; genus Pseudochirops; species Pseudochirops corinnae. The sequence continues at coordinate 73,229,416 of CM053592.1, read as the reverse complement.
GTAGAGAGTGAGTGAGAAAACAGAGGAGAGGGAAAGGAGAAAGAAGCTGGTGATCTGATAAATTCATATTTTAATTCCTAATTTAATTTTTCTTGTCCACTAAGTGTTAAGCTCTATTGTTTTTGAAAGACTTTAAGAACCTTGGGACAAAGACCTGCTCACCCTATCCTAGTTACAGCTCTCACATAAAAGGTAGCATTTTAGCCTAAATACAATTTAGCTAGCTTTTATGCTCATCTTGAGCTAATTCAATTTAATATTATTATTAATTAGATTTCAGTGGCCCAGCTCTTTGAAATACTGTCCCAAGAGCTAACACACTTCTGGTGCTTTGTCTTTTGAATTTCTTGTCTAATACCCATTTGTGCAGAGAGAGTCATCCATGGTGGCGGTAGTAGGGAGATTAGACTGCATTCTGCTGACCTCTGACCTGTTGTTTGTTTGGTTTCCACAGTAATTTTTCCATAAGATATAGTTTTTAAATGAGTGAGGCTTTGCTTTCAGATGGAGTTCCCCCTGTCTTTAAAAGTTTGATCACTGAGAATATAGTAATAAATGCAATGCTCTTAAAACTATTCATAAAATGAAACTGACAAATGAAATGGAACATAGGAGCATGATCCACCCAATCTCTGTGACATCGGACATTGGTCTGGAATCAGGTGCAGGGCAGTGAGATCAAAGCAAACTTACTCTCAATGAAAAATAGGTGACATATCCTAGATAGTTAACAAACCAGGGGCTTCATACCATCTTCTTATACATGCTACAAGCCCTCTAAAAGGGAGAAAGGTATATGTTGCTGTTCTTTAAAGATCCTGATGTATAAATGAGCCTGTAATAACCATTAGTTGGGCAACAACTACTGTGAAAAGCAGCAAGATAGAGCATGTCATATTGTAGGCAAAGTTCTTTTAATAACAGGAAAGGCTGGGACTTGAATATTTAAAAAATAGCTGTGTAACCCTGGACAAGTCACTTAACCTCTATTTACCTCAGTTCCTCATCTGTAAAATGGAGACACACTGGAGAAGGAAATGGGAAACCACTCTGGTATCTTTGCTAAGAAAACCTCATAGACAAAGGCTGTGGCATTATGTAGAGTCAGACATGACTGAATGAACAACAAATATGTGTGTGATTTAATGCATATGTATTTCTATAGAATATTGTTTGTATGGTGTCTCCCCTCTTTAGAATGTATATTCATTGAAGGCAGGGACTCTATTTTTGTCTTTCTTTCTATCCCCAGAGTTTAACAAATAGTGAGTATTTAAGAAATGCTTTTTCACTATTGATCTTTTCTGGCTTGCCGACTAGTAGATAGAGATGGCCTACACCCCCATAGTCCCCCCTCCCCCCCATATACACATATATACATATATATACTATATATACACACAATCTCCATATGCACACACACACACACACACACACACTTACAAATACACATTTGCATACATCTCTCTCTCTCTCTCTCTCTCTCTCTCTCTCTCTCCCTCTCTCTCCCTCTCATATTCTCCTCCCACCCCCCATGTTTGGCAGAGAAAAGGAGATCATAGAGTAGAGAAGAGGGATACCAGGACAAAGAAGCTTTTTTTGTTAATGAAAAAAGAGGGTTGTCGCAAATATGTTTGAAGGAGCAAAGGAACAAGCTTATGAACAAGAAGCTACTCAAGATAATAAAGAAGGCAGGGGATGATCATTAGAATCAGTTTCTTGAAGACAAGAGTATTTCATGCTGCGTTGGATACAGTCTCTTTGAGAAGGAAACAGAACCTCTCCATTCTTTTCTCAAAGGACCTCCAGAAAGTCATTCTGCTTTTTTTTGGGGGGGAGGGCAATTGGGGTTAAGTGACTTGCCCAAGGTCACACAGCTAGTTTTTGTGTTAAGTGTCTCAGGTCGAATTTGAACTCAAGTCCTCCTGACTCCAGGGCTGGTGCTCTATTCACTACTCCACCTAGCTGCCCCCCAGAAAGTCACTCTGAATTTAGGACTGCAAAATGATTATAGAGCTTATCTATTCCAAAACCTCATTTGACAGATGAAAATAACTGAACCCAAACTCAAGTTATGATAACTTGCTTAAGGTCACATAGGAAAGAAGTAATAATAAAAAACAAAGCTGGAATTTGAATCTGACTCCTCTGACTCATTTTTTTGGAATATATTTTCTCTATTTCCTCCTTTTTCCAAAGAGAACAATGCCATCAGTTTTTAATAGATAGATATTGTGTAGGAGAAAACAACACAGTGTAGTCCAGAATACTAGATTTAGAGTCAAGAGAACATAAGATTACAAGAATTTAAAATGGACATTAGAGATTACCTAGTGGGAACCTCTCATTTTATATAGGAGCAAACTGATGCTCAGAATTGTGAAAGTGACATCACTCATCTCCCAGGAGACCTGGCTTCATTCAGCACCCAGCTAACACTTTAAAACCCTGAACAAGCCAACTTCCCATCCCTGAGTCCCACTTTAGTCATCTGTAAATTGGGAGATTATCATTCTTGTCCTATTGTCCACTCAGGGTAAAGAGGAAAGAGCATTGTAAACCTTAAACTCCTCTAGAGGTGGATGATTACCATGGCCGATAAATCACTGTCATTAGGAATGGCTTGAAGGTCATTTGAATGCATACCTCAACTCCTGTAGAATCTAAGGTAGTTGAAGACAGGGACAGTTTAATTTTTCTCTTTTTCCCTTTTGCCTTAATGCTATGCTTGGTTCTTTGGTAGAAGCTTAAGAAATATCTATTGAATTGCACCATCCACAACAAATCCAATACACTGTATAAAATGAAATGATCAGTGTTACCCAGAATAACAGATACTGAATTTATTTTTTTTTTAAAAGAAAGATTAGATCACCTTTATGGAGCTTTGCATTTGTCCTTCATTTTCAAAGAGGACCATGGCATCAGGGAAATGATGGCATGACTTGGAGTTGACTTTGATTTGAGTGAGGGAGGGCTATATAAAGATCACAAGTCTCACTTTCTGCTCCAGAGCCACTTGGATTCAGTAACCAGATATTCATCAGGATGACTGGAGATGACCCAGGATGCAATGGGAGACATTGGCCCTTTTAGGTCACTGGATCCAGATGGCTTTAGAGGAGAAAGTAAGGCTTGTGATCTTGCATAGTCCTCCCTCACTCAAATCAAAGTCAACTGCAAGTCATGTCATCATTTCCCTAATGCTGTGGTCCTCTTTGAAAATGAAGGACAAACATAACCTGTGAGCAGACTGAGCTGCCTGAATAGGGACTCAGCTAGTTGGGTAACTCAACTTGCCTTCTCCCTCTCCTTCTCTCCAAAGGAAGATAAATTTTGATGGCCAGAAGCTGCCTACTTAAGTTGGGGTTTATCAGCTAGATTTCTCTCTTTCTTTCTTTCTTCCTTCCTTCCTTCCTTCCTTCCTTCCTTCCTTCCTTCCTTCCTTCCTTCCTTCCTTCCTTCCTTTCTTTCTTTCTTTCTTTCTTTCTTTCTTTCTTTCTTTCTTTCTTTCTTTCTTTCTTTCTTTCTTTCTTTCTTTCTTTCTTTCTTTCTTTCTTCTCACCATTACTTAACCATTACTTAACATCTTCAGTGCCCTCTGAGAGTCAGGGCCAACCCGAAGCCCAGTCCTCTTCCGTTTCTGCCCCTTTCTTGATTCAAGCATATCAGTTTTTCCCAGTGTGGCCAAATAAGCACACACCATTTTCTTCCTTCCTTCCTTCCTTCCTTCCTTCCTTCCTTCCTTCCTTCCTTCCTTCCTTCCTTCTTTTTTCTTTCTTTCTTTCTTTCTTTCTCTTTCTTTCTTTCTTTCTTTCTTTCTTTCTTTCTTTCTTTCTTTCTTTCTGTCTGTCTGTCTGTCTGTCTTCCTTCCCTTCCTACTAAAGTTTCTCCTGCCTGAAAGCAACTATGTACTTGAAAAGACACAATAAATGCAGACTTTGGAGAAAGACTAATGCTCTTTTCTTCCCCTGGTGGCTGACAGTCATTATTCTTTGTGTTGGAGTAAAGAGTCTCCTGGGCAGCAGAGAAAGCAGATGCCAAAAGGCCAAGAGCTCTACAAACTGAGAGAGGAGGTGAAGCCACCAGGGGTGGGAAGTTATTTCTGTCTAACCCCAGAGAACACCAGTGATGGGTGGGCACATTGTGTTGGACTCGGTAGCTCTACTTCTGTTCTCAATTAAAAGGACCAGGAAAGATAATGACTTCCTCATGTAGCTATGTAAACAGAACACAGTTCAACAATGGCAGCTTCTAGGAGGCTTTCCAAGCATTACCTCGTCTTCATTCCAACACATGGAGTCCATTACACCACTCCTTAACCACACTTAAGAGTTTGTCTCTCTCAAACACTCACATTTATTAAGTGGATGATTGATCCCTCCTAATAAGATCACACAAAGCTTTGTCCTTGTCTCTCTAATCACCAGTTCATAGGAAATTACCTTTATTCATAAAGGAGGCTTTCTAATACTTCAGGAATTATTACTTTATACCAGAGGGAAGATATTTAACATTAGAATTTGTCATTAGAATTTTTTTCCTTTCTCACTGTGTACCATAGTGGATAGTGCTGGGCTTGGCTTCAGAAAGATCTGGGTTCAAATCTCCCATTTGGCATTTATTGGCTGTAAGATCCTAGGCAAGTCACACCTCAGGCAACTAACTGGGACTTTTTTTTTGGAGGGGGGAGACAAGACAATAGGGGTTAAGTGACTTGCCCAAGGTCACACAGCTATTAAGTGTGTCAAGTGTCTGAGGTCAAATTTGAACTCAGGTCCTCCTGACTCCAGAGATGGTGCTCTATTTACTGCGCCACCTAGCCACACCTAGGACTTTTTCTAGGGAGAAACCTGAGTATGGCAGAAACAGCTCTGGAGTCAGAAGCCAAGAGCCTAAATTCTGTTTCTGGGCAATCACAGGTAAGTGACGTCACCTCCTGGGTCTCCAATCCTAGGTCTCCATGCCTGGGTCTCCATTCCCTCATCTGTAAAATGAAGGAGTTAGACTCGATGGTCCTTCCATCTCCAGGTCTATGAATCTGTGATCTTATACTAAATCCTACATTTGTGTTGATGGAAGGGTTCCCACAGTGGAAGTTCTCCCTGATGAAATCAAACCTTTTATATTTGCACATCTTAGTGAGACTGAAGTTGACTCAGGCTCTCTGCAAATAGATCTCCCTGTGTTCCCTACTATTTTCCGTTACTGTTTGCCCATCTAGGCTGTTCCCCTCCCCCCCATAGAATCCTAATAAAGTTGCCCCTAGCCCCGATATTTTAACTTTCTTATAGGTCCCACTAAATCTCAACACCTCCCCCCAACCAAATACCTACAATTTCTGACACTGATGTCTCTTTCTCCTCTGGCCTCATGGATAAAATCATGTATCACTTCCCACATCCCCTTAACAGCAAGATGAAACTTATGTTATGATACAGTCAACCAAGCCATTGAAGAACAAATTCATTCACAAATCTTAAAGATGACATAGCCTTCTTTTTGTTTTTTTTAGAACCAAGAGTTAGAGAATTATCAGAATGTTTGTGTCATGAGATAATCTTCTCTTCCTCTGAGTGGAAACTGCATGCTACAATTATTTTCTAAGTCAGTCAGTAAACATCTACTATGTATCTACATGTGCCAAACACTGTGTTAAGGGCTGGTCTGAACAAAGTGAAGGCAATTTTAAGACTGTTAAAGGCTCTGGATAGACATTTCCCAGGGAGTGGGGGGGGTGGGGTGGGGGGGATGATCTGCATATTTGGAATCTCTCGATGTGGAAAAGTGAAGGTGTGCAGCTGGACTGAAGTTGGTGTGAAAGGTTTAATGTGTCCCAAGGCCAGGGTGGGGGTGGGGTGGGGGTGGGGGGGGCAGTTTGCCCAGGTGCCTTTGATGCGTGATGAAATTTAATCTCTCCTTCACTCACATCTCTAAGAAGAACCTGTGAGCCCTACATTCTCATTCAGCTGAAATTATTTGTGTTGTCTGGTTTCACTTATACGGACTAACAATATTCCTGTAGCTGTGGTTCCACCCCTTCCACCCCTGGTAGCATGGTATAAGAGCAGAAGGTCCTGAGTCAGAGGTCATGGGTTCAAATTCTGATTCTACTATTTATTACTGGAGTGATGGTGAGCAAGCCATTGGATTTCTTTGAGGCTCACTTTCTACAACTATATACTGACAGTATGGGACTGGAAGAGTCACAATGTCCCTTCCTATTCTGAGTCTGTTCCTAGAATAAGGTACTATTCTTTCATATTTGAGCAATTTGGTTAGGGTAGAAAATGAGCTATTATATGATGAAAAAGAATTAAATCAATTTATGAAAGATATAATATACTATACCTGGGTACATTAGTGGAAGAATGTGACCTAGATTCATGGGTTAACTGTGATATATTAATTTTTCTTGATTCGCCTTATTGTTAAGTAAATGTTGTGCTTTAAAATTAATAGTGTCATGATGATTAATTTCATGTAAACAGACAGCCTGCTGATGGGGGCTTTTGAGCTGATGTGGCAAGTGTATCTTGTGTTTCCCTTAGAATCCTGGGGGAGTTGTAGTTGTAGCTGTGTCATAGTGGTCCCTTTTTGGGAACTCAGACCTCCTGGTATCAGGAGAGGTTGAGGCGATCAAGCCAGAGCAAGACCTCTGACTTCGAACCTTCTGCTCTTATACCGTGCTATCAGGGGTGGAAGGGGTGGAACCACAACTACAGGAATATTGTTAGTCCATTTAAGTGAAACCAGACAACACAAATAATTTCAGCTGAATGAGAATGTAGGGCTCACAGGTTCTTCTTAGAGATGTGAATGAAGGAGAGATTAAATTTCATCATGCACCGAAGGCAGCAAGAACTGTAATTTCACAAGGCGCTGCTTAACCTTTCATTTCAGTGCTGATGGTGAACGGCAAGCAAAAAGACCACGAAGGAAAGAAATGAGGGTGAAGAGCCAGAGAAGATCCTCCACATCCTATCAACATGTTACTGCAACACATAATGACCTCAGTACATATTAAGGGACAAGAAGGAAGAAAATAAGTCTTTATTAAGTACCTACTATGCACCAGGCATTCTCCTAAGCACTTTACAAATATTATCACATTTAATTCTCACAGCAATCCTTTGAAGAAAGTGCTATTATTATTATTATCATTCCGACTTTATAGTTAAGGAAACTGAAGCAGATTAAGTGACTTGCCCCACGTCATACAACTAGAAAGTATCTGAGGTTGTATTTGAGCTCAGGTCTTCTCAACTCCAGTCCCAGTGCTCTATCCATTGTACTAGCTAGCTGTTTGAAAATATAACTCAGTATGAAGAAATTAAAGAACCTGAAGGCTTTCAGACCACTTAGAAGACTCATGCTAGTCTAGCATAAATACTTCCTTCAAGAAGACAAGTCAGAAGGTGCTAGACAGGACAGTCACTGACCATTATTTCTCAAAAGAACAAATTTTCTATAATCTTAAAAGGAAACAATAGGTAGATAGATCTTCAATGGGAAGGTCATGAGTCAGACTCGAGAAGGCAGTCTAGGTTGTGAGCAATGTTGGTAGAAGGAGAGCTCTTGTCAATTGTGTTTTAAGATCCATTGAAACAGAATTATGTGTGTGTGCGCGTGTCTGAGTGTCTGTGTGTGTGTGTGTTGGGGGGTGAAGTTAATTTTACCTGCATAAGCAAGTGTGGCTCTACTGGGAATACATTTTAGGACAGTACATTTTCTTGTTTTACCCTACATATTAAATCACATTTATTTTTAGAGAAACAGTTTTGCTTAATGGGAGAAACACTGGATTTGAAGTTAGAAGCCCTTAGTTCACATCTTAGCCCAGCATCTTACCAACTATATGATTTTGGGAGGAAAGCTCTTCCTAAACCTTAAAGTGCTTTAGAGACATGTTATTTTTTATTAAGTCACAAGCTCTCTAAGTCTGTTTTGTAGGACAATAATACTTGTTGGCATGGAGTCAGGAAGACCTTGAATTCAAATCCAGCCTCAGATACTTACTAGCTGTGTGACCTTGGGCAAGTTAAATTCTAACAGCCTTAGTTTCCTCATTTGCAAAATGGGGGAACAATGACACCTACCTCCCAGAGTTGTTATAAGGATTAAATTAGGTAACATTTGTAAAGAGCTTGGCAAACCTTAAAAAGCACTATTCAAATGCTAGCTACTCATCATCAACATACTATTATACTATGTTAATTATGCTATATAATATTATAATACATAATATCATGTTTGCAAAGTATTTGACATGTGTGATTTCTCCTCCCAAGACTCTTGTGAGGTAAAAACCACAGGTATTATTATCATCTCATCTTTATAGCTGAGGTTTAGAAAGGTTATTGACCCATGGTCACATGAGTAGTAAAGATTGGAGGCAGGATTTGATTCCTGTTTCTTCTGACTCCAAGTTTATACCCCTTTCCTCTAGTGGTTGAAAGTACTTTGTAAAACAGAGGTTCTATGGATATGTGAATTATCATTCACCAGGGAAAAAAAGGAAATGTTTACAGGATATGTGGAGTAGATGAGATTCAGGATGTATGAGATTCAGGATATGTTTCAAAAGTCTTAGTTCAGTTTTATGTTATTAAAGTGTATTGCACTGAGGCTTTTGGGACATCCTGAATTACCTATCTTCTCACACAAATGCAGTAGTCATTTAACATGTAACTTCATCAGTAACATCAATTAACAACTACAACAACAAAAAGCCTGAAAATATTTATCTCCTGAAATCTCTCTTCTTCTCCCACTAGTTCTTGCCAAATGGCTCATATTCAATGTTCCTTTCATCACAGGAAGGTTGGACCAAAGGCCATTTGCAGTCTGGCATACCCTTTCCAATGGATAACTCTATTGGCCCTGAAGAGTGAGCATGCTTCTAGCTGTAATGTGGCCCTGAGATGCAAAGTGTCTCTTCTAAGGTGTAGCTTAATGTGTTCTTTGACTATTAAACAGCGGACTTTTCCATTTCTTGAAACACAATGTGAACTAGAGCTGAAGGAGCCAATTTACTCAGCCAGTCTGGCAGGGAAATTGGTCTCCCATGTTCAGTGGATGCTTAAGTATTCTAAAGCAGCCGCTGACATTCTGGTTTGGCTTGTAAACATGACAAGAAGTCATTCTGTCGTAAAGGACTTTTATTTCCAAAAATAATAAATGATGCAATGCCCTTCCACCCCCTCCACATTTATCTAAACTGTCCAAGATCAAAATGAACTCAGGCTGTCTGTGACAAAGTTTTTAAAGACTATACAACAATAAATTCCTTGCGTGTTGATAAAACTCTTCTTTGCATACCTCAAAGGACTTCATGGACCCTAATTATATATTCTTTAATGTTTGAATGTCTATATTTCAAATGCAAATGTTTTCCTTATCTGTTAAATGAAGAAGGTGGAATATATAGTGCTTTGAGGCCCTGTCTACCTCCAGATTTATGATCCTAACAAAGGTTATAATTATATGTGATTAATATATACTATTAGAAGGCTAATATGTTACTTGAATAATTGGGTGATTTGTTAGACTTTAACAAGAGGAAGTTCCTAATATATCTTCTTAGCTTTTAAGTCTATCTTTATAGACCTCCCCTCCCTTGCCCTGTCTTCCTTTCCCTCCTCCCCTCAGGTTGTGCATCTGACTTTACTGAACAACTGATAAGTTACAGAAATACTTTCATCTAAATGACAGTTGTATGACAGCAGGGAATGACTGACTTTAATCCTCCTTCCCCTTCATTGCTGTTTGTTGTACAGTCATTTTTCAGTTGTGTCTGACCCTTTGTGACCCAACTTGGGATTTTCTTGACAGAGATACTGGAGTGGTTTGCCATTTCCTTCTCTTTTTACAGAGGAGGAAACTGAGGCAAACAGGGTTAAGTGACTTGCCCAGGGTCTCACAGCTAGTAAGTGCCTGAGGCTGGATTTGAATTCAGGTAGATGAGTCTTCCTGATTCCAGGCCTGGCGCTCTATCCACTGTGCCACTTGAAGGCATATACTAGAAGGACATCGGTGTGGTTTGATGGAGAGATCCCAGGATGGGGAGTTTGAGGATCTGGATTAAAATCTTGGATTTCTGCTTCTTTGCTGTTCACCTGTATGACTGTATAAATCACTTCTCTCTATGAACCTCAATTTTCTCTACTGTAGAGTGAGTGGTTCAGCTGAATGTCCCCTAAGGCCACTTTCAGCTCTAAAATCTGTGAATTTACAATCTTAGAGTTCTTCCATTCTCCACCTCTGTCTGATAGTTTAGGAAAAAACTCTCCTCCTCTGTGTGTGAATCAGTTTTGTTGAAGTGTTTTTGTCTTGGGTCAGACCATTACACACTTCTGACTGCTTTCAGTTTCTAAATTACATAAACATTTTCATGCGGAATTCATACTGCATTCAGAAGCGCATGGACTTTTTCAAATTACAGTGAGACGGTGACAGGTGCCTGTTCATAGGGAAAATGCCAAATAGAAATGCTTTCCTGCAAATATCAGATAAGAAAGCATTCAGTGAAGCTGCTTTTTCTTTAAGGATCAACATCATGGTGCAGCTGAGAGATGCCCAGGTTTGGGGCTGGGGGCTGGGAGAGCCTCCATCAGTTACTATGTGAATAACCTTAGACAAGTCAATTGTCACTTGGGGCCTCAGCTTCCCCATTTATAAGATGAGGGCATTGGACCAGAAGACCTTTAATGTTCTTCTCAGATCTAAATCTATGCTTCTTTGATATTTAATCAGGAACACAAACTCTACAATGAATTTTGTTTCCACTTAAAAAAAATCAATTTCTAAATCTTCTACACAACCACATCTATGTTTATACAATAAATAAATGAACAAACAAATAAATAACACAAACATCAGAACCCTTTTGTGACTTCTGCGTAGCCCAAGGTCTGGGCATTTATTTGGTTAATCTGAATCAGTGCTTTTCAGGGCCCAATGGACATTGTGAACTGAATATTGATTATATAGAACTCTATTGACTAAACAAGGCAGTGTGGACTCTCAATCTTTAAAATCTTCAAAGCTTTTGCCTCAAAGTAAAAACCACGACCCACAAAAATTTTGCACCTTCAAATTTGAACATAAAAAGGGGACTACTAGGGACTGAATTCAATTCAACAAGTATTTATTAATTACCTACAAAGTAGAAGGCATGTGTTGGGTGCTAGGGCCACAAAGGAAGATGTGAAAACAATCCCTGCCTTGGGGGAAGGGGGAACTTGCAATTATGCACACAAAAGATCAACACACACATACACATACCATATATATTAATACGAGAGCTATATATACGCATTATATATATGGAGAGAGAGAGAGATGAAGACAGACATGCACAGAGACAGAGACAGAGAGATAGAGAGACAGATACAGACAGACACGACACACACAGAGACAGAGAGAGACAGAGAGAAAGACAGACACACAGAGAGACAGAGACAGAGAGATAGAGAGACAGATACAGACAGACAGACATGACAGAGAGAGAGACAGAGAGAGAGAGAGAGAGAGGGGAAAGAGAGGGAGGGAGGGAGAGAAAGAGGAAGAGAGAGAAGAGAGAGGAGGCGAGGGGGGGGGAGAGAGAGAGAGAGAGAGAGAGAGAGAGAGAGAGAGAGAGAGAGAGAGAGTGGAGAGACAGAGGAGCTAGAAGGTGAGCTCAGAATGAGGGTACTACGTCTTAGGGGGAGAGGCCAGAAAAGGCCTCCTACATAGAATGGGGGAACTCTCATTGTTGAAATGCCCTCCAATGAGGCAGATCTGTAATTTATAGATTTAGAGAGCTGCCTAGGGTTAAGTGACTTACCTGCCATCACACAATTAGAATGCATCAGCAGGAGGATTTGAACCTCCATTCTTCCTGATTCAACATTTGCCTTCTGTCCAAGCTGTCTCTCCCAGGACATACTGGTGAGAATTTGTATGTCAGATATCTTGATCTTTTTTGTTCTCTAGAACCTGGAAGAACTAAACTGGAAGAACTACTGGCATATCACCCTCCTCTCCAACGTTCTGCACTGGGAACTCTCCCCTATGCTGTGTGCCCCCATCCATCCTTTTCAACCCCATAGACATGATGCACACAGGTTCTTTCCATCCCATGGCAGCACAGAATTCCAACCCTGACCTTGTTCTCAATCTTTGTGTGTCTGCCAGAATATTTACAAACCATCTTGATTTTCTGTGAAAGGGACTTGTAATTCCTGAGAGTTAAAACTTCTCTAAAGGAAGCATATAGCAAAATGCCAACCAATCAGCAAGCCAGTAGTGTCTGATAATAGTGCGTGAAATACCTGGCAATGTCTGAGGTGCCTGCTGGGCATGGGCACACGTGGCTATAGTACAAAAAGGAAAGAATAGGCTCTGGATACCAAGGATTCCATTCAGATTTGGCCTCTGATTCTTCCTATGTGACCTTGGGAAAGTCACAACCTCCCTAGGTCACAGCTTATTCCTTTGTAGTGAAAACATAATTTTCATTGTAATGAGATGATTGGACTAAATCATCTCTGGGGTCCCATCTGGCTCTAAATCTAGAATGCTTTTTGTTAAAAAACAGAATATGTGATTTTATCAGTATACGGAGTTTCTAGAGAGAAATTTCCTTAATCAATGCAGAATGATACCTTTTTCACCAAATTAAAAAAAAACAACTTCCTGATAAATTGTTTGATTGACATATATATATAATATATATAAACACATCTGTGTATGTGTATGTGTATCTATCTATATAATACACATGTACATACACACACATATTTTAAAGTGAAATAGAAACAGCCATCTAGTACATCTAGTACAGCCTTTGTAACATAAACTTCTATTTGACATTCAGGGCCTGTCACAACTTGGCTCCAACAGGCTGGACAGTCCGGCCTTCCTGCCCATTCCTTTCTTCTATATGCACTGAGGTCCAGCCAAACTGGTTTTCTTGCTGTTCCTCACACATGGCACTCCTTCTGTGCTTGCAATGCCTATGTCCCATGCTTGGAATGCACTTCCTCTGAATCTCTTTCTACAAGGTACAACTACATCAGTCACCTCTTACATGAAGCCATTCATGAACTTTCCAGCAGCTAGTGCCTTCCTCTCCACAAATTATCTAGTATCTATTTTGTATATATTATGTAAGTGTTGTGTCTTAGCTGCCTGGCTAGGCTAGACTGTAAGCATCTTGAGGGAAGGAACTGTTTTCACATTTATTTCTGTATTGCCAGTGCTTAGCATAGCGTCAAACATAACAGGTACTTAATAAATGCTTATTGAATGACTGATGATTTCCCACTCAAACCTGTGCCCTTCACAGCTCTCCTGATTTTGGTGTAGGCTCGGATTAGACCATTCTGTCACATGAGTGCAGAAGCCTTTCAGTTAAATCAATTGAGAAGAAAACTTCTGGGGGGCATTCTCTGTAATTATAGAATGTGTTACAAAGGGAGTTCTTTATAAGCTTCACATGACATACATGTAAAAAGGTGGTGACTGATGTGGGAAACTCAGTCATCTGCTAAGTAAACCACATGAACATGAATTTCCATCACACATAGTCCCAGACTAGGAATTCTCTGGAACAACTGATTATCACAGCAGTTAGGCTTTCTTTTCAGGGTTTCCTTCCTTCCTTCCTTCCTTCCTTCCTTCCTTCCTTCCTTCCTTCCTCCCTTCCTTCCTTCCTTCTTTTTCTCCTTTTCTTTCTCTAAGGATTATTGAGCTATGGAACAAACTGAGAAATACTTGATTTGCTAAATCATCTGCCTCTGCTACAGTTGCTACTCTTGGAATTCTAATATGTATAAATACGTTTGAAGATAACAATATTGGGAAAACATTATGCATGATAAAATCCTACTTGTTTTTTTTTTTTTTTAGCATGAATTAGACTATAAACTTTAAATTTAGAGTAGAATCTGATGGAGGAATCAGGGATATTTAGTATAGAGAAGAGAAGACTGGTGGGGGGAGGTGCCCGATAGGCGTAGCCAAGTTGGGAGTCAGCCAGGCAGAGGGATGCACCAGGAGTCAGGAAGACTTGAGTTCAAACCTAGTTCAAACACTTAACAACTGTGTGAGATCATTTAACTGCTGTCTGCCTTAGTTTCCTCAACTGTCAAATGGGGATTAATAATAGCATCTCCCTCTCTGGGTTGTTGTGAAGTTAAAAGGAGAGCTATGTAAAACACTTTGCAAACCTTAGAGTGCTATAGAAACATCAGCTGTTCTCATTCGGGGGGGTTGTCTTTCCAGAGAGGGAAAAGATTTGTTCTGTCTGGCCCCAGAGGGCAAAACCAGGAACGTTGGGTACAAATTACAGAGAAATGAGGCCTGAGGTAAGGACAAAATTTCCTAAAACTTTAAGTAAGGATTCTTAACCTGAAATCCAGGAACTCGGTTCCAAAAATCTTATTTTGATGATTATTCCAATAGAATTGATTTCCTTTGAAATCCTACGTATTGTATTTATTTAAAAAACATTATTCTGAGTTGGAATCCATCACTTTTATTAGGCTGCTATAGAGTCCATGAAAAAGAAAAATTAGTAAGTTTGACTTAAAGCTATCCCAAAGTGGAACTGGGGTGCTCTGGGAGGTGTTGGTTTTCTCTTCCTCGGGTCTCTTTAAGCAGAGAATCCAATTACACAGAGAAATGAATCAGACCTGGAACCTGTGAAATCCCATGTGATTTTAGCCTTTACTTTAGCCATTCTTCCTGGTATAAAATGTCTGCACTAAAATCAACACTCAAATTTAGGCCATCTCAGATCAAGTAGATAAACCCAGATAAGGGCTCTTCTCTTGACAATGACAGAAACAGGATCATTGGAAATCCAAGGGAGTAATGAAGCCTAAATTACCTGGCTTTCTCTGAATGATCTGATTTATTTTCTACATCTATTCCTATTTCCAAATTCCATTTTTGTAGCCTGATGATTAGACACCTTGGCTCCTGGAACCCACCTCTGACCTGTATGTCTCTATTCTTTCTACCCTAAAATGTTCTTTACCCTGAAGTGGAAGTTATTATTTTTCTTTCCCGGATTTTGACCACAGATGACATTCACTGAAGCCCACCTTCTTCTGCACTACATATAGACTTCTTACCATGCCGTTTATTAATAATCATTTTTTAATTTGCATCCTCCATTCTAATTGGGCTGGTATTTCCTCCTTTTAGCATTTTGTGATTTTTTTTTTCAACCTCTAGCTCTTACAACAGTTTAAACTGACATATACACCAGGGGCTCTTTTTAAATTCCATTTCCCTATCATAAAAATTTTTGAGCATGAACCCTTAATATGTGTATATTTAATAAACTACATAGTACACTATGGAAATTATACGATATACTATTAAACTAACATGCATGTACATTATAAAACAAAAATATAGATTAAAAAGCACAAGATAAAGATGAAATAAACAATAAATAATTTTATTTGTTAATGGTACAAAATCTTGTTTGCTTTCAGATTGAGAGCAATGTGATTAAACATGCTTCACTATTTTAAAAACCTTGGTTTAATACTTTATGGTTCAGAGATTTGAAGGTCAGGTTCTAAGTTCTGTTTATTTTGTTGTTTTGTTTTCATCACTGCCATAGCTGAAAAAGATGACTGACAAAGATGACGTGATTCAAGGGTATTGTTGGCTACCCTCGTGACAATAATTTTCCAATTCTGTCCAACAATTATGCAAATATAAAAATTTTGGTTAATAAAGCTTCCTCTTCCCTGAGGTCTATCAGTTGTTTTTTCAAACTAATCTACTAAAGTGTCACATTTCTCTATTTTTAACAAATGGATTCAAGACCCACTGAAAGATTTTATTTGCAAGATTTTTAAGCAGGTTAGGAAATTCTGTTTCTAAGTCTCTAACATGCTCAGATATGAGATTTTATTGGTGATATGTTATTTTTGGCAACAAAATCGTAGTTCGATAATAATGGTAACTCCATACTATCATTAGCTAGTATCTCAGGGTACAACAGTACTCATAAGGAGAGGTTTATTGTTAGCTACAGTGAACATATATGCAAATTTCAAGTAATCTTCTCGATAAAAAAACCTTTTTTGGGGCTAACTTCACAGATTTGATGAGATTCGCATTGTTTTCACCTTGTAATATGACTGATGAAGAACTGAGGTAAGAAGTCTACAAGTATATAAGAAGATAGTTCTGTCATTTTCCATTTTGCAAGAGCTTTGTTAGAACTCCATAATATAATCTATAAACTTACTTAACTGCGCAATGTAGTAATAAGTTGCAATATGTTCAAACTGAGTGAGGGATTCCCTGTCAACACTCCATCTTACATAAATCACACTCTTCTTTCAGAATATCTTGTGTATTGTGAATGACACATGACCATTCTGACATTGAGACTGAATGAAAGCCTAAATGCCTATCTACATATTAAACATTAGCAAAACTTAATTTATTTTTTCAGATTATAAATAGTCAATATTTTCTTCTTGTACCCTAATAGACGATCTTGTGTTCTAGGGAAGGCTTCCTCTTATTCTAGTTACCTCCTCGGTAAGTTTCCCTCAGATAAAGATCTCTTCAAGTAACCATACCTATCTTCCATCATCAAAATCCTTTTATCTTCATTTTTTTGGTGTGTAATTGCAAAGCCATGTGACTGACCTAAACACATTATAGACAAAACATTAACAAAAAGAACCAGAGAAAAGGGTGTCAAGAAATGTACAAGTCAAAAAGATGGTTTGGTCCAATGGTGAGATTGAGGTGTAACTAGAGTCTGGCATATGTACAGACCTTATTAGTTTGCTAAGACAGTCTCATACATATGAAGGACACTAAGGAACTGCTTTCAGGACAATCATGAGGACTGGAGCGTGTGTGGACAAGCTCTTTTCTGTTCTAGGTTCAGGAAATCGAATCTTCAGACTGGACTAGTAGCTCTAGCTATGGAGATCTAGAAGTTGAGGAATTCAGGCTGGATGTTATGGCTACCCCAGTATTGAGGCCCTGCATAGTAAAGGTCTAGAAACATAGCCTGGAAGAACCTGTCAGCAAAACTGGTTTTGGATGTGAACTTGGTGGGACTAAGGCTAGGTAGGAGATGAGCAGGGGCACCATTTTATATTCAAGGAAACCATGTTCCAGAGAGGTAAAAGTAACTTAACCATTATCATAAAGGTAGTTATGGCATAGTGCCTAGATTTGAACCCAGATCCTCTAAACTTCAGTTTCCTCATCTGTAAAATGCAGATTAATAAAACCTGTCTACTTTACAGGGTTGGTGTAAAAATTAAAGGAAGTAGTTAAATTAGTCGAAATTAATTAAAGGAGGTATATTAAAGGGAAATATTACTCTGGAAACTGAAGCACTACATAACTATAAAGAATTATTGTAAATGGTCACATTTAAGTGAATGTTCTTGCTTGGAAGATGAAGAGAACATATTATTTCTTTTTTGTGGCTTGAAAGAAATGTCCTCGACTTAAAGTCCACCATTAAATCTGAGTAATTACAAACCAGGGACAAGAAAATTTCCTACAATCCTGGGCTGCTTTTTTATTTCTTCTCATGGAGTGCTCAGTGAGCCTGCATTTTCAAGGCCATTGATTCCCAGAACAGCCAAATACACCAGGCTCAAGCTGTTTCTTGTATACCTCAAGAAGAAAAAAAAAATTCTCATTTCTCAGGACTTTAATTAAAAAAAAAGATATTTGATCTGCTCTCTCCAGCACCAAAGAGAGGGCATATTTCCTATTCTAAGTCAATATGTAGCCCTTAGAGATCCTTATGTACAATTTGGTGACCCCTATTTCTATTTGAGTTTGACACCAATGAGCCCCTTGGGTGCTCGATAAACAGTCGTTGAATTGAATTGGGTCACAGAGTACTAGATCTAGAACCAGAAGGAAATTCATAGACCATCTAGTACAATCCTTTCATTTATTGTTGAGAAAAATGAGGCTGAGAAGCTCTTAAGTGACTCCCAGATAATATTAGAAAGGGATTTGAACTCAAGTTTTCTGTACCATCATCTGTCCCCTAAAGCAGTGCTGACTTTGTAAGAGACACTGGAGTGGAAATTGGAGGAAACTGGGAAAAATGTCTTTACAAGTGTTTCTGATAAAGACTTCATTTCTTTTCTTTCTTTCTTTCTTTCTTTCTTTCTTTCTTTCTTTCTTTCTTTCTTTCTTTCTTTCGCTTTTTGGAGAGCAATTGGGGTTAAGTGACTTGCAGAAGGTCACATGGCTAGTAAGTGTTAAGTGTCTGAGGCCAGATTTGAACTCAGATACTCCTGACTCCAGGGTTGGTGCTCTATTCACTGCACCACCTAGCCACCCCACAGATTTCATTTCTTGAATATATAGAGAACTGAGTCAAATTTATCAGAATATGAGTGATTCTCCAATGGATGAATGGTCAAAGGATATGAACAGGCAATTTTCAGCAGAAGTCAAAGCTAACTATAGTCATATGAAAAAAATTCTCTATTGATTAGAGAAATGCAAATTAAAACAACTGTGAGGTTCCACCTCATACGTATCAGATTGGCTAATATGTCAGAAAATGAAAGTGATAAATGTTGGAGGGGTATGTGGAAAAATTGGGATGCTAATTCTCTTCACATGGTACCTGCCCTCTAAGAATTCAATTTGATTGTATATGTAGAGTACCTGTTAGATGCAAAGGAATACTCAAGGTGCCAGGTGCTGTGCCAGACACTTTACAAATATTATCTCATTTGATCCTCACAGCAACCCTGTGAGGCAGGCATTATTATCCCCATTTTACTGTTGAGAAAACTGAGGCAAACAGGGATTCTGAGACTTGTTCAGGGTCATGCAGCTAGAATGTATCTGAGGCCATATTTGAACCCAGGTCTTCCTGACTCTAGGACCAGCTCTCTATCCATTGTGCTGTCTGCCTGTTTCCAACAGCAGAAGCAAGAGTTGGCAACAGATTGAATGTGTGTGTGTTTGTGTGTGTGTGTGTGTGTGTGTGTGTGTGTGTGTGTGTGTGTGTGTGTGTAGAAGGTTGATGGAGAAGAAAGAAAAGATTCTGAAGTTGTGATCACTTGTATAAGAGGAAGGATAATAGTGTCCTTGACAGAAAAAGGAGAATCTGGAGGAGCAGAAAGTTTGGGAGAAAATATGAGAAATTTTTGCAAGGGAGAAAATTATACATTCTATTTTAGACATTTCAAATTTTAGATATCAGTGGACTTCTAAATGGATCTATCTAGTGGGCAGTTGGTAATGCAGTCTGGGAATTAAGGAGAGATATTAAAGCTGGACATATAGATTGGAGAGCTATTTGCACAAAAATGGTGATGGAACTCATAGTGGCTGGTGATATTCCCAGGAGACAGTGGAAAACAGAAGAACTGTCAGAGGAGACAGGAGAAGTCAGAGAATTAGGATGAAAACCACAAGCATGGTGTTCTAGGAAGGAGTGCAGATGAGTGGGTTTGCGTTCACAGTACTCTTGTCCCCTACAAATTATATGTGCTTTCTATATAGTTAACACATGGTGTCTCTCTCAACAGCATGTAAGCTCTCTCAGGGAAGAGACTGCTTCATTTTTTATCTCTGCATCTCCAGTACTGAGCACAGTGCCTGTCACTGGGAGATGTTTAAAAAAATGCTTTTTGAGTAATTGAACCATCTACAAGATGGTAGTGAGTCCAAGGAGAATGAAGACAGAAAAGGAGCCATCAAATTTATCAGTTAGGAAGTCATTAATGGTGGTCAAGAGTGGAAATTTCAGTGGACAAGGATGAAAGGTAGATTATAAGAGTTTTGGGGGAGTTATGAGGTTGTTAGGAAGTTTGTTAGTGAAAGTGAAGAGAATGAATGAATGAAATGGATAAGTGATATTACATCTCTTGCCTTTACAATGAATGGGGGAGGAGTGGGAAGGAGAGAATTTAAAATTTAAAATTTAAAAATTCAAAATAAAAAAATGCTAAAAATAAATAACAAATTTTAAAAATAAAGAAGAGAGATAGGGTAATGGCATACGAGAACATGAAGTTCAAAGGAAAAGGAAATGCTTGTAGGAGATGGGAAAGGATGCAGTAGAAGAGTGATTGCCAATGCATGATGGAAGGGATGACTAATGGAATAAGGCCATAGTAGAGATGGAACAGAATATCATCTCTTGAAGACAGGGACTATTTTCTTATCATATTTGTGTCTCTAGCATTGAGCACATTGCTTGGCACATAGTTGATGTTTAATAAATGCCCGATGATTGATACAGGAGAGTAGTCAGGGAAATTCTAGGGTTCAGTAGACATTTGTCAAATGTTTGTTGAGTTAAAATGAATAACTTGAGCAAAAAGTTTATTGAAAGATGCCATTGAAATGTCCTAAAGAAAATGGACAATCAACATTTATTGCTGTCACACTGAATTATGATTTTCTTAGAGTCCCATGCAATGGTAATTGTTATTGTTTAAAGAAGGATGCTTCACTCAGCAAGTCAGCTTATAATATGATGCTGCAACTAGAATTTAGAAGAGCCTAGATGAATGGAAGGTCTCAGAGTGACTCATAGTAAACAAGAGGCCCCACATAGGATGAACAATGGCCTGATGGGTGGGTCTTCCCTCCCCAGCCTCTTTAATATATTTTCATATTGGCTGGAAAGATTATAGCCCATAGATTTCAAGATTCATTTCAATTCAATTCTCGATCTCATGCTAAGCACTACCATAATATTAAGACCCCACGATGATTTTCTTGATCTGTTTTAAAGGGACAGAAATTTCCAACTAATTTCTCAAAAGGTTCATTTGTCAATAGACCTTAGGCAAGATGAAAAATGAGTGAAATACTCCACGTGAAGACCAGAAATCTTTAAACATTTGTTCCTCTTCCCAAATAAACTGACCATCCATTATCATCAATGATTAATTCCATATAGAACTCCAATGAATGCCAATAAGGTCAGGTATTAGCATGGTGACATAATTGAAAGTGGTTACTGTAGAAAACATTTTACAAATTGACATGGCAATTTTGTTTATCAGTGGCATTTTCGTAAAGGTTGACAATGACTTACCGGTATCTTCAACAGAGAAGTAGAAAATATCACTGGTTGCATTGCCACCCTCTTTCAAGACATAGCAGAGCTTCATCTCATCAATATCAGCTGAAAAAAAAAGTATCTCTTGGTAATTTTTGTCCAATGAGATGTTGGAATAATATAAACTTTGAAATACTTTAATATAACAATTGTTCAATAAAATTAATAATAATGTCTAAACCGAAGCAATAGCTATATATTTTTAAAATTTTCGTAAGTATTCCAACATAGCTCAATTCAAACATTATTGCACACTGCATGTATATTACATACTACATGCAATGCATTAAACACATAGTTACATCTAGCAAATAACTATGAATTCCACAATGTTTTGGTACTCCATAGAGGGCTAGATCTGTTTCCTTTCTGTTCTTTTTCACAAAGTTTAACACAAGCCTCTCAAGGTCGAATTAAAGTAACAATGTTTGTTGAAAGAAGGAAGAACAAAAAGGGAATGAAAGAAAAAAGAGAAAGAGAAGAAAGAAAGAAAGGAGAAAGGGAGAAATAGAGAAGAGAAAGATCAGTAAAATAAATCATGTTCGTCTGAATGCCTATTCTATTAGAATTTTAAGAATTTATCATCCAGGTCTGAAATAGTGATTTTTTTTTTACATGTTGTTTACTAATCACTTTAAAAAAGAGTGTTTTGGTCAAAAGGAGCTATACTTCTTACTGCTTTATATAATTATTTATACTCACATGAATTTGGCAAAGAAAATCATGAATATGAATAGGTGTTTTCATTCTTATAAAAAAATGTATCCGAACATGTTTAGGAAAACAGTGATGAAGGGTTACTACTTCCCCTTTTATTAAGTCAACCCTTTTGTTATTCAGTTTTACTCATGATGTGTCCTGTCCACCCCCAACACAATATATATACCGCTACACATGCATACCTGAATATAAATGAATGCAAATATAGAGTTACAAATAGAACTGAAAAATAAAGCATATTCTTGAGAGGAATATTACATACGGGTCTTTCCCCTCTTCTCTGGGTCACCATCCACATGAGATACAGATATAACCCACAGTATGTTCTTAATTCATTCTGTGTTTATTTTGTAGAAACTACATTTAGACAAAGAATACGACAGATTAAAAAAAATCCACAATACATGCATGGGTGAGGAAACACTGTTTCCCCAGGCAGTTGGCTAAGTTACTAACAGACCCGCTAACTGGGAGGCCATTTTTTAAAGAAAGGAAAACAAGAAAGGTAGTCGAATCCAACACAACATTAAATTGGATTGGTCTAGATGCTCCTACTGGTCAGTGTGAGCGGAGCACTGTGATTTCATTAGCGTGTTCAGGCTGGAAAGGATCTTTTGGGTGGGTGGGGGTGGTTGTATAGCAAAGAATTATACAGGGTGCCTTTCATCTGCAACATAAAACATGGATAAGAAGCTTCCAGTTTGGGGGTCTGCCCATTATACCCAGCAATTGCTAACAACTTGCACTTAACTCTGTTATTACATTATGGTAGTTATACTGTTTTCCTCTTTGTCCAAGCATTTGTATATTCTTATTAAATGACTATTTTGCTGAAATAGGATTGTTGCATTTAGTATTAGCCAAAGGAATTTTATGTTGCAACATATGAAAGAATGTTAGAGCTAGAGCACCTGAATTCAAATTCTGACTCTGCTTATTGTCTGTGTGACCTTGGGCAAGTTATTTAACCTCTCTGGGTCTGTTTCCTCACCTTTAAAATGAGATAATTGGTTTAGATAATCCCTAGAGTTTCTTTTAGTTCTAAAGTTATGATCCTATGATTCTACAGTCCTATCGTAGGGCAACTTTCCTTGAAGCCAAGCAATCTAAGCAACTGAAGAGGAGAAATTAAGGGTGTATAGTTGAGGCAAATAGACACAGTCCATACTAACCTTGTATAAACATCTTAATGTTGCCATTTCCAAGGCCAACGTGAATGAGGTTGCCATGTTCTGGTCCACTGGTGACTGTATACTTTAGAAGTTTATGCGGACTGTCTTGATCCTTTGCTTTAAGAGATTTTCTGGTGATCAGGAAGCCCAAATGGCCAGTCTGAAGAATCCTTAAAGCTGAGGCACCCTTGTTGACCACAATCTCGGGTACTCCATTATCCAAGGAATTGATCTGGATCTTCATCACCTGGGGCTTGTGTGTTGCCAAGACGGTGTCTGGGAAGATGTAGAAATCTGTATGTGTGCCATCTGTCACAATGAAAGAGAAACTGTCCTCAGTGGTCTCTGTGCCATCATGCAAGTAACTGATCAAATTCTTATTCAGGTCTTGTTTGGTGAAGCTGGTAATGGGCTGGCTGCCATTATACAGAATTTGTCCATGAGTGGGGATGTGGGTAATTGTGAAGCGTAGATGGCCATCTGGGCTGTCCACGTCCTTAGCTGACAATTCAAATGGAGTAATCAACTTTCTCTCCCCTTCCTGTACCAATAAGTGGTGAATGGTCAAGACAGGCTTCTTGTTATTCACGTCAATGATAGAGACATGGAAAGTCTGGAATATAGTATTGTGGCCATTGGTCACCTCAAACGCAAAGCTCTCCATCTTTACCTCATCTTCTACAGTGTGGACATAGGAGATTTTGTTGCCAGCCAGTTGAAGTTGGGTAAAAGAATCAACAGGCTTCCCAGGAAAGTCAGAACTTTCTAGGTGTCCTTGACTTGGGGCACGGGTGATGCTGAAGCATAACTGTTCATCAGGGCTATTGATGTCACTAGCACTGAGAAGATCAGTGGTGAGGGCCACTCTGCCACCTTCTTTCAGGGTCACCCCTTTATTGGTCACTTCAGGAAAAACCTTCTCTGTGCCACTGATAGTGACATAGAAATACCTATCTATTAAGGGGTTAATTCCATCAGTCACATCAAATTTGATTAGATCCTGAACCCCTTCTAGGCCTTTGTGGCTATAATAGATTAAGCCCTGGTCAATTTCAGACTGTGTGAAGTTCATACCTAGAGTAAGGTTGTTCCACACCTTCCCTCCAGGCTCAAGGACCTTCTGTAGAAGTCCTTGTCCAGGCCCTGATCGAAGAATGTAAGCCAGGTCCTTGTCATTTGAGTCAAGGTCTGTGGCCTTGAGGACCCGGTTGGTTATGACTTTGGTCTGTCCAATGTCCACTTCCAGTCCATCATTGATGGTCAGCCTTGGGGTCTCATCATCCACCAAGATCACTTTGATTGGTATTTTCCTATGGAT
Source organism: Pseudochirops corinnae (assembly GCA_028646515.1). Lineage (NCBI taxonomy): Eukaryota > Metazoa > Chordata > Mammalia > Diprotodontia > Pseudocheiridae > Pseudochirops > Pseudochirops corinnae. The sequence goes on along the minus strand of CM053592.1, from coordinate 73,205,112 downwards.
CATGTGTTTCCCATCAGTCACCCAAACCTCAAAGCTGTCCTCTTTGGTCTCTGAGTCGTCATGTTCATATACAATGGTGGAGGCTTCTTGAATCTCTTCCAGGGTGAAGCTATGGACAGGTTGGCTTCCAGTGGCCAGCTGCTGCACAATTCTTCTGTTTTGGGGGAGTACTGTGATCTGAAATTGTAGCTCATCTGGTGGCAGGTCAGCATCAGCACTATTGAGCAGAGGAGTGTCTATAACTACACTCATCCCTTCCAGCACCACAAATTCATGGGTGAAAAGTTCTGGCTGTTCATCATTGGTAGGCAAGATGATGATGGGGAAAATGTAGTTGGGAGAGAAGTTGACACCATCAGAGCAATAAAAAGTGGCTTGATCCTCCCGTGGTTCTACCCCTTTGTGGATACTTTGGACATAATTGATGTGTCCCAGGCATATATCCTTGATAGTAAAGGCACTGATAGGATTGCCAACCTGGGACTTCTCTGAGCCAGGGGCTGGAGAAATATTTTCCAGGTAGCCAAATGAAGGCTGACCAATGATAGTACACAAAACATCATCATGGGGGGTATCCACATCCTTAGTGTCTAAATGTCTCAGGGTCAAGGAGCTCTTCCCACCCTCAGGAACACTGAATAGCTCCCCCACTTTCACTTCAGGAGGCACACTATCTATGGGTAACACAGTAACCTGTACTTGTACACCCTCCACTAGTTTGCCCTCTACCACCCAGATATCAGAGTGGTCAGATATTGTAAGGTTGAAAGCATCATGCAGTGTCTGCATGCCAATCTCACCTCCAGTGTGGGCATAGGCTACTGCCCCATTGATAAGATTATCTTGGGTGAATTGCTCTGTGGGCAACCCATTCACCAGGATAATGCCCAACTTTGGGGATTTCTCTATCATGAAGGTCAACATAAGACCATCTGTGTCCTTATTTGCACTCTGAATGATACTTGTGGTCATCTCTGTGGCCCCATTCTCTAGAACCTCAATGGAAGTACCCACCCAGGCACCTCCAGAGATGGTGATCTCATCATCAATAGTCTTTACAGTAATTCGGACAGTAATGGGCAGATGGTGGACTGTATCACTCACAATCAACATGAAGGCATTGTTGGTGGTCTCACTGCCACCATGTTGATAGGAGACATGTCCATTAACAATATCATCCCTCATAAAGTAAGTACCGGGGACCATGACTCCTTCTAAGTAAAGGAGATGACCATATTAGGGGCCCTGTGCTAACGTGAACACAATCTTGTCAGCATCTGTGTCTGGGTCTGTAACATCCAGTTCCCTACTGGTCAGAATAAAGCTCTTCCCCTCTTGCACAGTGAAGCCACTGTTGGTAACCTCTGGGGGTTGGTTGTTCACAGGTTGCAAGAACAAACTGAAGGTACCTGGCACAGAATTGCCTGCAGCATCCTTCACATGGTATGTGAACTGGACAACTCTCAGAGCAATGCCTACTTCTTGCTGGGGAGGCTGGTAGGCCACCTTGTGGTGATTCACCTGGGCCTGGGTGAACTGTGTGACAGGTGTTGTCGGGTCATCGGTAAGCACAATTTCCCCAGCTGGGACAGAGTGGTTATCATCTATGTCTGTAGGAGGTGTCAGGAGTATATATTGCAAATGCTAGTCATCAGAATCTAAGTCTGTATAGCAAAGAAATTTCTTTTGGAAAGGAGTGAGCTGGTATTCTTTCACAGTCATCTCTAAGCTCACTCCTGGATGCAACTCTGGGCTCAGAACATCCACTGGCTGCACCTTGATGGTGAAGAAGTATTGACCTGATTGGTTGGGGGGGTCATGGTCATCCTGCACATGGAACACCAGTTGATCTATCATGGAGCTAGGGTGATGGGGTCCAAGATGGCGGTAAAAGAGCCTCCCTTCCAGGATGTCTTGCTGTAGCCATTCAGTTACCACCTTTTCATATAGTCCCTCTTTTTCTACATAGGCCCAGTCTTGCCCTCCTTCATCCATCAGGGGTGGGGGAGGCTCAGTTTGGCGCAACAGGACCTCTCCTAGGTGCTGCATTGTGAGGAAGGAACTGGTGTCTGGGCCCCACCTTCTCTCTCCCTCCTTCCCTTCCAGGACTGGCCTCTTTAGTACAAAGCGAATGGTTGAGTCTTCAGAATCAATGTCTGTGGCACTAAGAACAAAGCGGGAAATTTGAACCACTTCGCCCTCAGCCAAGGAGAGCCCAGTATTGGTATTAACAATTGGGGCCTCATCATCATCGGGGACAATAGTGATGGAAAAGAGGAATTCTACATCATGGAGCCCATCACCCATGTGGAAAATGATGTTGTCGCTGTAGGTGTCACTGCCGTCATGCTGGTAAATCACTCGTTCTGCAGTCAGGTCTGCTGATGTGAAATATCTGCCCTCTGTATGTGCTCCAAGAATCACCAGCTGTCCATGCCTCAAACCCTTTGCTATGGTCACCTTTACCTCTTCCAGGTTGTCTTTGTCACTGATCTCCAAGCTCCGGACACTGGACAGAGGCCGAGACTGACCTTCAAACACTAATAGTCCCTGGTTCGGAGAAGCCACAGGGGCCAATGTATTCATGGGTTTCACTACAACCATGAAGGCAAATGGGTCAGAGGCAGCACCATCCGCATCCATTACCTCCAACTCCAGTTGGAAAAGGCGCTCCTGTTTGGAATCATCAGTAGGAGGCTGGTAGGCAATCTTCAGCTCCCTTAGGTCCCGCTGAGTAAATGAGGTGACTAGTTGGCTTAAGGGGTCATCAGTATTGATCAAATAGCCTTGCTGCCTATGGGACTCAGGAAGTGCAGTGGGAGAATTGAGGATTTTAAAGACCAAGTCATCTGAATTGGATTCCAAGTCCTCAGCTGCTAGTGATTCTAGAGTCAGAGCGGTCAGTACAAACTGGTCCACCTCCATCATCATCATGGCTCCGAAGCTAGGCCTGGGTGGAGTGTTCTCTGTTCCTTCTTGAACTCTCACTAGCATCTGGAAGTGCTCCTGGGCCAGGATCCTGGCTAGTCTAATGTCTCCCTCCTTTTCTGGACCTAAGATCTCCACCAGGAAGGGCACGTAGTCCCAACTGGGTGACCCGGTACTGGCTGTGTGTTGGTAGTGCACCCCTGCCATCAGGAAAGCCTGACAGTCCATTTCCCTCCCTGGGGGCAATGGGTCACCTGAGTGGCCCACTAACCTTCCATGCCTGGGCAAAGGGCCACTTTCCTGAGGAAGCGGGGTGAGGCGGCACGTTGGAGGGACCCCATCTGGAGAGGAAGCAGTGAGAGAAGCAGTGGAGAAGTTCAGCACCCTGTGGTCAATGGCGTTGCTCAAACCCTGCAGCTTGTCCACGGTTAGGGGTAGGTTGTGCGTGACCACTTCGAGCTGCGTGAAGTCCACGTCCACGGGCATCGTGAAGGGCAGCACAAGAGTCTCGCTCGGGGAATCGTAGCGCAGCTGCAGTCGGAGCCGCTGGCGTGCAGGGCTGCTGGCGCCAAAGTGAGTGAAGCGAACTTGTTCCGGCCCGAAGGAGCACGGGAAGCTGTCTGGGGAGAGCGCACCCAGCGGTGGAGAGCCTGCAGCCACTCTGCCTCTTTCCTTGCCTAGTACCGTCACCACACAACGGTCCCCGGGCCGTACACAGATCACCAGGTCCCGGGTCGGATCCAGCCACATGGAGCGGCCCAAGGGGACACGGAGACCTGGCGGGGCGGCCAGGATGCCTGCGCCCTCGGAGCGGCGGCTGCCAGCGGCGAGTACTAGTCCCGGCACCGAGAACTCAGATTCCGGTGTTTGCGCTCGTAGTGCCGGGCAACACAGCAGAAACGCAGCGAGCACCATCAGCAGCTGGTGGGGAGTGCCCAGGGGGCGATGCCAGCCACCGGTCATGTCTCTCGGTGGCTGGGATCCGCAGCTGCTCAGATAACCAGGTTGGCAGCTGCGGCTCTGCCTCTTCAGCTGGAGCTAGCACTTGGAGCAGAGCTAGCGCAAGCGGCTGAGCCTCAGCTGCTGCAGGTAGCAGCCGAGAAAGGGAGAGGAGGGGTCCTAGACTAGTCCTTGGCTCCGCCCCCTACTCCTTCCTTACTCCCAGCCCCAGTGGCGCGCAGACGCCCCATTGCTAGCTGGACTGGAGCCTGGAGAATGAGTCTAGGATGTGGAGGGAGACCTCTCATTTCTACCCTCTCCCTCCCGCCAAGCACTCGGGTCAACAGCTGTCTCCCGGACGGGAGGACGAGCTCCTAGATCCACCTCCTATCCAAAACGCTGCACTTGACAGCATCAGCGCTTAAAAGAGATGGAGGAATAACTCACCTTTTACTCATGGCCCTTAAGCAGACTTTCGGACAGAGCCCCACGTTGCAAATCCCTGAACATTTTCTGATGCTCAACTCCGAAGAGAGACAGACTTCTAGCACCCAGGGCAGCGATCTCCAGTTATCTCTGAGGATTTTCTGAGTCTCTGAATCTTGAAATACTTCTGTCAGTCCTACTATCTTCTGTAGGTTTGTTTTAATAGTTTATGGTTTCTAAAACGAGAAGCAAAGGTTATCAGCTGTTTGTTTATATTTCTACTCAAAAATTTGTGACACCCCCCCCCCCCCATGATAAAATAGTGGTTTATGTAAGTCTGAGTGAGGAGGTAGGTTATCAGGGGCAGAGTCAAGAAGTTAAAAAAAAAAATGTGACTCCCATATATTTCTTTGTGGTGAATGCTATGCATCAAAACAATAACTTGTGTAAGAAGGTTCTTCCTAGTACTTAAATCATTTATTGCAATAAATTACAACATCAGGTGTTGAGGGAGCCACATTCACAGGCCACTTAATGAATGTATATGTGTGTGTATTTTTGTATATGTATGTATATATACCCAGATACATACACACACAAACACATATATATCCTGAGTTCTAATCTGGCCTCAGACATGATATGTGTGAACCTGGGCAAGTCACTTAACCCTGTTTGCCTCAATTCCTCATCTGTAAAATGAGTTGGAGAAGGAAATGGTAAATCACTTCAGCATCTTTGCCAAGAAAATCCCAAGTGACATCACGAAGAGTCAGACACAACTGAACAAAAAATCTCTGACTCTCTCTCTCTCTGTCTCTCTCTCTCTTTCTGTCTGTCTCTGTCTCTCTCTCCCTCTCCCTACATATGTGCATAACAAAGGGACTGCCAGAGAGCTACAGAACACTGATGCCACAGTCATCATACTTTATTTTAATTGGCTCTTGATCTATGAGAAGCAGGGTAGTATAGTGCATGGAGGTCTGGCCTTGAAGTCACCATCTACTCAAACTCAAATCCAATCTCCAACACCTACTAACTGTGTGAAGTGTGTGACTATGGGATGATCACTTAATCTTTCACTGCTCCTACTCCTCAAACTGCTTATCTCCATGGAGTTTCCACACTGGCACAATAAATTTGCTTTAAGTTTTAAAATAGTATTATTAGCAAAAAGTTTCAAAGAAACTCCCCCATCTGAACCTGTGAATTCACCAATACAGGGAACTCTGGGCGAGAAACTTCCCGTACCAGTGTAAACTGGTACCTCTCTGCAACTTTGAGTCTGATAGAGCTGCTTAGGTTACTGAGACTCTAAATGCCCTAGGACTCCACAAAGTCTGAACAAACCACCCCACACCACTTTACTGACACATGTATCAGACCCTTTTACAACTAATACTGTTATAAATGACTTGCTTGGATACATCAACTTTCCTTACCCTAATGGGCAGTCCTTAGAAACGGTATTTTTGTTGATCTGGTTACAACATATTGGACAAAATGAAGGGTCTTGTGCACCTGGTGTTCTCTCTGGTCCCTTGACAATGTAGTTGTCATGCTGTATATGAAAATAACTTTTTGAAACTGTGTATTGTGAATTAAGAGCAGGGCCTGAGCTAAACTTTCGCTATAAGTAGTGTATAGATGTGTGAGTGGAGAGAAGAGGATATTGCTAGAGACATTTTTAGCCAGTAGGCTTGTTAAGGAGTGGATCTTCATATTTTCCATTCATTTACTCAGTTCAGCACTGGAAGAATCTGATTTTGTATGAATGTATACTCCTTTGGAGAGTCTGAAGAATGCAATTCCTATAAATACTTTTGTAAACAGAATTCACGAGTTGCTGTGACCAAGGTATTGCATGACCTGGGCTCGCTCTGGTGAGGAACCTTCCCATGTCCACTCATACATTCCACAAATGGGATATGGGGTACCTACTGGTATTCCCCACACAATGTACCGTCTGGGTCAGTGGGGGCTACCAGAATGAATAAGAAATAATCCTTAACTGCAAGAAGCCTAAAATAATAACTCACATTTCTATAGTGCCCTAGTAGTTCAAAAGCACTTTCATTACAACAACCTTGTAAAGTAGATAATACAAACATTACTATCCCCACTTTACAGATGAAGAAAAGGAGACCCTGAGGGACTTCCCAAGCCAGCCAAAAAGTTGAGGAGGAATGGGAGTCTAAATTTATTGATTCCAAATCCAGTGCTCTTTCCATTCTGACCTGTCACCTAGAAGAAAATGTATGTATACAAATAAAAATAATACAGCTAGAGCACAATTGGTATTAGAGAAAGGTCTAAAACAAAGGGCTATGACAGAGACTTCAAATCTACCTTAAGCTCTTCTCATAATTGTCACTCCCCAGGAAGATAGGGAGCTAAGAGAAGAAAAAAACTGTGTTTCTAATGTTCTTTCTAACACACTACAACTTTCATTAGATTGGCCAATTCCTTATTCAGTAGTGAGGGAAGATCAGCTCTAATTCCTTTATCTTGGTTATATCAGGCTATGGTATACTTGGTTGTGTGACCTTGGGCAAGTCACTGAAACACTTCAAGTCTCAGTTTTCTCCTTTGTAAAATAATTGAGTAATAAGATTGGCACCATTCACCTCACAGTGTCACCGTGAGAGTCAAATGAGATAATGTCTTTCTATCACTCTGCAGAATATTAAATAACTGTTGACTATTATTATAATGTGATTTCTGGCCATATTTTCACTTTCACAAAATTTAATTATAACTGAAAAGTTTCCCCTATATATATTAAACTACTTTTACCCTTCCCTGTCCCCATTTCATTATTTGGTCCCACCTGAAACTGGCAGACAGAGAATATCCAGCTTCCACGCTCTACTTGGAGTCAATATTCTAACCACAGGAGATGTAGTGGAGAAGGGAAGGGCACTTGGATTGTCTGGGCACTTCTACTTCCAGCACATCCTTCTTTACCCCTAGGTCAATGGTTCTCAAGCATTATTTTTTTCATCATACATTTTTTTTCTTGTGAGAATCTGTGGTTCACTTAATGTCCAAGTTGGCAATGATACAGGAATGTGGGGAGGTTCACATATACGTAGTATTCCTTTCATGAGAACAGCAATTTTGCAGAGTTCTTTCTAGATTTAAAATCTGATGGGCTTTCGAGATTAATATTTATCTGCAGTAGTTAAATTTTTGTTTTATTTTGAGAATGTTATAGTTTCCATAATATGTGTTCTAGGTAAATAAAATTTATCATAAGCAAAATGACTTAAACATTTTCTTTTTTCCTGCAATAATTTAACATATAATATTTCACGATATACCTTTGAACCTTAAGACATACCCTTGGAGAACCACATTGCTTTAGGCAGGACCTCCTTTCTGCCTGTGGAAATCTAGGCTACCACATATCATGAAGAACTGAACAGGTATTTCCTGTGCGCCCGCACACCAATGACAATTTATACAGGCTTGCACCTCACACCCAGACTTTAGAGAAGAGAGACAGGATTACCTACAATTATTCTATTTGGATACAAGACCCTTACTATAAAAAAAGCTGGTAGAGATCCAAGAAACCACGGAGTGAAACTCCTTCCTTTATGTGGATGAGGAAACGGAGTCTCAAAGAGATCAGTTGACTTTTCCAAGATGATTCATGAGGCAAGAAGCTCGGCCAGAATTGGAACCCAAGTGCTTTGATTATAAATGCAGTATTCATTTCAGTTATTCTGGTTGCAAATTCCCTGGACCTTTAAATTAACAGAACATAGAGAGACTTTGTTTTTATTCCAGGGAACTGATTTTGCATATTTCATTGTGTTATCTGTTAAAAAGAATTATCTGCTTTGCTCTTGTGAAAGTGGGGAATGGGCGACTCCACTGACATCAGCACTTTCTTTCATTGGGAGATACAAGGAGGAAAAACATTTACCTATTTTTTAATTTTTATTTTAAATCTGTAATGTTCCTTCCAGCTTTGGATATCTAAGACTCTGGCTCTCAAGTGAAAGGCAGGATGTGAGAGACAAGGCAGAGAAGTCTCTTTTCTACTCTGCACCAGATACAAAGACATTAGTCAAAGTTAATGATTACCATTATGTCTTAAAAATAAACCTCAGCAAGATCTGGGGCACTTTGTGGCACAAGGGAAAGAATGCGAGATTTAGAATCAGAAGACCTAGATTAAAGTCCTGGCTTGACCACTTACTAGTTGTGTGATCTTGACCAACTCACTTCCTTGGGATTCAGTTTCTTCCTCTATAAAATAAAAGACTTGGATTAAATGACTTCTAAGTTTCCTTTCAGCTCTACATCTCTTACCCTTTCAGTCTATGAAGAATAAAGAGGCATTATTAAGGCCTCATTTCTCAAATATCTAGGGAACTGAGTCAAACTTCTAAAAACAAGAGCTATTTCCCAATTGACTAACGGTCAAATGATATGAATGGGCAGTTTTCAGAGGAAGAAATCAAATTCATCAATTGTCACATGAAAAAATGCTCTAAGACAACTCTGAGGTACTATCTCATACCTATCAGATTGGCTAACATGACAGAAAAAGAATATGACAAATGTTGGTGGGGATGTGGAAAATAAGTATATCAATGCACTGTTGGTGCAGCTCTGAACTAGGCCAAACTTTCTGGAGAACAATTTGGTACCATGATTAAATGGCTATAAAATTGTACATACTCTGCTGCAGTGATCTAGCTACTAGGTCTATACCCCAAAGAAATCAAAGAAAAAAGAAAACGAACCATATGTACAAAATTAATTAAGGCAGCTTTTTTTTTTTTGTGATGGAAAAAATTTAGAAACATCAGCTGAGGAATGGCTGAACTACTAGTGGCATATACATATGATAGAATATTATTGTTTTGTAAGAAGTGATGAATGGATTGATTTCAGAAAAACCTGGGAAGATATATGTGAACTGATTCAAAGTAAAGTGAGCAGAACCAGGAGGATAATGTACACAGCAATAGCAATGTTATAAAAATGACAAACTGTGAAAGATTTTGTACCTCTGATCAATACAATGACCCACTACAACTCCAAAAGACTCATGATGAAGCCTACTCTCCATCTTCAGAGAGAGAGAAGCATGTGGACTCAGAGTACAGATTGAAGCATATCTTTTTTCTTTCTTTATTTTCCCGTTTTTTTTTTTTTAATAATGGCTAACGTGAAAATGGGACAGCTATGTGGCATAGTAGACAGAGTGCCAGGCTTAGTGTTAGGAAGACCTGAGTTCAAATCTGATCTTAGACACTTACTAGCTGTGTGACCCTGGGCAAGTCACTTAAGCCTCTTTGCCTCAATTTCATCATCTGTAAATGAGCTGGAGAAGGAAATGGCAAACCACTCCAATATTTCTGCCAAGAAAACAACAAATGGGGTCACAAAAAGTTAGACCTGACTGAAAAACAACTGAATAACAAACAACAACATGAAAATATGTTTTGTATGACTCCATATATATATATATAAAATGAATCTTATTTCTTGCCTTCTCAATGGGTAGGGGGAGTAAATAGAGGAAGGGAGAGAATTTGAAAATAAAAATTTAAATATAAAAAGGAACAAAGTGAATTATTTAAAACTATTTTTAAGATGACTAATTACAACACATCTCTGTTGTAGCGGAAAGATTCCTGAGTTTGTAATCAGTGCATTTGGGTTTGAATTCAACTACTATTACTTAGTAGCTATGTAATTGTGGGGAGGTCACAACCTCTCTGGATCTCAGTCTCCTCTATATAATGAGAAGAATAGACCTAGTGGTCTATATGGTCCTTCAGGCTCTGAATATGTGAATCTATGAATAAAAAAACCAAAGCATTTTTTAAACACCTACTAGTTCCAAGTGCAGATGGGCATACAAATACAAAATTGATAACAGTGCGTGCCATGAAATAGCTTACATCCTAGGGGAAGACAGCACATAGAGGGGAGTGATGACTAGGGAGGGAGTATTTTGGTCTGGAAAGGTTGGTGGAACCTTATGGGAATAAGTTTCTCCTTCCAGGAACCATGGCAGCATTGATTCGATGATGGTTCCAGAATTGGAAGGGGAAGGGATTAGTGAAATTCAGAGGATGGTGGATACAGAGAGTTCATGTGAATGGGAAAAAGGGAGCTGGGAGTTAATTTAAGTCAAACTGGTTAGATAGAGGTGAGACACCCATCAGGACACCAATCATGGTGCAAGTGAGTGGGCAGCAGCAAGAGGGAGGTCCAGGGCAGGAATTTTGGAGTTAAAAGGGCTACATTCTTAAAGGCAAATTCTCTGTTCTAAGTTGTAAGGCAGTTAATAAGAAGCTGGCTGGAGAGTCAAACAGTTCTTCTTCCCTGCCATGAGCATGATCATCTAACTTTAAACACTATAATAAATAAGATAAGTAGTTACTTTTCATTTGGAAGGAATGTATTTGGGAATAGCTGTAGAACATGAGTCATGTATATTGGTTTTAGAAATTGCTTTGCTTTTGTATACATTTCGTTCTTTCCTATATTTATAATATACCTAGACGCATTACTCTTCTTTACTACCAGAATTAATTAAAAAAAAGTAGTTTCAAATATTGCAGTCAAAATCCTTATTGATCAAGAATGTGGTTGTTATTAATTTATAATGTCTCTGAGAAAGATCTCTATTGAATTGGCTCATAATAACATAAAGATGATATTAATTTACTAGGTTTTCCATTAACCCACTTTTAATTAGTATATTAGAAGTCTAGCTTCTATATATAGCTTTATCAGATGTTCCTCTATTCTCTTTCCCCACCCCCACTCCCATTTAAAAATAATATGATGGGAAATTGTTTCCTTCATGCCTTTTTAAAAAAAGTAGATTAGCTTTCTTCCTTTTTTAAGATTTGTTTTAGGTCACATGTGACCAACATGATGGCATCACTGAGATTAAAAATTTACCCAAATTCAGAAAACCACTCTCTGACAGTTATTGAAATTGGTGAAAGTCATATAATTACTAGAGATTTCTATCTCTCTCTCTCCAAAACCCTTTGGGAATACAAATTTAAAATACATCTAGATTTAATTACAGATGCCTAGAATATGAATGATGAACACAGGATTGATAAGAAATGGAGCCCTTTTAAATGGAATCATTTGTTAAGAGAATGAATGAAGATGATAGCAATTTCTTAATATGAAATATGAGTAATATTTGTGTAAGAGATAGGAACCATTTTCTACACTTTCAGGTGTACCCAAGTTAAACTAGTTGTGAACCTGAGGGGAATTATTAACCTGGCCAGAAGTTATTTTCTAGGTAAATCTATTACAAAATTATTTGTTGTTCTATCACACAGAATCTACTTGATTAGTAAGAGTCTGATGTTTGTTTTTCCTCGAGTGATTTGTTTTTTTCCTTAAGCATCAGGCAATGGTAAATGTGAGCAGGATGCAGGGTATTATAAATGAGAAATGATGCAGGTGAAGCAGTGTAAAGAATATAATCTGAGAAATATGTGACTGAAAAAAAGATGGTCTAGTCATGAGAGGAGGGCAAGGGATGGATAGAGCCTTGATATCCATATAGGAGTTGTAAAGGAAGGTGCCCAGTACATTGGGTAGATCATCTGTTGGAGATTTATGGGAAGACGTTGATGAGAGCTGTACAAATGGACAGGCAAGTATTGTTTGAAGGAATACTCATGTCAATGAGATCATAGATCATTTGGAGCATTAAAATTAAGATATTGTTTGGTATGAATTAATGTTAAGGAAGTAGATTCCCTAGTAATTCTTTTTTATATCTTGATAATGACTGACGGTCATCGAAAGACCAGAAAGGCCTTTCACAAAGCTGTCCTGTGGTATCATGTCATGGAACCACATTTATTTTAACCAAGATCCTTCTTTACAGAGTTAAACGTAGGTGTTCCCCTGACAAAGTGACAAACCTTCAGGTCTGCCTCACTGTGAATGGTCTGGACCAGGAAGAAAAGGATTGTCCAGTGAACTGAGGTCAACTCAATGTGGATTGAGTAGTAGTAGTAGTCGCATTTAGGAGCATGCAGATAGAAAATCCTTCACTAAAATTGTACCATGATGCCTCATTATGGCAAAGAGTTGACCCCGGGTTCTCTGAGGATTGTGCTAATGGAGCACAAGCTCCAGAAGGCCATAGTAGACTGGAAAGGCTTTAAGTAGGGCCCTGGCAATGGACTCCATAGGCTATCTAAGGACCACCATCCATAGACTATTTATGGACCACCCCTAGCTGGGTTTAGTTAGGCTCTTTACCTTGATGAAATTACCATAATGAGATAATGGTAACGGTAAATGGTTAGCCACTTCTTTGAGACTTAGATACTGATGATTTTTCTTTTTGGTCCTAGTGACCTAAACAAAAATAGAAAATGGCTCTCAGTTCTGTGTTGTATCCTTCATCAGTGATGATGTCGGAAACAGTGGTAGAAGGCGCTGGGAATCACACAGATTTCGAACCATCTACAAAGATTAGTTTGGGTTGTTACTTTAAATATGGGTCCTTTGTCTGATAGCTGATAAAAAGATGCATTAATAGAAGGACTGAATCATAGGCTTTAATTATGAAAAGGAGCAGAGGAAGCCTCCAGTTCATTGATACTCCTTGGAAGACTTGTAGGAAGATAGACAAAAATTACATGGGTTGAGAATGGGCTGCACTAGTGGAGGAAGTAGCCAGGCCAGTGGTTCTCAACCTGTTGGTCGCGATCCCTTTGGGGATCAAACGATCCTTTCACAGGTGTCATAGGGGTCGCCTAAGACAATTGGAAAACACATATTTCTGATAGTCTTAGGAATCCAGACACGGCTCCTCTATCCATCTCCAGGCGGGTCCGCCCACATGCAGATACGCCCACATATGAGTATTAGAGGGTTGTGGCATTAGGAAGATTGAGAACCACTTAGCCAGGCTAATGAGATCATAGAGGTTTTTAAAGTGAGGGATAAGGATGACTTCTAGGTAAACTACAGACAGATATACTGTTAGTGGTCCAGTCTGGGCCATTGCCAGAGAAGGATAGGGACTATCCCTGTGATTTCATTGGTATAGGGCATTCTCAAATGAGGAAATCCCTTCCCCCAATTCAACTCAACACCTTTTATAACTCAGAGTCTTGAAGAATTTTATGCACCGAGAAATTAAGGGACTTACCCAGGGACACATAGCTGGCATATGTCAGAGGTGGAATCGGAAACCATGCCAGCTCTCAGCCACTACTTTATGCTGACTCTCTTTCCTATAGAGACAACCTTGTCATGGTAAAACCTCATTCAAGATTCACCTGGGGACCTTGGCACTTCATTTAACTTCTCTGGCCCTCAATTTCATCATATATACAGGATGTCCCCAAAGTCTTAGTGCAATTTCAGGCATAAAGCTGCACTAAGACTTTTAGGACACCAGAAAATGATGAGGACTAGATGATTTCAAAAATTCTATGAGTCTATGGGGATGGGGTGGGGCAGTTCAATTGAGGGTAAATCCAGCATGAACCAACAAAATCTCTGACTCCTAGAAATATTTTCAAAGAAATTCGTTCTTAGTATTTCAAGTAAAGATCAGGAATGTATGATTGAAAGTATGATGAGCTAGGTTAGTGAACTATTGACTGGTAAAGATCCAGAGGGATGACTAGACATAAATCATTTATAATTGACATTAATTTTGCACAAATGGTGATTCTAAAAAGCCTGGAAACAGTTCATTCTTCAAATTACTAATAAGTCTCAAAGCAATATGGATATAGCCAGAAATCAATAAACACATAAATAAAATGGAGACTAATTAATGAGACTCCTCCTCCTAGTTAATGAGAGGCTACAGACTGAGAACCTGTTCAGCAGAAGTACCAGTGTCTCACAGATGTGCGGTGCTGGCCACAAGGGGGAGCAGTGGAGAAGGTGTGGGTAGTTCCACCTCACCCAGTACTTGTACTGAAAAAACAGCTTTCTATAGATAGACATCTCAAAACTGGAAGAGACCTTTATATCATGTAATCATTTTATAGATGGAGGAACTGAGGCCCAAGAGACAAAGTGATTTGCCCAAGGTCCAACAGCTACTTAGAAGGAAAATCTAGGATTAGAACCCAGGTCTCCTGACTCCTTGCCTCTTGACAGTTACCTAAATGTCCAAACCAACTCAGATAGAACACAGACCAAAAATGGGAACAATAAAATCTATTTCATTCAAATTTTGTCCTTTAGGGTTACTGAAAAGTGCAATACTTTTACACATTGCTAATTTTTATCCCCTTGCAGTCATTTCAAAAAGATAACAATTTTTAAAAAATGCTTTAAAGTAAACAATGACAACAACAATAAATAAATGCCATTCATATAATGCTTACTATGTGCCAGGCACTGTGTTAAGTATTTTGCAATTATAATCTCATTTGATCCTCACAACAACCCTGGGAGGTTATTATTATTGTAATACAATTATTTTAGAGGTGAAGAAACTGAGGCAAACAGAGGTTAAGTGACTTGTCCAGGGTGACATAGCTATTGAATATCTGAAACTGAATTTGAACTCAGGTCTTCTTGACTCCTGGTCCAGTGCTCTCACCACTGTCCTACCCAGCTGTAAAAAAAACACATACAAGAAAAAACTACATACCAATAAACATTGATGGCAACCTAAAGCTATAATAATTGTGTGTGTGTGTGTGTGTGTGTGTGTGTGTGTGTGTGTGTGTGTGAGTCTTATTTCCCAGTGGTAGCTAGGTCATGCAGTGGATAGAAGTCTGAGCCTGGACTCAGGAAGATCTGAGTTCAAATATGCCCTCAGACGTTTGACCACGGGCAAGACACTTAACTTCTGTCTGCCTCAGTTTCCTCAACTGTAGAATGAGCATAATAGCAGCACCTGCCTTGAAAGGTTGTTGCAGGGTCAAATGAGATAATATTTGTAAAGCATTTAGCCCAGTGCCAGGCACATAGTCCATGACATATAAGTGCTTATTCCCTCCTCTTCCTTCCAGTGTCTATATAGTTAAAGAATTTCAGAGTTGGAAGGGACCTCAGTGACCACCTAGTCCAACCCATTTGTGAAAAGGAATTCCCACTACTATATACCAGAGTAGCTGTTATATAGCCTCTGCATGAAAATATCCCAACGAGGATGACTCCACTACCTCCCAAGGCAGCCCTTTCTGCCTAGATTTAGTTCTAATTATTAGCAGGCTTTGACTGACATCAAGCTTCATCTGTCTCTTTGCAACTTCTACCCATTTCTTGTGGTTTTTGCCCCTGGTGTTAAATAGATGAAGTGCAATTTCGCTTCCATATGGCGGCCTTTGCCATACCAGAAGACCATTGTTCCATCTCCTGAGTGTTTTCTTCTGCAGGGCAAATAGCTTTGATTCTTTTAATTGATCTTCATATAACATGGATATATTTTTGGGTTGTATTGAACTGAATTTTGCTTTACTGGGAATTCAAATATTAGATTAAACTTTTGTTGCTGTTCTCGTTGGTTAGTCGTTTTTAGTTAGGCCCAACTCTTTGTGACCCTATTTGGGGTTTTCTTGGCAAAGATACTTGTAGTGGTTTGCCCTTTATTTCTCCATATTAAGCTGAGCTATCCCTTACTTTGAAAAATATGCAAATTTTAGCTCTCAGAATGTCTTGAAGAAGGATTTTCTCATTTGTGACACTTGCCCCATGCAATTCTTATCTTATAGAATCATAGGTTCAGAGCTGATAGGCATCTTGGAGGCATCCTAGGGCAACAGCCTTATTTTGTAGACAAGAGAGGTAACATGCTTGATGTCACACAGGTACTAAGTGGCAGAGGATTTGAGACACCAAATCCAGCACTCTTTCCACTGTGCCAATTCCATGTACCTAAATTTGTGGAAGAAACAAATTATTTCATTTCATTTCATTTCATTTTCCTTCCTTCCTTCCTTCCTTCCTTCCTTCCTTCCTTCCTTCCTTCCTTC
>CM053592.1:73150902-73188350 GCA_028646515.1 Pseudochirops corinnae | reverse complement strand
TCATAGTTGAACTATTTATATGCCAACATGGAAAAGCGATAATTGTAACTTGTGAAAATTTTCTCAGTATGAGGATAGGTGAAGGGAATACAAATGTATATATACATATACATACACATATGTCTATATAGGAGGGTTTATATATGCATACAAACACATATCTGAGTATGTGTATATATGAGTACATAGAAGGCACAAGATCAATTGAATAGGAAGGGACAATACTCTAAAAGGTGAAATTCTGAGGTGGGAGAGGATCAGAATGAGAGGAGACAGGGAGAGACAGAATGAGGTTAATCATCTCATATAGAAGAGGCAAAGGATAATTGTTACAATAGAGAGGAAGAACAGGAAGGCAAAAAGGAAAGGGTCAACCTTACTGTCATTGAATTTGGCTTAAGGAAGGAATGACATGAACTCTAAACTGGGTATCTTGCCACACAGGAGAGTAGGGGGGATTGGGGATGAGAGGTGGTATGATGGAGGGGAGGTCAGGGTGTGGGGAAGGGTTGATGGAAGTACACACTTCTGTAAAGGGACAGGGACAGGGACAGGGTAGAGAATAGAAGGGGGAGGGCACTAGATAGGAAGGAGGGACATATAATCAGTCTCTCACAATATGCCCACTGTGGAGAGGTTCTGTGTAATTACACATGTACAGCCTGTATTTATTTGCTTTTCCTTCCAGTGAGGGTGGGTGACGAGGGAGGAAGGGAAAGAATTTAAAATTTAAAGTTCTATAATCAAATATATTGCCTGTTCATGTGCTTTGACCATTTGTTAATTGGATAATGACTTATATCTTTATAAATTTGATTCAGTTCTCTATATATGTGAGAAATTAGGCCTTTATCAGAGATTCTTCTTGCAAAAAAAAAATTTCTCAGTTTTCTGCTTTCTTTATAATTTTTGTTGCATTGGTTTTGTTTGTGCAAAAACATTTCAGTTTTATATAATCAAAATTATTCATTTTATATTTTGTAATGCAATCCATATCTTTTTTTTGTCCTAAATTGTTCCCCTCATCTATAAATCTAACAGATAAACTATTTTATGGACTCTTAATTTGCTTATGGTATCACCCTTTAGGTGTAAATCATATTTACATTTACATATTTATATTACATTTTGACCTTACCTTGGAATACAGTATGAGATGTTGCTCCATCCTAGTTTCTGCCATACTGTTTTCCAGTTTTCCCAGCAGTTTTTGTTCCAAAAGCTTGCATCTTTGGGTTTATCACATACTAGATTACTATGATAATTTACTATAATGTAATTTGTACCCAACCTAATCTATTCCACTGATCCACCACCCTATTTCTTAGCCATTACCAGATTGTTTTAATAATTACCACTTTATAATACTGTTTGAGATCTGGTGCCACTAACCCACCTTCTTTTGCGTTTTTTTCATTAATTTCTTTAATATCCTTGAGTTTTTGTTCTTCCAGATGAATTCTGTTGCTATCTTTTTTAGCTCTATAAAATAATTTTTTGGTATCTGCATTTTCCTCTGAATGAGAATCTTTTTTCTAAAAATGTTCTACCAATCCCAGAGTCTTACATGCTTTCCAAAAATTCGGGTTCTAGGAAACTAGATGTCAGGCTCCTATACTTGAGAGGTTGAGAACCTGTAATCTCTCATGCCAAGTTGAAAAAAATACTTAATATTTTTAATAATGTTAATAATGTTCATTCTAATTAATGATAATAAATTAACATTAAGACTATTAATAATAAATAGTTATTTCAGGATTTTCTGAAACAAAGTATTTGAAGATATGCTTAAATGAAGCTAGTTTACTGGTTCTTCCTCAGAGCAAAGCCCAGACAAGTTATTTCTACACTCCAGGTTTGAAAACTGAAGGGCTTCCTCCACCTACATACATGCTGTGCTCTCCGGACTTCAATTTCTTCACTTTTAAAAGGAAGGGGTTGGACTGGGTGGCTTCAAGGGGCCCTTTGTTACCACCCAATGGAGGCTTTGAGTGCATTGGAACCTACACATAGTACTTGACTTGCCACAAAATAAATCCTTATGTACTATAGAAAGCCAAAGTACTTAATAAATACTTATGGACTTGAATTTCAATAAAAACAGGTCCACTTACTAAAAGTAATGTTTTTAAAACCATGTCTCATATTTCCTCTTAACCTTCTTCTCCTTCCCTTAACCTGCTCCTCCAGAGAGCCTCTAGTCCTAGCTCTGGGTCAAGGTGATAACTCATTTCTTGGAAGGTCTGTGAAAACAAGATAGTCAAACGCAGTCTAGTTGTGGTCCTGCTAGGAGGAAGTATTTTTAAATAGAAGTTTCAAGGTCTCCTCCAGTCTTGGGATTCTTTGAATTTCAATTTACCAACAAGAAGCACATAAAAAACTCTATTACATGGAATTCTTGTAGCTCCACTGGAGGCATGATTCACCACACTGGACTTATTCTACTCTAAGACAATTGATCTTGTTGGCTAAAGTCTGGGCACCACTAAGGCTGGAGAGAGAGGCCATTAATACAGGAAGGCAGTCTCAGAATCAGGAGCCATACAGACAATTACCCAGAGTGCTATGAAAAATCCAGATGTTAAGATGCCTGGTAGCTTTAGCTTCAGGCAAATTGGTTTCCTCTTTTTTTTTTTTTCATTTCAAAAGATGTGCACCTGGTTTTCACTTTAGGCTTCTAGAAAGACAAAAGCAAGAAAACCCCAAGCTTTATTGTTTTTGTTGTTGTTGCTGTTTCATTGTAGCGGGGATGGTCACGTGAGGAAGGAGCAAATATGTCAGATTAAGAGAGACCAGACCTGGATTCTGGTCCCTGCTTTTCCACTGACTAATAAGCTACTCCTCTCTTCTCTGACCTTCAGTTTTCTCATCTGCAAAATGAAATGACTGGATAAAGAAGATGGTCTATTCTAATAATCAGAGAGGATCAGATAAAAAAGCAAACTGATTTATTTTAGGGAGAGAAGACAGGGCGACAAAAAGAACACTGCTCTGTAGTCAGGGGAGCTAGGTTCATAATCCTCCACTAACCCTTAATTGTGGCCTTGAGCAAGTCACTGAACCTCTGGGGCCTTCATTTCCTCTCCTGTGAAATGGGGGAGTTGAACTAACAGCCTCCAAGAACCCATCAAGTTCTAATTCTATGAGCCTCTCCTGGGGGTGTCTCCTAGTTCTTTCTAAAGAGAAATTAGTGGTCTTGAGCTAAGACCATAAAGTCACTTTTAGGAAAAATATGGATAGGCTAAATTGCCCTGGAGAAGATTATCCTGATAATAAGAAGACTGAAAACCAGAGGATTAGGGCAGAAGTTCAGAGTTCATTTCATTATTCAGTTCCCAGAGGGAGTATATACAAATAAGGTTTGGTGTTTAGGGCCAAAACATGTGGGGAAGATATCCTTTCCCAGTTCGCTGAACAGAAAATGCCACTTGTCATTGGTGAAACTGAAATTCAAAATTTGGGTAGTCATCGGAGTTCCTCACCCTCTGATGACAGGCCATTCTTGCTGATGTCTCATAGCTGATAAGAGCCTCTGAAGCCTGAACTGGACAGATACAAGGGTAGCTGGGGGCTGACACAGCTAGTTGTTCTCAACAGCTGTTTGGAGAACACATTGTGGGCTTTGGGATTTCTTACATTGAATTTTGAAGATCAAAATCACCAGATGAAGATATATAAAGAGATAGTGCTTTTGTTACTATTTTTAGGTAAGTGAAATCTTAGGGCATTTTTCCCCCAATTTGATCTAGAGCGTTTGATGTGATGTTACTGCTAGAATATTAAACTCTGCCCTACAGTTTTATTGAAGGCCAATTACTACTTTAATGGAATGAGATGATATAAAAAGTAAATTTATGTTAATTGAATTGTCTTTTTTTCCCTAAGTCTTTGCCTTTAAGACTTTTATAATCAAGAGGCAGTCCATACTGAATCAATTAGATTTAAATAGAGATAAGATATTTATGAATATCAGTCACAACTGAATGGTGGGTACAGAGTTAAATGGACCTCTGTTTTAAAAAAATAATAATTTAATCAATTCTATTACAATAAAAGGTCTGTGTCAACAAAGATGGAAATATAGTATATTAGAAAGGGCCTTGGATATGGAATCAGACTATTTGGTTTCAAATCCTTCCTTTTCTACTTATTACCAATATGACCTCAGAAAAGTCCATTTCCCTCTCTAAATCTCAATTAATTCATCTACAAAATGAAGGGGTGAGACTAGTAACTTCTAAACTCATGACCTTCCAGCTCCTTTCATTACATTACAAAACTTTCATCATCTAAAAAGGGTTTAGGGGGAAGGGTTTGTCAGTGTGTGGTTTATTTAGGTTTCCCCCCAAACTCAAGGATTTTTGAAAGATATTTTAAAATTTTCACACTTAGAAACATCTGTCATGATGGTGGGTTTATTTGGCAACAGAAAAAAGAGACCAAATTGACTAAACTGATTTTCCTTTCATGGTATAAAGTTTATTATTAAATTAGTTTTAATTAATTAAATTTAAATTAATTAATATTAGTGACTATTTCCCAACCTCAGTTGTCTATATAGGGTTATACATATCGGTGTCCTCATTCTAAAGTAGAAGCTGAGGCTGAAATATGTCACAAGATTACATGACCTCTGAGGTCTCTTTCAGTTCAAAATCTTTGATTCCATCATCATATGAATACCTGACAGCAAATCCATTGTCTGACTGGCCTCTTTATATGTAATGAAGTTAATTAAGCCTCTCCCTACTTTCTAAGACAAGGAATTCTCACTGGTGAGCCCCTCATATTAAATATGGCTTGTCTTGGAAACAGGATTTCCACAAAATTATTATTTTGTTATTATTGTTATCATTTCTTATTATTACTATTATTATTAATTATTGTTAATCTATTCTAGCTTTATGATGCCAGATAGTCACTTAATCTCTGTGGGCTTCAGACAATTCTCTTAAACTTACTTACTAATTTATATGTGTCTTTTGAGCTGCGTTGGAAGACTTTATGCCAATGAAATCACAAATCCTTATTATACCTAATAATAACCATATATTAAGTTATCACATGTAAGCAATAATGCTTTAATACTTCAAACTCTATATCTCCCAGTACAGATGACATCCCTTTTATGCTTTAGGAGTCAAACAGATACTTTGGCCAAAAAAAATCTTTACCACGTGACAAGAAGGCTTGTGGGAATAAAACTCTCATTCCAGACTTGTTGCTGAGTCATTTCAATCTTATCCTCATGACCCCATTTTGGGGGGGGGGGGGTGTCTCTTGGCAAAAATAGTAAAATAATTAGCCATTTATATGTATCTATTTATATATGTGCATGTCTATATTTATAGCTATATATGTATATGTGTGTATATATGTGTGTGTGTGTGCATATATTTACAGCCATATAGAAACATATCTAAACTTTATTGTGGCCTTCATGGGGGGGAGGGAGGGGAAAAAAGACCAAAGTAAAAAAGTGCACAGCCCAGAACAGAAGAAAACTCACAAGGAAGCAAAGAAAAGATGGACAGTTCTCAACACAATGAGTATTATCTGTCACATAGGCTTTCTTGAAATGAAAATTTATTGTTACATATTTTAAAACCCCTATTACGTTCTGCTATGCACATGACATGCTTTGTTTTTCTTTTAACTTTGTATTTAAATTCCAACATTTAAGTTTATGGTGCGTTTCTGTTACTTTTCTCTATTCTGTATTTGTATTCTGGCATTCGAGTCTAAAATAAAATATGGGGGGAAATTTTATTTTAAACAATTTGCCATTTTCTTCTTTAGCTCATTTTGCAGGTGAGAAACTGAGGCAAATAGGATTAACTGATTTGCCTAGCTGATAAGTATCCGAGGTCAGATTTCAACTCATGAAGACAAGTTTTCTTAGTTCCAAGCCCAGTGCTCTATCCTCTGCACCACTTGGCCCCCCTCTCCAAACTTAGGGAGAGTGAGCCTCAGATGACAAACAGTCTTTTACTAGGTTCAAACTCAAACTGTTTTCACTTTGGCAGGAGCTACCAGAGTTGACTCCTAGTGGGCACAACCTTGAAAGGATAGTGTCACTTATAGGCCATAAGGAGGCTTTTGAGTAGAATATTAATGAGAAAAAAAAATTAATTAACTGTGACTGCATAAGGTAGATAGGGCAAGGTTTACCTCCATTTTAACTGATTTTACAGTTGAAGAAATTGAGTCAGGGAGCTAAAGTGATTTGGACATGATCATGACTTGTAAATATCAAACTGGGAATTTACCATGGAAAAAGTGGGCTCTCTCCAGAATAGAGTAATATTTTATAAGTGAAGAAACTGAGGCCCATAAAGGTAATTTCCCCAAGGCCATTGGGATAGATAAGATAGAGTCAAATCTAGAACCTGGAGACTAGAAGACTTTCTCAGTCCCTCTTTACACCTAGTTCTAAATATCTATGGGTCTCCAGAGTCTTGTCCTCCTTCCACTAAGTCATGATGCCCTAATGTAGGTTAATTGAAGCTAGAGCCTGTCAAATGAAGCACTCTGGAGATGACATGGAATGGACACTGTTTCTAGGACTAAGGGAGATAAATTCGAATCCAGTCTCTAACTCTTACTACCAATGTAAGCTTAGACAAGTCATCTAATTTCTCTGAGACTTACTTTCCTCATCTGTAAAATGAGGGTGTTGGACTAGAGGGCCTCTGAGATCCTTTGAAGCTCTTGACCTATGATCCTTGAGCTATGGCCTGTGAAGACAAGTCCCAATAAGACCACTTCATGGAAGAGTTGAAAGATAAGATAGACAGGATTGAGAAAGGGGATGGAAAAAGGAAAGGAAGATTACTTTGAGGTGAAGAAAACATATTGAAATGTAAAAATGAAATATTAAGTAAGAGTTCATCAAAGAGGAATTCAAAGAAGCATACAAAGACTTAGATGAACTGATTCAGTGAAATAAGCAGAACCAAAGAGGCAATATTGAAATGAATATAAGAAAAAAAATAGATCACTAATAAAGGAATCTGAGGGGGAGAAGGGATAAGTTATTTCCAGAAATGATTGTGATATAAAAACAAAACAAAATGTCATCAACCAAACTTTTTTTTTAATCAGTTAAGAGTTCCCTACCTTTAAGTCCCTGGAAACTCTACCATTATCAATGGCTTCTCAAATATTACCAAGAGTGAAAGGCAGCATGGTGTAGTAGGTAGAGGCCTCAATTTAAAGTCAAAAGAATCTTGCCTTTGCTATTTTGCATGTGTGAATATGGGCAAATCATTTAAAACACTTTGGGTCTCATCTTTACTTGTAAAATGATGAGGTGACTAAATATTGCAAAAATCCAATCCAGCTATATATCCTGTGGTTTCTTAATTATATCTACATCTCCTTTCAATTCCCTAAGGCAATGGTTCTCAACCTTCTTAATGCCACGACCCTTTAATACTCGTATCTGGGTGTATCTGCATGTGGGAGGACCCACCTGGAGACAGATAGAGGAGTGGTGTCTCGGTTCCTAAGACCATCAGTAATATGTGTTTTCCAGTGGTCTTAAGCAACCCCTGTCACCCCTGTGAAAGGGTCGTTCGACCCCTGAAGGTTGAGAACCACTGTTCTAAGGAATCATTTATCTTCGTTTTTTGAGGGGGGAAGGCAAGGCATTTGGAGTTAAGAGACCTGCCCAAAGTCACACAGCTAGTTAGTGTGTCAAGCATCTGAGGTGGAATCGGAACTCAGGTTCTCCTGACTCCAAGGCTGGTGCTCTATTCACTACAACACCTAGCTGCCCCTGGAATCATTTATCTTAAAAAGGCAGTACTGCCTAATAGATAGAGCTCTCAACCTGGGATGAGAGAATACTAGGATTGACTTCTCTTTCAGGATTGCCTAGTAGTTATCTGACTCTGGGAAAGTCACTCTATCTAAATGAGTCTCTTTGAGACTCAGTTTTCCTACCTATAGAATGGGGATTAGATAATAAGGTATAATAACAACTACCTCACAGAGTTGTTATGAAGGTCAAATGAAATAAGGTGGGTAAAGCATTTTGTAAGCCTTAAATGCCTCCCTCCTTTGTAAAGCCAGTTAGGGGGCCTGAGAGAAAAGAAACAATTTTTGTAACTTCTCCAATCATCTGTGGTCCGATGATCCACGGATGTTTTTCATTGTTTCTCCCTCCAAGTTCAGTGAACCAAGCTATTTTCTGATCCCTGATTCCAAGAAATCCTACACGTTTGTTGTGAAATTAGATTTTGACCAGAAAAAATACTGGTCTGAACTCAGGATGCTTCTTAGAACCTAGGGTAAGGAGACAAGACATAAGGGATGACAGGAAAGGGACGTCCAGAACTGACCTAGAACCATGCTGAGCACTTGTGGACCCTCTCCAGAGGCACTTGTGGCTAATTTTCCTCACCTCTGTTTTGTACAGCTCATGTTTCAACCGAAGACAAATCTAACCACAGCCGCGAGGAACATTCAGTAACGGGGGAAACAGCGATCCTGGGAAAGGTTAGCACAATCAAAGATGAACATTTGGCAAACCAAAATGATTCTACGATCCCAACACAGGAGCCAGAAAAAAAAGGTTTGACTTGTCCTTCATTATTGTTGCTCTGGAGCCTTTGTGACCATGGAGATGTATTCACTGAATGCATGACTCTGTGCTGAGAATGTACAGATGAAGGAAGAGAAAAACAGCCTCTGCTTTTTCTAAGCTCACCTTCATAGGTAGTGGTAACAGGACAGGTAACTCCTGTATCACCATCGGAAAAAAACTCTCCCTCTCAAAAACATTTTATGGCTCCCCACTGCCTCTAGGATAAAATGCAAATTCCTTAGCCTGGGCCTCCACAAATGGTGCCGGCATACCATTCCAGGGTTATTTCAGCTCTTCCTCTTCATGTATTCTACACTCTGGCCAAATAAAAATGCAGTATGATGTAATAAAACAAGAACTAGATAGAATTGGAGCCAGAGAAAATCTATGTTTGAGTAAGGACTCTAAACAAGTCATTTCATCTTGGAATTAAAATTCAATAATAATAATAGGTACATTACTTATCTCACAGGAATTTTATGAGGAAAGGGACTTGTGAATCATAGTGATATATATAGAGGTTAATATATAATAATAAATAAGTAATAATATATAATAATAATAATAAATATAGAAATTATTACCAAACTTAACTACTAGCTGTTCCCAATCTTGTCCTGGACTCAATCTCCTGCTTCCCTACATTTATACTGGCTGTTCTCCCATAACTCTCTTTGTCTTGGCTTGTTTAAATCTTTCTTTTCCCATAAGGCTCAGTAGGACGCCATCAGCAACATGAAGCAGTTCCTGATTCCCTGCCCAGCCCTCCCAAACAATGGTGTCCTTTCCCTCTTTAAATTTTCTTACAACACTTTGTTTAGATCTCTCCTTTGCCCTTCTCTGACTCTACATTAAATCCTACTTTTCTATGGATGTGGCAAATCCTTCCTCAGTAACTACCATTTCCCCAAGGATAGGGACTCTGCCATTTTTTTTATCTTGGTGTCCTCAGCTCTAACTACATGGTCCTGCCATGTATAGTAGCTTTATCCAATTAAATCCCATCTTGCTTTTAGTTAATAAGATTGTTGCCTGCCAATATTCAATTCCATGTATTCTCATGGGTACTTGAGAGTAGACACTGAGTCTATAAATAATGTTACTTACATCTCATCTCTGCTCCTTACAACTTGTATGACCTCAGGCAGGTTACTTAAACTCTCTGGGCCTCAGTTTCCTTCTCAGTAAAATGATGAGTTTAGTGGAGAAAGCTTTGATATCCTCTAAGGCCTCTTCCAGCTGTAAATCTATGATGTTTTAGCCTTCTCTCTTGGAAACTCAATTAATTTGTAAGACTTGTTCAATCCATATCCTCCAAGAAACTGGGCAAGGAAACACAATTACGAGAAATGTAGAGATCGAATGGCCCTACACCAGATAGAGAGCAGGGAGACTTGGGCTTAATTCTCACCTTTGGCACTTAGTAGATGTGTGACCTTGGACAAATTGCTTAACTTCTAATTACCTTAAGTGACACCTTAGAAATTATCTGCCAAGTCGTAGATAGAGTACAATCTGCACGGGTGTTGGGGGTTCCCCCACACTGATAAAATTACAGATGATTGAAAGGAATATATATGTGTGTGTGTGTGTGTGTGTGTGTGTGTGTATGTATATGTATATATAAGTAATACTATATATTATATATATACATGTATTATATATAGTAATCTATATCTATATAATATATATAATACTAAAATAGCTGCCACAGTTGGTAACATCTTTATAACTTTAAATCTTAACATAGACCTCTCTGCGTTTTATTTCTGGCAGGACCAAAAGGTCACATAATCCACCCTCTCCCCGGACCAGGTACGTAGAAAACATGCGTGAACAAAAATTGCATGTACTCTCCTAATTTGACAATAGAGGGCGCCATTTTTCTTCTTATCAGGGGTTGCTTTAACCGACCACAAAGTTTGCAACATGGTTCTTCCCTTCTTAAAAATGGTGCCTCTCTCCCGAGACATTAGAAAATAGCTATAGGTTACATGAAACATAAACATTCTTACCCTGGTTCTTTAGCAAGTTTTGTGTGTTCAAATATTCTAAAACGCAGACAAATCATGGGAAGATAAATGACTAATTTGTATTATTAGTAGAACAAGATTGCCTAACTGGCTTTCTCATTGATCACATCACAAGTCCCAACTCCACTCCACCCCGACTGCTCTACTGTCAACATCTTTGGAACTGATAATAATTACTGAATGGGGAAAATACCAAATTTTGTTTAAAAAAAGGGTAGGAGCACTTGGAGCACTAGAAGAGAGAGTTCTACCATTCTATCATTCATGCTACAATTCATTCCACAGTTTGACCTCAAGACACTTGACCTCTATAAAATGTCCTTGTTTATAAAGTGGTGATAATATCTGTGTTGCTATAAATGAGCAACTAAGTCATTTTGACTATCATA
The DNA here is from genome assembly GCA_028646515.1 of Pseudochirops corinnae. Lineage (NCBI taxonomy): Eukaryota > Metazoa > Chordata > Mammalia > Diprotodontia > Pseudocheiridae > Pseudochirops > Pseudochirops corinnae. The sequence goes on along the minus strand of CM053592.1, from coordinate 73,177,338 downwards.
AATACCCAAATTAACTATAAAAGACCTATGAAGGAAGACACTATTTGTGTCCCAAGAAAAAACTGTTAAGTAGAAGTATGTATAGAACAATTTTACACACACACACACACACACACACACACACGCACATACATGCATACATATACATATTTGTATCTAATGGTAACCGTCTCTGAGGGAGGAGGGGACAGAAAATTACATAACTTTATTACATATTTAAAATGAATTGCAAGTTGTACGTAATAGATTTGCAGTTTCATATATAATCATCTTTTTTTTCCTATTCTACTGTTACTTATTCTGTCTTAAATTTAGAATCAAATAAATTTTTAAAAATCTAAAATTCAACAAAAAATAGTGAGAAACACCATGGTGTAGTGGATAAAGGTCTAGGCTTGAACCTTGGAGGACCTCTGACACATATTCACTGTGTGACCATGAATGAGTCACTTAATTCTCCCCAATGCTCCCAGGCAACTTTAAGGATAAAGACATAGAGGAGTTGCCCACCAGCACATATGGAAGGAGTCTTCACATCTGTATTTCCTTACAATGATGAAATCACAGGTCCAGATACATACAAAATAAATATGAGCTATTATAAGGGAAATTTTCGGCGGGGGGGGGGGGAGGGGGAGAAGTCTGGATATGAGTCACAGCTATGGAAATAACTGATGTTGGTCATTAAGTCTCTCAAGCATTCATTGTTTCTCATTGTGTGATTGGGTAAACTTTTGGTGTTTATTTAAACTGCTGTATTTACTTGTAGTTTTGCAAAGAAAAATTGTGAAATGGACCCTGAAATGAAAAAAAAGGGAGTGAAGTGAGAAATAATTAAAATCCAATCTATTTTAGAGGAAAGTTACAAAGGAATTGATTGTTCCATTTGAATTCATATATCCATTCCTGATGATGTGGAACTCATACCCCAAAATCCATAGACTTAAAATGTTACTGCTTCGCCTTGGGAATCTATGCCTTTCTCATCTCTCAAGTAATTTGAAGACCAAAGAAAACATCCTTTTGTGATGGTCTGTTTTGCATTCCTGGGGTGGGGTTGAGGACTAGGACTATTTTTAATGCCACCTGACATTTTGGAAAAGGTTCTATGAACTTGTAAAACAAGTGAGATCTTCTAGGTAACTTGCTCTAAGCAATATAAAGTGTAGTCCTGCTTATAATGTCCTATTCAGATAATGGATATCAATTTTGGAAGTCCCATTGCTAATTTACTTTACTGCTTGGTCCAATTCCATTGTCTTAACAATATGCTTTCACTGGATAATTGCCAATTATTCATTTCTTTTGAGGTTATACCTGTAGGTATGTTTGCCTTATGTCTCATACAGACATACTATGAGTCTCTACTAAGGTGAAATAGAGATTTAAGCTTTTCCTGAAAGATTTGTTCACATGAACCTATTATTAGGAGAATAATACAAGTTTTGTTGTAAAATGGTGCCATCTTTCAACCATTCATTTAGTTAGATGATTGCTCACTGAACAGACTTACACAGACTGCCTCTGTTTCTTTTTTATTCCTTTGGAAGTACCCCATACCTTACTCTCACTCATATACTGTGTCATCCAATGATGCTGGCTTCCATGTTGTTTCTCAAACACAACATTCCATCTCTCAGCTAAGCATTTTCAATGGGCATCTCCCATGCCTGGAATGTTCTACATCGTCATCCCTCACATCTAGCTTCCCTGATTTCCTCAGCTGAAGTCCACCCTTCTACAAGAAGTTTTTGCCAATCCTCAGTCTTAGTGCCCTCTCTCTGAGATTGCCCCCTACCCAGTTTATCCTGTATATTACATTTTCTTGCCATACGCACGCACACACACACACACACACACACACACACATATATACACACACTTATTTGTCCATAATTATAGATAGTTGTTTGCCTGTTGTTTCCCCCTTTAGACTGAGAGCTCCTAAAGAGAAGGGAATGTATATATTGGGGGGGGGGGGGTATGTCTTGTTGTTTTTTGGAGTTTTTTTGCCTCCCTTGGTAACCACAATGCTTAACACAGAGTAGGTACTTAATAAATGTCAGTTGATTGACATTTATCTCCTTGGTTTTCAGTTTTCTGTCTCGTTCACAGAAGATGAAGATTTTTCCACATTCTTTTCCCAGATAACTTTTCTATTCTTTTAATGGAGAGGCAGAACAGAACAAAGAATGCTGAACCGGGTTTCAAGCCCTAAGTCTTCCATTTAGTAACTATGTGACCTTGGGGGAGTTATATAATTGACTCGGGACCCAAGTTTCCTCATCTATGAAGTAAGATAGTGTCTAACATCTCTTCCTTCTCTGACATCTGATTATGAGGCAGCATGATATACTAACTGGGTTGCTGAAACTACAATCATAAGAGATCTGTGTTCAAATCCCAACCCTGTCACTTAGCACTGTGACCATAAGCAAGTATCTTAACATTTCTAAATCTCACTTTCCACATCTATAAAATGGGGGTGACAATATCTACCATGTATGATCATTAATTACAATAAATAATCATTAATTCTACAAATCATTAATTATAATTATAATAATAAATTACATATGACCAATGCTTTAAAATTTAGAAAGGCAGCATGGAAGAGTGGTTAAAGTGTTGGGCTTGGGATCAGAAGGATCTGGGTTTGAATCCTGTCTCTGTCATTTACTATCTACCTGACCCTAAGCAGGTCACTGAACCTCTAAGATCCCTCTATGAAAACACAAATAATAATGGAATGAGTTTTCCACATGACAAATCCCCCAAACTAAGGGAATCAGAGATCATTGCCTTTTTGAATTCAGGTTTACAAAGCAATTTACCTAAATCATGTCATGTGTTAAACCCATTTTCTAAATGGCTGCTACATAGCTGTTTATTTCTCTCCTTTGCCACTAACCTATCTCTCCCTTTCTCTAAGTGGTCGCCGGAATAGTGTTTGCTGCAATAGCTGGGATCATTGGCATCATCCTCTTTGCATCATTCTTGATTCACCGGCTGACAAGGGTAAAACTGGAACTTTTAAACTTATATAACATGATAGTTGGAACAATATTTACATGAAATGGGCTTTTCTCCCCAATTTACATGGCTAGGTGAGCTGAAATAGCTCACAGAGATAGGCTAGCATGCTGCAGTGGATTTGGACTTAGGAATACTCACATTCAAATTCTACCTATGACACTTACTAGCTGTGAGATCCTGGAAAAGTCACTCGACCTCTTCAACCTTGTTTTCTCATCCAGAAAAATCAGACAAGCAGAACTGAAGGTCTCAAAGGTCCCTTCCAGTTCTCAGTCTATGATTCTATGGGGGGAAAAAAATACCCTTCTTCCCCCAATGCACTCCTTCCCAAATTTTCTTTCCTTTCATTTATTTTGGTGTTCTAAATTTCAAAAACTAAACTAAGATTTTGAAAGATACTGGAAGAATCTTAGATTTAGATCCAGAAGACCCCCTGCAATCAGTTAGTCCAACCCTTTTTTTTTAATAGCTAAGAAAACTGAGGCTTACACAGAGGAAATTGATTACTCATGGTCACACAAGCAAAAATAGTACTCAAACCTAGGTCTTCTGAATTCTAATCTAATGCTTACCCCTCATGCTGCCATATCTATCAACAGAGAACATTTCTTCGTATCTTATTTCTAGGCCAGTGCTTCACTTTCAGGCAATCTGTCAACTTTGCTAGCTCAGAATCCTTTCATAATGAGAGAAAAATTAATAGGATAGTTTAATAGCAATTATTCCCCATTCTGAAGAGCTTTGAGATATTAAAAAAAACCACTTTCCTCATAACAACACCATGCAAATATTATTTTCCCCCAGAATATGGGCCCCTTAAAGATCAATCTAGGCAGTATTCAATGGTCTTTGGTACAAATGGCTCATCTCCCACGTGTGGTCCTGAGCACACAATTCAGTAGATATTTATTGTGCTGGAAATTTTGTGCTAAGAAAATTTTTCCAGTCTCACAATTCCCAGAAAAGGACTAGGTCCACAGAATTGAGAGCAGAATTTCTATATATTTGGAAGTTCTCTTATTTAAAAAAAATAATAATAAATTATCTCACTCCTGAGAGGTAATCCTTGTATTTCCCTTTCCATTTCAAAAAAAAGAAAAGCTGTCAGAAGTTAATTGGGAGTGGGTGTGAGTTGAGGGGGAGAAGAGGGGAAACATTCCATCTATTTCAACACCAAGTGGCCCCGGAACATCCAAATGCCAACAAAAATTATATGGTGCCAATGCTCTAGCAAAGGCAACCCAGCAGTCATCACTATTAGCAACATTTGTTGAGTAGGGAAGAAGTTCATAAAAAGAAGTCTACAAATTTAATGGCAACTGATTAAGGAGAGAAAAAATCAACATCTCAAGCCTCATTTCACTTTTTTTCCATTTTCTTCCCTGGGGCTTCCAAAGAGTCATAGTATTAATATTTTTCTGTTTTTATTTACAGAAAAAATCATTCAGCCTGAAGAACAAAGACATGACCCACCCTTAAAGTCCTTTTGAGACAGAAAATCAGGTTGAACATAGTGCCCCTTTATTTATCTGGTGCTCTTCTGAAAGCACAATAAATAAGTGTGTAGCTTGACTGCCAGTTGATTTTTGTTGGCCAGAAATGTCCTTTTTAATCTCTGATCAGAAACTTTTGATCTTGATGTCAGACATAAAAAGTGAGATATTGCCTATAAAAAAAGTCCTTCATCTCCATCTCCCTGTGCTTTTAAGATTGACTTTGGGGATAGTGAGACCTAGGACTTGAAAGAAAACGCCACAACAATAAACAGAGTCTGAGATACATTCAGCCAAAGCATTCTATCAAATCTGCACAATTTGTGGTGGTGCTAGCTGGGATTTCAGCATCATTCTCTCCCTCTTGTCATTTCCTCTTCCTTCTGTGACCCTTCCACAAGATCTTCCACCACATTTGGGGCCATCTCTAGTCGTCCTGATCTATATCTTGCCACTGGACCTGGACGACTCCAGGGGAGAAAGTGAGGCTGGTGACTTTGCATAGCCTTGCCTCACTTAAATCCAATGCACTTGCATGTCATGGTTTCACCTCCATGATGTCATGGTCCTTTTCAAGATGACAGCAAATAACCACAACAACATTGTATATTACACGTTACAAAATTAAGAAAACATTGGTGTCTGCCTCTGAGAAGTGTACGTGCCCCTCCTCCCACCAGACACATATTGCTGTGAGAGGGAGCAAAAAGAAGGGGAAGGATGTCCAAAGTCGCTAACTGCGCTGCTTCCATTAATCTCACAACTCGATTCTTACTTGCTGTTGTTGTTGTTCAGTCATTTTTCTCATTCTTCATGACCCCATTTGGGATTTTCTTGGCAGAGATACTGGAGTGGTTTGCCATTTCCTTCTCCAGCTCATTTTACAGATGAGGAAACTGAGGCAAATGGGGTTAGGTGACTCATCCAGGGTCACACAGATAGTAAGTGTCTGAGGCTAGATTTGAACTCAGGAAGATGAATTTTCCTGTCTCCAGGACTGACGTTGTGTCGCCTAGCTGCCTTTTTTATTCTTATTAGACCTTTCCATATCTGTCTTGGTTTTGTGTCCTGGGGCTTATCTTAATGGACACAATATCAAGGCATATGGATTCTATTCGAGATCCAAATGACTGATACTCCCTTTGCCTTAGTTTGCCCATCAATTAATCAATACCAGGTGTCTAGGTCAGAGTGATTTATAGTTTATTAGAACATTAATGAAAATGAAGTCTTTTGGGGGACACATCCATAAAGCAAGGCTGAGCAATTACATCAAAGGAGTAGGAATTCAACGCTTGGGGATGGTTCTGCAGGGGTAGAGGCAGCCTGGGAATTTGTAATTCTTTGGACAATGATATCAGCCTCTCTCAAACCAACCATGTCTCATCCTATTGCTTTTCTCTCCCCTCCCCAACTCTGCTACAGAAAAGTAACATGTAAAAACATCCTCCCAAAACAACTGGGAAAGAAGACATTGCCAATGATTCTGTGGAAAAGTGGAAAGTATTGCTTTGTTATGATAATAGAAGGCATCTCCCTGAATTGGAGACAATATTAAGAGACACATTTCTTCCGGAGGTTCCTGTTCTAGGGACTCGGTGATGGATAGATAAATGACCCTGCTGAGTCAACTTTTTTGATATTGTAAAAAGTTCAGTTCTATTCATATTCCTGCTTTGGCTTTGTGTTTGCTTAATTATAGGAGTTAATAGTTTAGGAAATGACCTGTAATCTCCCATCCCTGCTCCCTTGGAGGGGTCTTCTTTGGGTCTTTAGACCACATTTAGACTACATTTCATAAAATAAGGAACAGGTGTCTAGGGAATTCCAGCGCCAGCATCCTGAGATTTGTTTAAACCTTCAGCTGCCCTATTTCTATTAACCTTTTCACCTGAGGAACAAAGGTGCTTAGCACAACTATACATGGAAATGCTTAACATGCCAGTATAAATCCTGCTCACAAAGACAATCAGCCCAGAATGTGCGGCATCATGGTACCTGTATCCACCACTGACCTCAGCAGAAGGGAGAGGTCATGTGGTATAAAAGGAAAGAAAAATTAATCAGAAGTCAGAGGACCTCAGTTCTCATTCCAGTTCTATTATTTAAATCCATTTGATCTTGGACAAGCCATTTAAAACACATGAACCAGTTTCTTATCTATAAAATTCAAATTATTTTATTTAATAATTTTTAATCCAGACCTATAATTTCACTTGATGTAAGAAAGTTCCACTGAAGAGTTTCCTCTCCTAGTTCCACTCTGTTCTTGGATTCCGAGAATACAAGGAATACCTAGGACTTGGCCTGGCCAAGGTTGCACAGCCAGTGTATGCTCATAGTGGAATGTGACTTGGGAGGCAAGAGTTCTATCCACTACCCCAAGCTGCCTCACTGCATCTATTAAATACCAGTTGTGTGCAAGGTTCTATGCTATGGATACAAAGACAAAACAGGACTGAGTGATTTGCCCAGGGTCACAGAGTTATTAGGCATCTGAGACCAGATTTGAACACAGGAATATGCATCTTCCTGACCCCAGGCCAGGCACTCTATCTGCTGTGCCACCTAGCTGCCCCATTTTCCCTGCGGGAGCCTCAATTTGTCCACGTCTAAATAAAGAGGGACAGAGGCTGTACAGCTAGAAGAAATTTTAGCAGTTATCTAGTCCATCTCTCTCATGTTACAGATGAGGAAACTAAGACATACAGTACCCTGCCCACAGCAACCGAATGATAAACATTTGCTGAATGGATTCATGAATGGCTTAGTTAAGGTCATAACTGAGAGAGCAGAGATTTGAATCAAGGCCTTTTGGCCCCAATTCCATTGCTTCTATGGCTAGGAAACCAAAACAGTTATATAGTGACATCGGAAAAGGAACAAGTGGAAAACAGTGGTAACTTTTTTGCTATTTGCATCCTGTTGCTAGCAGCTTTCTAAAAACTTAATATTCCTGTTGCTATTTGAAAATCAAATGAAAATCACATACACAAATTAGAGGATGTAAGGTGAATTTAAAATCTCTGCCTTTCCCCTATTGGTCATTCATAAGGGTCTGGTTTTTTCCTTTTATATCCACTTTTTTAAATTAAATTAACTTATTTTCAGAATATCCCTCTTGATCCTGCATGCACTAGTTAGCACAAAGTTGAACTTTACCACAATCTTCTTTGTAAAAGTATATATCCACTTTTTAAACTGAAATAAAACATAACAGAAACAAAGATGAACTTCTATTGTGAGATTCAATTAGTCCCATGAATAGTTCAATTATCACATTCATTTTCATTTAACTTTTGAGTATTAAAAAAAGTAATAAGTTGTTTTTTTTTAACGGAATCCCCAAATAAGTAAATACCAGTTAATCATAGTTACTTAGGCATTTAAAGGTTCACAAAGTGCTCCCCACACATTTAGCCTCACAACAATCCTGGGAAGTGGGTACTGCAGGAGCTGTGATCTCCATTTAACATGAGTAAGTGGAGGGACAGTGAGGCTAAGTGACTTTCCTACAGTCAGGCAGCTAGCAAACTCCAGAGGCAGAATTCCATTGTAGCTCCTCTGACTTGAGGTCCAGTCTTCTTTCCACGACACCGTGCTGGACAGATCCAAGACAAGGAAATTTTTGCAGAGAGAGATATCACATTAGTTAGAGGATAGAAGAAAAAGAAAAAGAGGAAGAAGGACATCTGATCAAGGCCTTGAAAGAAGAAAATGATTTCAAGAGTAAGAGATATGTTTTAGGCATGGAAGGATGATGGCCTCCAAAACTCCACAGAGTCAAGAGAACACACAGAGATACTGGGGATTCTCTCAGTTTCTATCTATTTCCTCACTTTCTCATATTTAAGGACTCAACCTTTTACGCATGTATGGCTTGTCATTATTTACAAATAAATCTATGGTAATTATTGTTTCTAAGTCACTTCAGTGTGAATTTAACCTTGTAAGTATTAAAGCAGCCTCGCACTGTTCAGAGCTTTTTCCAACGATGGGCACACACTAGTTCTTAATAAATAAGTACCATATTGTTCGATATGTTCTGGCATGTTTCATATGTTATGCATAGTTATTTTAAGACAATAAAGTATTTTTAAGAATGAATTCCAAGTTGGAAAATTATGTTCTCTTTTATCATAACCATGATATAGGTCCCCCTATCCATCTGTCAATCCCTGCCTCAAATTCAATTTCACCACAATAACCTGTTCCTAAACTCCCAATGCACATCTATGTCTGACAAAAGGAAGAGGAGACTCGTCTGCAGCTATGTATAGACAATTTAAAATTTGTCAACAATTCAGTATTCCTTTCTGATCAAGAGCATGAATGCTAATGTGAATAAGCAGAAAAATGACTATAAGGAAAGCCAGGGAAGAACCTGGATCTTTGTAAACTGGATAATTTGTGTTTCTAAGCAAAAGGGGTCTATGCTTTGCATTTTTGCAACTATGAAAATGAAGATATTTACCTCCCATAGTAACTAATTCCTAAATCTGTCCTCAATCTAAACTTGGGATTATTACATATCCATGCTCTAGTTCAAGGATTCTTTACCTTTTTTTGCCCCATAGACCCCTTTGGAAGATTCGTGAAGCCTATGGACTCCTTCTCAGAATAAGGTTTTTAAACACATAAAATTAAATGCCTTTCGGTTTTATGCAGATGCAAAAATTAAATGCTGAGGAAACGGAGGATGAAAGAAGAGAGTTGGATCATGGGATGAGATCACAAAAGAAATGAATTCTGTTGACATACCATTATCAAAGTATTTTTAAAAAGAAGTTTACAGACCCCAGATTAAGAATCCTTGATTCATACCATGACAGTACAGCTATGGACATTGCGGGGATGTGGGGCAAGGAGGAAGGTTAGCAAGAGAAGGTTCAGAGGTGGACCAGATCCTTCTACATGGCATGAAGGGTGGTACGTGGCTGCAATGCCTCGCCTGCCCCCCAAAGGGGCTCCCTCATCCCTATCTCATAATTAGCCTGAAATCATTTCTAACACCCTGACGCCTTATTTGGGCAACACAAAGCTGGGACCCCGGTCTCAAAACTGCACCTCTCTTGGATTAGGAGAGTAACCCTAGAGCAGGAGTCCTCTTTATAAGAACCAATCACAGCAACACTTGGCTGAGGCAATGCTAACTGATGGCTCAGCTAGCCAATGGCATTGGTAGAGAGAGGGTATGCTTTCTCCCCCTGCATTAAATTATAGTTTACCTATGTATTTTTGTGTGCACCTTAACCATTTCTGGACACCCATTAACAAATATTCTTTTCTTTATTTTTGGAGGGGGGAAGGCAGGGCAATTGGGGTGAAGTTACCTGCCCAAGGTCACACAGCTAGTAAGTATTAAGTATCTGAGGCTAAATTTGAACTCAGGTCCTCCTGACTCCAGGGCTGGTGCTCTATTTACTGCTCTACCTAGCCACCCCAGCAAATATTCTTGATTATAGTTCTGGAAGGAAGACTGAAAAAATACGGGTAATAGGAATGGAACTTAATAAGTCCCCAGGACAGCACCACTGTTAGAGGCCAGATGAAAGAGAACGAGGAGACATGATCACATCTGAAGGCTTCCCTTCTGACTATCCAGGACAGATGTATGTCAAGGACATCAGTGAACAAGAAGGAAAAGTCCAAATATATTTTCTTCTGGGCAGAGTATGACCAATCCATTCCTTTCTTAGAAGAAAACTGTCTGGACAGTGCCCCTTTGGCAGCTGTTTTGCTAGGACTGGTGCAGTCTCTGGCAAAAGCAGAGATAAATACTCAGTGAGAACAACACTGGCATTATAAACGGACATTCTAACCCAAGATTTTGTCAGTTGTCCAGGCAACTGAACCAGCTGCCCAAGTAGAAGGCTCAGACAGATTTGATTTGCCATAATAAGCATTTTCTTTGTGTTCCTTTTTGTATTTCAAATATATGTATATATGTATGTGTGTATAGATTAGAAAACATTGATATATAGGGTATCCCAAAAATCTTAGTATAGTTTTACACCTTAAGTGATTAAAATACATGTACAAATACTAATAAAAGGCACATTTTACATTTATTTTCTAAAAATTAATCCTTAATGAACAATTGATCCTATAAGTTCTTTTCCATATTAAACTTCTTATCATCTCCTCCTACATCTCTTCTCCTTTCACTCTTTCCATCATCTTTCTCTAGTTTCCACTTGCTCTCATCCTCCCAAGTGTTTCTGAGGAGAGGGTCAGAAGAGGAAGAGAGTGGGAAGAAAGGAGAGTCAAGGGGACAAAGAGGGGATTGATGATGTGGGCGGTAGCATAGTCATTGGGTCATGGACTCCCTGGGGCCATACATCTTCACTTCCACCATTTTCTACCCAACCATCACTGTTCAGCTTCTGAACCAGGTGCCCAAGATGAACTAAGGCACTCAGCTCTAAAGTCCCTGGGATCATATTTGTTCACCCTGGTCATTCTTTGTCCTGCTGACCCACTCATATTTACTCTTTCCCCTTTTCATCTCTAGCTTTGACAAGTGTAACCAAATGAACATTATTATCACTAGTAAAAAGAACAACTGTCTTCTCTGTGACTTCCAAAACCAGAAAATCCTTCCTTGGAGACCACTGCTACAGTCATTGTCTCTTCTTATTAAAACAGAAGATAAACTCATTAAGGGAATAAGGATCTCACTTTGGTATTTACATCCCAAGACTTAGTATAATGTTTGATACATGGTAAATGTTTAATACATGCCTTTTCATTCATTTTTTGTATTCATAGCCTAAAATGGTCAAAAACAGAGGAAAAGACCCCATATATTAACAACTAAACTATGTAATATTTTTTTTTTGAAAACCACTTCCAGATTCAAGTGGCATGAAGAAGCTAGTTATTTCCATGTTGCATGCGGTTCAATGTTTCAAATACATCATCCCATTGAAATAAAGCTAGTTTCCCATTCTGGGTCTTCAATCAAAATTCTAACTTCCTTTACATAGCTATCTCAAACACTATATAAGTCATTCTTGGTCTATTTTCAGTTTCATAAATTATTCTCTCCTTCTGTACTTTGAATCTCTTCTCACCTACTCCACAACTCACTATCTTTTCTACCATTTTACCCCTAGGGGAAAGTCACTCACAGGAACTAAGGTTTAGCTACAAATGTTTATTTTATCATCTAGGAATTCTTCTTTCTCTGTCTTGCACCACCCACAGCATAATATCTAGTCCCTAGAGTTAACTGAAATTTCTGTAGTGACTAGTAACAGATGGAAATAAATGAAATAAGATGAAACAAAACCATTCTCAGTTCTCTCACAATTGACTGGGGAATTTCCTCAAAAATGTTATGAGAGTCTTTTTAGTGTTCATGGACCTGGAGGCATCAATCAATCACAATGACTTCTTGAGGCACAGTGTGGTGCAGCAGAATGGAAGCAGGGGACCCTAGTCAGAATTTCAGATCTACCAACTACTTATCTGTGATCACTGGCAAGATATTAAATCTGTCTTGTGCCTCAACATTCCCATCTTTAAAATGGAAGAGTTAGGCTCATGATCTCTGACCTCCCTTCTATGACTTTTATAATTCCAAAATTTATGTCCCTGATTTCTGATTTCTCTACAGGGCATCAGAGCCTATGCTCATCTGTAATCTAGTCTCCTTTAGTGTGGAATACACCAGCAACTAGCTGGCACCATAGTGGAGAGAGCACTGGGCTTGGAACCAGAAAGATTCATCCTCATGAGTTCAGATCCAGCCTCAGATACTTACTAGTTATGTGACCCTGGGCAAGTCACTTAACCCTGTTTGTCTTGGTTTCCTCATTTGCAAAATGAGCTGCAGAAGGAAATGATAAATTGTTCCAGTATCTTTGCCAAGAAAACCCCAAACGGACTCACGGAGAGTCAGACATACTTGAGAAATGAGTGAACAGCAACGACACTCAAGTCCAGCAAGGCAATGCAGTAAAAAAGCACCAGAACTAGAGCCAGAAGATGTGGGTATAAACCCCAGCCCTGCTGTTTATTTCCTTGTAACCTTAGACAGGTCAGCTTCATCTAACTGGGCTTCAGTTTAACCATCTGTAAAATAATAATGATAGCTAACATTTAGATAGCATCGCCAGGCCCCATCCTAATTGCCTTACAATTAATATCGCAATCGATCCTCACAATAGGCGTTATTATTATCCCTATGTTACAGTTGAGAAAAGTGAGGTAGAGGTTAAGTGACTTGCCCAAGGTCACATTCCTAACAAGTGTCTAAGGCCAGAGATGAACTCAGGTCTTCCTGACTCCTGGAGCTCTGTGCACTGTACTACCTAGCTGCCCCAATAAGAGGATTGAGCTAGATAAGATTTGAAGAAAGGGAGAGAAAGGAGAGCATTATAGCTATCCTCAAGTATTTAAAAAAACTGTCATGTGTCATGAGGGAAATTTTCCTAATACTTGTTGTTCAGTCATGTCTAACTCTTTGTGATCCCATTTGGGGTTTTCTTGGAAAGATACTGGAGTGGTTTGCCATTTCCTTCTCCAGCTTGTTTTACAGATGAGGAAACTGAGGCAAACAGGGTTAAGTGACTAGCCTAGGGTCACACAGCTAGTAAGTGTCTGAGACTGGATTTGAACTCAGGAAGAGGAGTCTGCCTGACTCCAGGACCAGAGTTCTGTCCACTATGCCATCCAGCTATCCTGGGCTGGCTCAGGAAGCTCTCTCACTGAAGAACTTCAGATCTTAAACTTGATGACCTCTTTGGAACATGTGGTAGAGGGCTGCACATTTAAGTATGAGTATGGCTCTATGTCCACTTAAGTCTCTTCCAGATTCATGACTTCCTGATCCCAATGGTTGTTTCTAGCTCTAAAGGTGATAATGTTCTGTGGTGTGACCAGAGCACATGGTACAGCAAGATTGTCATATCCTTCAGCCAGGAAGGACCCTGGGCCTCACATAGTACAATATTTTTGTTTCCTTTGCTCAGACATTGGGTATCATGCCAATGGACAAAAAAAATGTCTGATTCTCCCGGGGCCTTTGGCCTTTTAAGAGAACAACTTGGAAAAATTGTAAGGTTAGTAAAAAGCTAAAGCCATGCTTATGCCTCTATGCTTTCCCCACCCCTAGCTGTTCTCTGCCTTTCAATCCTTCCCTACAACCCTTACCCAGATACTTAGGACTTTTCATTGAAACAAAGGTTTGCTACTGTTGCATAAGAGCAAAGATTCATTGTTCCTGAAAGTTTACTTTTAAAAGACCTGAAACTGACCCTATGAGACTCATTTCTCATAAATATTTTCTTTATTAAGCATCTTTTTCCTTTAAAAAAAAAATAAACCAAACAAAAAAAAAAGCAAACTTCAATTTCATCGTAAAGAAATTTCTGTGTTAAGAAGTTCTTTCTGTAAGTAGTTTAGAAACATCAACCTGGTTTTCTATGCTAATAAGAGGCAACATCATTTGATAGGAAATGAGATACCCTCCAAGTCCAAAAAACAGGAATTCCAAGACCTGCTTTTCATATATACCAGCTGCATCATCTTAGGCAAGCCATTCCCAACTCCAGTTCTGCCCCCAAATAAGACAACAAATTTCAGAAAAGGAAGTGATCTGTATTGGGAGAGGGAATTCAATCACTGAAGTTTCCTTAGTTGTCCAGCACTTAACACAGTGTTTGGCACACAGTACGTGCTTAATATTAATTAAGCACTAATTAATTAATAAACATTAGCTTGTCAATTTGCTAACTAGCATAGCAGATTGACATTGACTGTAGAATCAGAGGGTATAGATTCAAGTAGCTTCCCAGATGTTTACTTCCAATAGAACCTTGGGCAAATCATTTAACCTTTCTGAGAATCAATTTCCTCACTAATGCTTTGTTGGTGGAATTGTGATCTGATACAACCGTTCTGGAGAGCAATTTGAAACTAGGCCCAAAGAGGTATAAAATTATGCATACCCTTTAACCCAGCAATACCACTTCCAGGTCTGCATCCCAAAGAGATCATAAAAATGGGGAAAGAACCCACATGTACAAAATATTTATAGCAGCTCTTTTTGTGGTGGCCAAGAATTGAAACTGGAGGAACGCCCATCAGTTGGGGAATGACTGAACAATCTATGGTATATGAATATGATGGAATACTATTGTTCTGTAAGAAATGATGAGCAGGTGCAATGCAAGGATCTAAGACAACTTCAAAAGACTCACAATGGAAAATGCGAACCACATCCAGAGAAAGAACTTTGGAGTCAGAATGCAGATGAAGCAGACTATTTGTTCACCTTTTCTTTTGTTGTTTTGTTTTGTTTCTTCTTTCTTGTGGTTCCTCCCATTAGTTCTAATTCTTCTTTACTTCATGACTAATGGGAAAATATGTTTAATATGAATATATAAGTGGAGCCTATATCAAATTGCATGCTGTCTTGGGAAGGGTGGAGGAGAGGGAAGTGGAGAAAATTTAAAAGTCACAATCTTATGGAAGTGAATGTTCAAAATTAAAAATAATGTTTTTAAAAAAAAAAAAGAAAAAATGATGGTCAGATGGACTTCAGGAAAACCTGAAAAGACTTACTTGAACTGATACTGAGTGAAGTTATCAGAACCAGGAGGACATTGTACACAGTAACAACAACATTGTGTGATGATCAACTTTGATAGAATTAGCTCTTCTCAGCAATACAAGGATCCAAGACAAACTCCAAAAGACTCATGACGGAAAATACTATCCACATTCAGAAAAAGAACTATGGAGTCCGAATGTAGATCGAAGCACACTATTTTCTCTTTTTTCTTGTTTCTTCTTTCTCATGGCTTTTTCTCCTTTCGTTCTAATTTTTCTTTACAACATGACTAATGTGGAAATGTGTTTTTAAAAAAAGAATAAATTTCCTCATCTGAAAAATAAGAGGATTGGCTTAGATGAACTTTAATGTCCCTTTCATACCTATGAGACTCATTTCTCATAAATAAATAAATATTCTCATGCCCACGAAATCAAAGGACAGTTCTCAAAAAATTAGATGTGTGTGTGTGTGTGTGTGTGTGTGTGTGTGAAAGGTAACTGCTCATAAGAAACCTCAGAGAATAAAGACTATTTCCAAGTATTCAGATGCAAAGTGAAAAATTATATCCCATCATGAAGATGCTGGGTACCATACTGACAGAGCCACTGTTCTAATGCCCTTCAATTTTCCTTGGACTCAGTATTTAAATTAATGCTTTTCTTATTCTACACTTCAGTAAAGCTTCTATTATCATTAACTATTGCATCAGCATTCAAGACAGATTATTCTTGACTATTTAAAAAGATGGAAGGTTTTCAGCTGATCTACCTTTTTATGTCTAAGAGGTTGAGAAAACTTCCCCAAGGAAAGTTTCTTGGTTCTTCTTTGCTGTCCCATTCTAATCACGTTCCTTCCTTATCTCTTGTCATTATAGCATATCTTCAGCTAAGCATCAGTCAGAAGAGATGCATCCAGATTTAATGTAAAGGAATTACTTGTGCATTTAGAGCAGTGCTTCTTAAACTATGGGTCTTAACCCCATATGAGGTCACAAAAAATTAATGCGCAATGACCAAAAATTAATTTAAAATGAAATGCTTAATGAATACGAGGTGTTTCTGGCAGCACTTATCCATGTTGCATCATGTAACTTCACTGCTGTCTTGGTTCTGAACACAAAGCATGCACACTTTGCATTGTGCATGTCCTCAGGTCAAGCAAAGCCAAAAAACACTGCCAAAACACAGAAAAGGGTCAAGAGTGGAAAAAGTTTAAGAAGCCTTGATTTAGACACATTATCACTAGTTACTTAAAAACCACAGATTGCTATGTGACCTAAGAAGGTAGCTTTGTTATAGCTGACAAGGTGCTATGAAAAGTTTGATCTCTGATGAGAGAAAAAGAATGTTAAGATGTTGATTTTATGAAAGACAGAAAGTTCTGTGTAGAATTCTGCCTCTGTTTTCTATAATGCACCAAATATGATGACCCCTTACACAACAATCAAAATGTATCACAGTGGGCATTTATAGGGAAGAAACGTTTTCTTCAATAGAATAAGTTTTTATTCCTAGACTGCTTATGGAAATATGAGAAACAAATTCTTGTTCATTTGGTAAGCAGGTCCCTCAATTAATAAAATAATCTGAGAAGCCTAGCATTTTTAATTGACACAAATGAATTATAGACATGTCAGCGCACAAGCTGTATGAATTAACTATGACTGTGTTACTCACAGCCCAAGACCTTCATTAACTGTACTTCTTACCTTCTTTGCCTCCATTTCCTCATTGGTAAAATGAACTCAAGAAAGAAATGGCAAAACCATTCCAGTCAGTATCTTTGCCAAGAAAATCTCCAAAGGGGTTAGGAAGAGACAGACATGACTGAAAAACAAGTAAACCACAACAACATAAAATGAGAGAGTTTTATTAGATGACCTGTAAAGGCCCTTCTAGCTCTAAATATATGATCCTGAACACAGAAGAACATTGAGTCACTAAATACACTGAAAATCCACACTCAGGAAGTGGAATAAGAAACAGCAAGAAGTTTTATGACCTAAAAGGGAAGTAAACTACTCATGTGTTAAGAGTAAATGGTAATGATGACAACACCAATAAGAAACTGCTCATGTCTGTATAATACTTCAAGGTTTGCAAAATGCTTCACAAACATGAGGTTGTTTGGTATGGGAAGCCCAAGTGCTTCGCACAAGATATCAAGATTCTGGTCAAGGCTTCTAGTATTTCAGCTAGATCCTCCACAAAAATGAGACAGAGACAGAGAGAGACAGAGAGACAGGGAGACAGAGGAGAAGGAGAAGGAGAAGAAGAAGAAGAAGAAGAAGAAGAAGAAGAAGAAGAAGAAGAAGAAGAAGAAGAAGAAGAAGAAGAAGAAGAAGGAGAAGAAGAAGGAGAAGGAGAAGGAGAAGGAGAAGGAGGAGAAGGAGAAGGAGGAGAAGAAGAAGAAGAAGAAGAAGAAGAAGAAGAAGAAGAAGAAGAAGAAGAAGAAGAAGAAGAAGAAGAAGAAGAAAGGAGAGAGAGGGAGAGAGAGAGAGAGAGAGATGCCATGACCCTCTTCAAAAACAAAGGACAAACACAACAATCTACAAAGATCCATGGGAGGACACATACAAGAATCACCCAGGTAGGGTAGACGAGGATGGACTGGTATTCACACCAAAGGAGGGAAAACCCACACTGGTGAGATCACAAATTCATTGGAATCAAAGCTGCCTAGCCCAGAAATCCAAAGTCATTATAAATAATTATCTAGAAAGGTATTATGTCTAATGTCCACTCACTACAGATTCTTCTTATTTCTCAATCACATGGGTTACTGAGCCTGCCTTTCTTAGGCTGAGGAAGAGTTTATTTTTCTGAAAGAAAAAAAAAATGCATGTACCTGTCACACCTTGACTTTCTGTCTCTGTCATGATGGAGGATCTCACTGAAGATCTGGGAGGAATACATTTGATTAAAGTACCTAAATATCTATGTAAATCCCTTAAAAGTTGAAGTTCACTAGATGATAAATGGGGACATCCAAAATGTTTGTTAATTCTTTCTTTAAGGAAAGAAAAGAAACTGGGTGCCCATAATATATTTCATTACATACATATCTTTTTTTAAATGTTCAACTCCCTTCCCCCCAAAAAAATGTTTAGTACAGCAGACAAGAGGATTTACTTTTTTTGTCTAGTTGTTAAATGTCATTGCCATGACAGATAGTATTAATTGAAAAATAGAATGTGCAGATCAAAACATCAAAACAAAGATATTGATTTTAAGCTAAGAAGTAGAGCAGAGAAAGTAGAGTTGGAGATCTACTTTGCCTCAGATTTATTAGAACCCATCTTAGCTTTTTGGTTAGGTCAAGTTTGTAACCTAGGTCTTCTAAATAAAGTCTACAAATGTGGCAGAATTAAAATAAAATCCACTGTGGGCATGTAAAAATGCATAAATCAAGGATACTTTTAATGTAAAACATAACAGCTTCTTACTATTTTCACTTTTTTGGCTTTTTTCTTTCTCATGGTTTTTCCCTTTTGGTCTAATTCTTCTGTCAAAAAATGACTAATGTGGAAATATGATTAATATAATTGTATATGTATAACCCATATTAGATTGCTTCCTGTCTTGGGGATGGGGGAGGGGAGGGAGGGAGAGAGAAAAATTTGGAAGTCAAAATCTTATAAAAAAGTGAATGTTGAAAACTATCTTTATATGTAATTGGAAAAAATAAAATACTATTAAGTGGAAATTTTTTTTTTAAATACAGAAACAGAAAAAATAATGGCTTCACCCAGAACTATATTTTAATTTTATTACCATTAACACTTTGATCCCAGCTTTTATCCGTGACAGCATTTAACACAGTGCCTGGCACATAGAAGGTGCTTAATAACGTTTATTGGTGGAATAAAGGCCTTTCAGTTATGACCCCATTTGGGATTTTCTTGGCAAAGATACTGGAGTGGTTTGCCATTTCCTTCTCCAATTCATTTTACAGATGAGTAAACTGAGGCAAGCATGTGACTTGCCCAGGGTCACAGAAGTAGTGTCTGTAATTGGATTTGAATTCAGGTCTTCCTGACTCCAGGCCCAGCACTCTACCCATTATTCCCCAAGTTGGTGTATAGTGTGCACTTAATAAATGCTTGTCGAATGAATGAATGACCTTGCTAAAAATTCTTCAGTCTCTCTGAGTCTGGGTTTCTTCATTAATAGAGTGGGGATGATAACATCAACATTACCTATTTCACTGTCTACCCCACACAGTTGGATGAATCAAATAAGATAATAGAGAGAGAGTTCCTATTCCAATCCACTATTAAATGTAAGATTCTAGCATCGCCCTCATGTCACGTATATTACACTCTTTCTTATCTCTCTTTCCCCTGGCACCAGCTCTTACTCATATCCAGGCAGCAGCTGCAACTAGAATTCAACATGCAGACAGTCTTGGCAAGCTGAGAACTCCCTCCTCACTCCTAGACAAGCATCAGGTGATGTTAGAATTGAAAGAGAGAGCTCTAGTGCAATTCCCTAACTTGATAGAGGAGAAAGCAACCAGAGACCACTCAACTGGATGTCCACAGCCACAAATGGAGTGACAGACTCTTGTCCTGTTGAGGGGAGTAGTGATGGAGATACATGGTAGGGAAGAGAAAAATAGAGTCCTTATTTAAAGAGCACCTGGCCCCTTTTATTGAGAATTGGAACTCAGAGGTCAGGTCCTCTGTTGTTCAACTAAGCCCCAGGCAATGACCTCCTTATCTGAAAAGCTCCAACATCCATCCATGAGCCATCTTGAGTTTTTCTTGTTTTATTTTTTGACCAATCCGGATTGCTCAAACCACAGAGAAGTCCTTACCTGTTTCTAGACAGTACCACTATTCCTGGGGATGGTACTTCCCATTCAGTCCTGCAGATATTATTAAGTTGCTTTCCTAAAATTAGCCCATGATAGCCCATCTCCTATTAAAACAAGGTCATTTCAATCTCCCATCAAGTATCAAAATTTGCTCTATCTCAGAACCTCCGGAGAAGAAAGAAAACAAGCAACCACGATTGATGGCATGATTCCTTTAGGAGTAAAGGCAAAGGAAGTCAGATATGATTTCAGGTTTTTGAGACTGAGTCTTATTTCAGAGTGAAATGGTACAGACTTTCCTGGCGCCATTAGGGTGCCTCTAAGCTAGAACTATACACAAAACAGGATTGCTGAGGCCCCTTAGAAGACTGAGTTATCTCTATCTCACAAAACACATGCTTCTAGGGAGCTATCAGAGATGGCTATGAATCAGCAAAAATAATGAAAGAAATGCTTTTCACAACCTACAACTATATAATCACCCCTGAAAGAACACTGATGTTGAGGAAATGGAATTAAATAGGAAAATTTGAATAAAAGTAGTGCTTGTCTTCCAAATTCACACTGCCCTTCACTAGGTGAAAGAAAAAGACATGTTCATCTCAGGTTTGCAACTAAATGTTACCCAAAGGTCAAGTCATCCTGAATACCTTAGAAGTAACATCAACCTGCCAGAAATAGACCAAGTCTGCATTCTATTCACAAATTCAACTTCTGTCTATCAAGACATCCTTTTCCAAGTATAGGAAACTGGATTTTGAGTTAGAAAGACTTGAGTTCAAATCCAGCTTCAGTTACTTTTTTTTTTTGCTTTTTGGAGGAGGAAGGCTCACAAAGCTGCCTTTTTATCCTGGAATTTCACTAGGGTCTGGGGTCTTCTCATACTGGAATATATCCATCCTTCCACCAGGTTGGCTTCCTTCTCCCATTTGTGAATTCCTTCTTGGTCTTCATTTTAAGAACAGGCCCAGGTTGGCCATGCTTCATTCCCCTTCTGGATATGCTTTGGGCTTCACCACCAGGCTCCCAAGTGGGTACTTGCCCCGCTCCCGTATTTTCTCTCCCTTTTATGGGTTGTCTTCCCCCATTAGTACCTGAGTTTTTATATCCTTGGCACTTAGCATAGTGCCTAATAATAGGAAACACTTAACAAATGTTTGCTACCGACCTACGTTGTCCAAGATCATGTAGGTACCATAGGAAGTAACAGAGTCAGAAACCAAACCCATGTCCCCTGACTTCAAACCATAACGCCTGAGAAGGCAAAAGAATATGCCCTCTTAGTTAAGAAGAAAGAAAGAAAATGCTTTCTCATCTTCCTTCTCAGAGTCTCTATACTGCAGGAAGGATGCACTTTTCCAATGTCATATATGTAGACTAGAGTAAGGCTCTAACAAGTGACTGTAAGAGGGTGAAGGGAGAGAGCCCTAATGAAGCTGACTGAGGCTTTGCCCCCCATGTCTGCCATTATGCTGCTCATGGAAAAGGGGAAGTGAGTGCTTTCAATTCCTTGTACTCATTGTTTCTGTTATAAAAATTTAATAAGTTCCCTTGGGTGAGGGTCAGGGAGTGGGAGTTTTTTTTGAGGGATAAAACATAAATAGCCCCATGCCTCTTCTAGTAAGTCAGAGTTGTGACCTAAAAGTCATCTCTGTGACCCATTAGGGGTTTTCTTGGCAAAGATAATGGAGAGGTTTGCCACTTCCTTCTCCAGCTCATTTTACAGATGAGGAAACTGAGGCAAACAGGGTTAAGTGACTTGTCCAGGGTCACACAGCTATCAAGTGTCTAAGACCAAATTTGAACTCAGAAAGATGTGTCATCTTGACTGCAAGACTGGCATTCTATCCACTGTGCTGAAGACCTGAGTTCAAATTTGACCTCAGAGATTTATCAGCTTACAGGGCACATCACCCTGGGCAAGACACTTAACCTTTGTCTGTCTCAGTTACCTCATCAGTGGAATGGGGACAATGACAGCATCTACCTCCCAGGGTTGCTGTGAGGATAAAATGAGATAATATATGTAAGTGCTTTGTAAACCTTAAAGTATTCTATAAATGCTTATTGTAATCTTCCACATTAACATGTCTGGCTGCCATATTCTCATCTGAGTGTTCCCTGTGCCAATGAAATCATAGGTTCAGTCCCTATCCTCATCCCTAGAATATCCCATTTATTACCATATTGACCTTATATCATTAAAAATTCCAGTAGAACCCTTCTCTGGCACCGTCTCCTCTTTCCTACTTTTGAACCATTTGGTTTTTACCTCAAGTATATGACTGTACATTTATCCCTATTAAAGGTCACATTGTATTTGACCCTGTGAAGATCTTTGAGGATCTCAACAAACTTATTCTCCCATGTTGAGGACAGCCAGAGATTGTTCAGAATTGTCCTGCTCCTGTCTACCTAAGAAAGCTGACTAGAAAAGAGGAATGTCTACACGAGGATGATGATTCACTCGGAGCCATATGCTTCTGAACTGTCTATACCTCAACTCCATTTTATGAAACCTACACGTACCTTTCTTGCATATCACCCCCAACCTCCACTTAATCAGTAAAAAGACTAATCTCAGATTGGTAGAATCATAACTCTAAAGGTGAAAGAACTTTAGAGTTATGAGTAATACTATAATTCATTACGTATAACTCATTCATTTTACAGACAGGGAAATTGAAGCTCAGAGAGATCTAATTCTAGAATTATTATCTAATTCTAGATAATTAATAATTACCTAATAATTAATAATTATCTAATTCCAGATAATTAACAATAATTATCTAATACTAGAATTTATCTGGTATAACTCATTCATTTTATACCTAAGGGAAACTGAAGCCCAGGCAAGTCTAATGAATTGCCCAATACCAGACGCATAGGAGAACAAGATTTGAATGCAAGTCTTCCATTTAAATCCAATGCTTTTTCAATTCTGGGTCTAGGTGACAAATTCAATGTCAATTAGTCAAGTCATCCTTACTAGGATAAGAAGATTCCTTTAAAAGCAACTATTCCCTAAGGAAGGCAAAGCAATGGAAAAGGTGACAGAAATAATATTGAACTTGGAGGGACAGGACCTGATTTTGAATTTTGACTTTCCCACCTAAGGTTTATGTGATTTGGAATAAGTCACTCCACCTCACCTGGAAAATGAGGGGGTTGGACAAGGTCAATTCTATGGCCCTCCATTCTAGATGAACTTGCTTTCCCATCGTACAGTAAAATGGTAGATTTTGCTGAAAATTGAAGGTTTCAGAGCTGTAAATTCACATTTATCTGCAGCTGTGCTGCAAAATATTGAATTTTGAAAACCACATAAAATGAAAAGTAGGTATTTTTAGATAATAAACTGTTTAGAGCAGGCTTGCAAACACAAACAAATGGCATTACTATAACTACTGATACTTGTTTTTGTGCAGAGTGGAAAGTCACAAAAATAGTTAGAGAGAACTTTTACAAAAGCAATTAATCTGCTCACCTTATACTCTAACATTGTCCCCACTACATCAGTGTGGATATTGGTACAAAAGAAGCAACAAGACAGAATGGACAGAAGCTGGCCTCAAAGTAAGAAAAACCTGAGTTCTAGTCCCACCACGGACTGCTGTTTGACTGAATAAACTGCTTAACCTCTGAGTACCTCCAGGAAAATCTCTAAGAATATAAATCACAAATAAGTTACTGGCCTGCATTAGGGGAGGAAATTTCCATGCTGGGTGGTCCCCACACTAATGATATCATATCTGGCCTCTCCCCCCAAAAAATGAGTAAAAGATGAAGAAAGTCATTAAAAAAAAACATTGTGAAGATGTTAATATACATTTTATAAGATGACCAAAAATAATTGTCCTAAACATGAGATTCAAATCCTAATTAGTAATTCTTTGGGATAGGCGAGGTGCATAGTGGAATGGCCAGTTTAGCCAATCCGCAAACATTCATTATCTATGTGCCAGACACTACTGTCCTTGACCTCATGGAGCTTACATTTTAAAGGAGAGAGAAAACATATACACATAGAGGAGTATTCAAAACACACACAAAGCAGATAAAAGGAAATCTTAAAGATGAAGGCGCCAGGAGCTGGAGAATCTAAGAAGAACCTCAAACAATTAAGGAAATAGTTCAAGGGCTGGGAGGAAAGGGTGCAAAGGACTAACCTTTGCTCAAAGAGGAAGTGGCCCATCCTCCAGAGAAAGATGAGATTGATCTAGATCTAGACTTCTGAGGTCTCTATCAGCTCCAAATCTGTGAGTCTATGATACCAAGCACCTTTCTGCTATTAAAAAAAAAAATGCCACCTTAAAAAAAACTTTAATTATTTTGGGTTTTTACATCATTTTACACCATTTCTCATCATTTTTACATCATTTCACAGCCTGCTCCTCCCTGCTCCAAATCCTATCTAAACCCTCAACCAGAATGGATAAGGAAAACCACCTAACAAAAAAAGAGAATCTGATAGGATGTATGACATTCCACATCCATAATCCCCTACCTCTCTATCAAGAGAAAGTAAGGCCACTTTATCCCCTATTCTCAAGGACCAGGTTTGGTTATTGAAATTAATCTGTCTCTAGCTACCTTATAGTGTGCTTTCATTGACTCATTGCTGGAGTTATTGTGAATACCATTCCTCTAATTCTTCTTTCTTTACTTTGCATCAGTTCACACAAACATTCCTATGTTTCTCTGAGTAACTTACATTCATCATGTCTTACTATGGAGTAGCATTCCACAATTTGTATACATACCACAATTTGTTCTATAATTCCCCCATCAATTGGTGCCCACATTGTTTCTACCACAAATAAAAAGACTCAATTTTTGAATACCAGTATTCTCTCAGTGATGTTTTGTGGCTGTAAATCATAGAACTCCCTGATCATAGATGAATCAAAATTGTAGTTGACCCAAAGAGCAATGGAAAGATGCATATGGAATTTAAATAAGCAAATGACTGCCTATTACCAAGGATTATTTGTATGTCATAAGTGTTACAGAAGACACAGTTAAGAATACACATGACTGGAAAAGATGATGGGCCAGTCCTGTAGCAAGATGGAGCAGGGATTCTTAACCTAAAGTCTATCAATGACCAGCAGGTACATGGGGTCTAAGAGGACTTTGAACTTAGGATGGAAAAAAATTTACGTCTTTTTTCAGTATAACTGTTTATTTGCTAATTCTAAGTATATTATTTTATGAATTTAAAAATATTATTCTGAGAAGGGAGGGCATAGGCTTCTTTATACTGCCATGACACCAAAAAGATTAAGAATCCCTGAGATAGAGGAATGATATCTGAACAACTCAAATATTTCACTAGTATCCACGAAGATGGTCTTCAGTATGTTGGATAAATTCTCAGTGTTGGATTTATGGGAAAATATGTAAAAGAATTATGAAGAGGCATGCATGGAGTAAAATGGCCTACGATGAGGAATTCATGGAATCAATGAAGTGTCAAAGTATATCAAGAGAAGGGGGTCAAGGTGGGATTATCCAAGTAAATAAAATGTTATATAGAAAACAAATGTAATAAGATAATGGGTGGGGGCGGAGCCAAGATGGCGGCCTAGGAGCAGCAAGGTACCGCAGCTCCCACATAGCCACCTCAAATACCCATAAAATATGACTCTAAACAAATTTTAGAGCTCTAAAACTCACACAAATATACCTCCCGCTGAAGGCAGCTCGGCTAGAAGGGACCATCTCAGCACTGGGAGCCAAAACCAGCCGAGCCTGAAACCGTGGCGTGGCCCTGGGGCTGAGCCGAGCCGCAGCTGGAGCTTCAGGAGAGTGGATCAGCGGCAGCTGTGGCAGTTTCCAGAATTATCAAACCATAAGAAACAAGGACTAAGTGACAGGTCAGTGGAACTCAGCTAAACTTGGGGAAGAAAAGTGGGTCCAGCCAAACTGCCTCCAAGCATGGCCCTGCAGCGGCCTCCATGTGGCTGCTTCAGAGCTCCCGGCCTACAGACTGCAGGGGGGCCAAGTGATCGTTCAGAGGCCATGTGCTCTTGTGTTGAGCAGCCTGGATCTGGATCATGGTCTTAGGTGGTGGTCCTGGGGTGCATTTTCAGTGAGCCAAAGCTGGTGGGGGCTCCAAAAAAAAAGACAGCCCCAAAATAGCTCCAGCAACTGTGAAAACTCCAGCGATTTGGGACAGAGTTTTCCCCTCTGGAAACAGAGTTCCACAGAGCCAAAAAATCAAGTAATTCACTGGCCAACATGAGCAGGCAAAGGAAGCAAAGTAAGAACAGCAACCAAATTCTAGAATCCTTCTTTGGGGACAAGAAGGATCAAAGCATGGAACGGGAGGAAGACAACACAGTCAGAACTCCCACACCAAAAGCTTCCAAGAAACATGAAGACTGACTAAAAGCCATAGATCAGCTTAAGAAGGATTTTGAAAACCAAATGAGAGAAGTGGAGGAAAAATGGGGAAGAGAAATAAGAATGATGCAAGAAAATCATGAAAAGAGAGTCAACAACCTGACTGAAGAAAATAAC
>CM053592.1:73119190-73150402 GCA_028646515.1 Pseudochirops corinnae | reverse complement strand
GGGCAGGGTATGGGGAAGGGTTGTTGGAAGTACACACTTCTGTAAAGGGACAGGGACAGGGTCAGGGTAGAGAATAGAACAAGGGGCGGGGTGGGATAGGAAGGAGGGACATATAATCAGTCTCTCACAATATGCCCACTGTGGAGATGTTCTGCATAATTACACATGTACAGCCTGTATTTAATTACTTGTCCTTCCAGTAGGGTAGGTAATGAGGGAGGAAGGGAAAGAATCTAGAATTTAAAGTTCTATATTCAAATGTTAAATATATATATATATATCTATATACAATTATTATTATTATTATTATTATTAACAACATCCAACTGGGAATTAAGATACATAGGCACTGTGATAGGGAGATCCATCCTGACCTACCGGAAAGTCAGAGGGGCGAGGGGGAGGACATAGGAGAGAGCAGATTGGGGGGGGGGGGGGGTTATACAGTGGGATGGCTGTTTTGTGGTGTTGGGTAGGGGAGGGATGGGGAGAAAATTTGTAGCTCAAAATCTTGTGGAAATAAATGATGTAAACAAGAAAATAAATAAATCAATTTATAAAAAAAATAGGATAATGGGTGAAAACAAAGTGGAGCAAACAGAGACTATGTGGGCATTTTTTTCTGTCTCTGTATCTCCCCCTCCCTCCCTCTTCTCTCCTACCCCCTCCTTCTTCCCCTCCTCTCTCTCAGATTTAAAGTATTTCTAAGAGAATCAATGAGTACTCACAGAAAGAGGTAGAAATTATATTTCATTACCCACATCAATGTTAATGTTTCAAGCTGTTTAAGACATCTAGGGCACAGATTAATTTCCTCAGAGATTTTCATAGGTGGTAATTAGTTACAAATGTCATCAATATTAATTTGATATTTCAGTAAAACTCACTGTTTCCCTCAGAAACTTCCCTCCTCCAAACATAACTCTTTCTTATCGAGAGCTCTACCATCCATGACCCTTCCCTGTCCCTCATCACTACAATTAGTTGCCCTTTATCAATTCTACCTCCTCATATTCATCCTCTTCTCTCCATTAAATGAATGATGAATAAATGAATAAGCGAATGAAATAAAAATATTTATTTTGTGCTAACAACATGCTGGGCAGTTAGGTGGCACAGGCTCTAGGCCTGGAGTCAAGAAGACTCATCTTCCTGGTTCAAATCTGGCCTCAGACATTTACTAGCTGTGTGAACCTAGGCAAGTCACTTAACTCTTTTTGCCTTAGTTTCCTCATCTGTAAGAGCAGTTGAAGAAGGAAATGGCAAACATTTCTAGTATCTTTGCCAAGAAAATCCCAAATGGGATCAGAAAGAGTCAGATATGACCAAACAACCACAAAAACAATGTGCTGGGCACTCTGCTAAATGCTGATGATACATATACAAACCAGCAAGATAGTGTCTACCTTCAAGGGGAAATATTAGGGAAAAAAATAACACTTTGAAGGAAATAGTGACAAGAGAGGAGGGCTTTTAACAGCCAAGACAGAGGGAATAGTGATAGGAGTTATAAGGCAACTGACATGTCCTTAAAGAGAATTGTCATGTTAATTTTGTTCCCATTCTCAGAGTTGGAGTTGGAAAGGTGTGGGTACTGTGGGATACTGTGGGAGAATACATAGGCAACCACAGGGTCTGGGCTTTCAGTTCCACAAAGAGGTGGAGGTTGGAGAATCAGCCTCAAAGCATAACGATGTCTAGGAAGTGACTGGTAGGGCCTGAGACTTGATGAGATGAGGAGAAACGTCCACCAACCATCCATCACACCAACTGTAGGCTCTTATCATCTCTCACCTGGACAACTATGGAAGCCTCTTAATTGATTCCTCTGCTTCCAATCTTTTTCCCTTCTTAATCCATACCTCACAAAGCTGCCAAAATGACCTTCTTAAGGCATAGGTCTGACCTTGCCACTTCCAGCTCAAAATTCTTCAGTAGCTTCCTACTTCCTCTGGCATAAAGTACAGGCTCTTCAGTCTGAGATTGAAGGCTCCCTGTAGTCTAGCTATAACCCAACTTTCCAGCCTTTCCTTCCCTTCATTTTGCATGCTCTATGATCCAGACAAATTGGACATTTTATCTCTTGCCTCTCTCCATTAACAGAAGCTGTCCCCCATGCCTGGCATTCCAAGTCTCCTCTCCCCCAATCTCTGAATTCTGATCTTCCTTCTAGTTTCTTCTCAGATAGAGAAAACAAAGTTTTCCCCGATGCCCCTGGAGAGACAAAGAGAGGTTTCACACACAATAAGGATTTAGAAATTCATTTGTCAAATTGAAATGAATGTCATACAAGACTTAGACCCAAATCTAATTATTCTAAATCAATTGTTCTTTCCACTACAACAGACTGTTCTTTTTCTTGATGAATTTTTTCTCACCACTCATTCTTATGTTTACTCCTTCAATACATGTTGTGTATCAATCAGTAAGTATTCATTAAGTACCTACTGTAGGTACTGCCAGGCACTGGAGATATAACGACAAAAATAAAATAATCTCTGTACTGAAGGAGTTTATGTTTCAATGGGGAAACAACATACATTCACAAATGGGATTCAAATGAACCTTAGAGGGAAGGACTCTGGCACCTGAAGGGGAGCAGGATAGGCCTTTGGAAGAAGGTGACACTCCAGCTGAGTCTTGAGAAAATCGAGGATTTCAAGACGCAGGAACAATGTACGCATAGGGGCTAAACTGTGCAAAGGCATGGAAATGGGAGAAAATGTATCATTAGGAACAGCATGTTAGTCTATGTGGATGAACCACAGAGTGAGTAGAGTCTCATACAGGCAAGTCAGTATTTATAAGCACTTACTACATTCCTGGCACTGTGCTAAGGGGGATACAAACAAGAAAAAAAAAGATAGCCCCTCCCTCAAAGAGCTTACATTCTAATGGGGAAAGATATGGCATAAAAGAAAGCTAAAATGGGGAGAGGGGAGGCAGAGGAGTACAAGGTCCAGAGGAATATAGATGATGTCCTAGGGGCAGGAATCCCAGAGAGGAATGAAGTAGAGGAGAATAAGCTATTAGACTAGAAAGGTAAGAAGGGAACAAATTGTGAAAAAAATTTGAGTGTCTAACAGAGGAGTTTATATTGGAACCTACAGGTAATAAGAGACCACTGGAATTTATTGAGTAGGGAGGTGACATGACCAGACCAGCATTTTAGGACAATCATCTCCCCTCCCCCTTTCTTCCAAATTTTCCTGTTTCTGTCCAGGATACCATCATCCTTTTAATCTCCTACCCTTAGAATTATCTTTGATTCTTTACTTTTCGTCAACAACGCCCTCCCAATATCTAATCAGTTGTTATTTTGTCATTTCTTTTTTTTTTTCCGTAGTTGCAATCAATTTATTAAAAGAGATGATTGGTTAGGCATCTGCAATGGTGACTTCAACTTCTACACCTGGTTCAATGCTGATAGAAGTGATCTGTTTAACAATTTCAGAAGGACTGTGCAAGTCAGTAAGGCGTTTGTGGATTCTCATCTGGACCCGATCCCAAGTCTTTGAACCTTCACCGCTAGGAGTTTTTCTAGTTGTGATTCGAAGTCTGTTGGTGGGTATTTGAACAGGTCCCCTCACTTTCAAGTTCTTCTCTTTGCCTCCTCTAATTAGGCCAGCACACACTTTCTAGAGTGATTTCACGTTGCGGCTGGTCAGGGTGATCCGGCTCTGGCGAATGGCCACTTCGGGATCCACAAGGGTGTGTTTGAATGCCCTGGCGGCGGAGCGGCTTCCTGACCGACTTCTTCCTCCGTGAGAGCGAACCGCGGTGAGTCAGGAGAAGAGGCAGAGACTGCTTACTCCACGCGGCTGCAGCGGCGATGTCTTCACCAAAGAGCTCTCTTGCCATTTCTGTCTCTAAATCTCTTGCATTCATCCCTTTCTATCCATTGATATGGTTACACCGCCCTAGTTGAGGCCCTCCCCGCCTTGCTCCTAAATTATTACAAAAGTTTCTTCTTCTGTCTCCTTTCCTCAGTTCTCTCCTGTCTCCAACCCATACTCCACAAAACTGGCAAACTGATAATATAGTGTGCCCATTTTCCAGATGAGGACATTGAGATTCAGAGAGATCAGATATCTCACCCATAGTCATCCAGTTACTAAAATTCAGAGGCAGGATTAGAACGCAGGTCTCTCCTGTTTCCGAGCCCAGCCTCTCATGTCTACCTACTTTAAATGCAGAGATTTATTTTTCTTAAAAAGGGAGTGGAAAATTTTCAAAGGGGCTAGCAAACATCTTGAAAGTAGGAAGGTACTATGGGACAATTAAAAGATCCTTAGCTCAGGCAGCTAGGTGTGCAGTGGTTAGAGCACTAGACTTGGAATCAGGAAGATTCATCTTCATTAGTTTAAATCTGGCTTCAGACACTTATTGGCTGTGAGTGGGAAAGACACTGTC
The DNA here is from genome assembly GCA_028646515.1 of Pseudochirops corinnae. Classification (NCBI taxonomy): domain Eukaryota; kingdom Metazoa; phylum Chordata; class Mammalia; order Diprotodontia; family Pseudocheiridae; genus Pseudochirops; species Pseudochirops corinnae. The sequence continues at coordinate 73,145,989 of CM053592.1, read as the reverse complement.
TCAGCGTCCTCATCTGTAAAACAAACTGGAGAAGGGAATGGGAAATCATTCCAGTATCTTTGCCAATTCAGGGTCACGAAGAGTTGGACATAATTGAAATGCTTCAACAACAGCAGAACCTGCTCAAAGTTGCAACAGAGAGAATGCAGGATTCCAGGTGCCATGCTGCTGCTCCACGTGGGATGCTCTTCTCACTACAGTAGTCACTGAGACTTCAAGAGGATGTCGCAGTTAGAGAGCTGCACATTTTGTTGAGAGGGCATGAGTTCCAATCCCACCTTTGCCACTTCACAGCCTGTAAGTACTAACCTCACAAGACTGTTGGAATCATCAGGTATATAAGGTGCTTTGCAAACCTCAAGTGTTAACTAAGTGTATATTGTTCAGTGGTGTCTGACTTTTCATGACTCCATTCGGGCTTTTCTTATAAACAATACTAGAATGGTTTGCTGTTTCCTTCTCCATCTCATTTTTCAGATGAGGAAATTGAGGCCAGCAGGGTTAGGTGACTTGCCCAGGGTCACACAGCCAGTGTCTGAGGTCAGATTTTGACTCAGAAAGATGAGTCTTCCTGACTTCAGGACCAGCACTCTTTGCTCTATAGCACCACCTGGCTGTCCAAATAAGTGGATCTGAAGTCACGTATACACACATGCACACATAACATGCACACACACACGTGCGCACATGCACACACATACACACGCTCACGCACAAGCACCCAGTCACTGGCAAAATCACAAGAGTCAAATACTGACTTGATCATTTAACACAAGGATGGCTTTGACCAAGTCACTTCATTTGTCAAATGAGGGAGATGAATGAGATTACCTTCAAGGTTCCTTCCTGCATTAAGTCTAAGATTCCTGTGCCATTTAAAGAAAAGCCCAGGTTAATGTGCCCACCTGGATGTATGTACTCTACTACTGCCACTTAGGGACAGCAGAAATTGTAGGGGCTGCATTTCAAGCCCAGATTAAATAAATTATTTGAAGACTAAATTTACAAACCTACTAAAAGTATGCAGAGGCAGCAGTTGTTGTAACCTACTGAAAGTATACCTGGTATTTTTTAAATGCTACTAAAAGGTGCATCAGCCTCAGAGGCATTTCTTAAGAATTCACAATATTGTCACATGTACATTTCTGGGGTGACAGGAAAGGTTCCTTGCCTTTATGGCTCCACATATTGTTGGTTATTATCCACGTTCTCCGACTATTCATTTACAGCCTCATGTTTATCTATGCAAAATATATGAATGTGAATGAATATCAATGATTTCGAAGACTGCCCATTTAGCCTAATGATACAGAAACTTCGCTTTATAATTTGAAAATCTGCAAATCAGTCAGGATTTAAAAGGCAACTCACTTTAATGTGTGACATTTTGGCACTTGGAGCTTCAAAAAAAACAAACCTCATCTTAATTTCATTTCCAACAGCTAATAAGTAGGGGAGAAGGAATCTCAAGGATGTATAATAAGAGAAAAATAAGATAAAATTTGTTTTTGAAGACTTGCTCTTGTTTTTATGAATTGGAATAGATGACCTCAAAGGTCCTTTCCATTTCTTCATTTTATGTCTGATTTTAGTTTTATTCAGGATGCATCAATAGAAGGGGAGTGCTTAGTGTGAGTTCAAGATGTCTCTGTCTCATGCTCTTCCAGCTCCACTCCTAATTTTCTGGACTTTTCCAGCTTCCTCTCTTCCACCCACTCACCCACCCACCCTAATGCATCCTTCCCCTCTGCTTCCCAATTCTTTTTTATGCATTGTCTTCCCCCATTAAAATGGAAGTTTCTTGAGGGTAAGGACCATCTTATTTTATATATATATTTGTATTTCCAACATTTAGCACAGTGCCTAAAACATGGCGAGTGCTTCACAAATGCTTTGTCTATCTATCTACCTCGCTAGTCTATGGTCCAAAGGAAAAATATTTGGGAACTGATTAGAGCCTGCATTTATATGGAAACTATGATGAGGACCAGAGTACCACTTTAGCTATAATAGAAGCCAAGAGAATAGGGTCATAGGCTTAAAGCTGAATGACACTACAAAGAGCATCTCATCTTACAAATAAGGAACCAGAGGTGAAGAGAAATGAAATGACTTGCCCAAGGTCACACAGCTTGGTGATATCACAGGCAGGACTTGAATCCAGGTCTTTGGATGCTCTAAAGGATCATGCTCTAAAGGAAGGATATTTACTATATTTAGCAAGATTTGTGGCATTTGACCTGCCGTGGATTTTCCCAAGGGATGTGGGTGATCTTTCAAATGGCGGTGCTGTTCATGAATGCATTTTAGTTAGTGGGTCAGCTATCTACAACCAAGAAACACTTGTAAGATGGAGTTGGCCCTGGCTCTGTGTGTCTAAAACATTTCATTCCAGCATCCAGTAATAGCCAGAAACAGTTCTGACACAAGTAGCATAAATAACCCTAAGCGTCCAAGTGTAATAAGAAATCAGCTTAGTTAATGGAACTACTGATATTCCCCCAGGAAGGGGTCCTCAAGATGGCCAGCACCCATTCCTACCTGGTATGGCATTATAGGGTCTATATCTGACAGCCTTCTTGAACTGAGCAACAAACTACATGGGGTAATCCTGAGCTCTCAACAGCATGAAGTTTGTTTTTGGGTTTGGGTTTCGGCTTTTTTTGTTTGTTTGTTTGCTTGTTTTAATTTTTAGAAAACACTTGTTTGGGAGTGATATAATTCTCTCTCCTCCCACTTTCCTTCCATCTTGATTAGTGAACTTGTTCATGGCTCTAGAGTGACCTGACATGGCTTAAATTATTTTCAAGACTTTTAATTTTCAAGACTTTAAGGGGCCCACTGTAATCACATACTATATCTGTCTTGGAATGTTTCAAATCCACTAAACCTAAAGCATTAACACTGGAGGAAAGAGGCAAAGATTTTGGTGTGTGCTGCATTTAGTTAAGTGAGCTCTCATTAACACTGTCAATTTTTTCCTCATTTATTCACTTTCTTCTGCATGACTTGAGGCCAAGAAGAACAAGTACAATCCCTCTGTCCCCATGACATCCCTTCAAACACCTGATGACAGCTCATGTTTCCCTCCTAAGTCTTCTCTTCTGCAGATTAAATGCCACTCAGGTCTTTCAGTTGGCCTCAGAAGCCCTTTCACTTTCTGGGTTTCCCTCCTCTAAATGTTTTCTAACTCTCAATGTCCTTTCTAAAAGGTGGTGCCCAGAACTGGACACAAGACTTCAGAAATGATCCAACCAAGAGTGCCTTTGGCCTCCTTCTTCCCCGATCAGTAAGTTTCTTTGGCTTTTAAAACCCTTCCCGGGCTATTCTGAAATTCCTTTCTAACCTTACTGGAATCACTATTAACCTTTCTGAACTCTGTCTAGTCAAAATGACCTTCTTATTATTCTTCACACATGATAGTCCTACTTCCTGTGTTCATCATCTTTGCACTAGCCATCGTCTATGACCGGAATACCTCCCATCCTCCCTTCTACCTCCTAAGAACTCTTACTTGCTTCAACACTGCTCAGGCACCATCTTCTATGGAGTCTTTCCTGTTGTTAATATCTTCCACCTTATTCTCCCTACTGAAAAAAAATTACCATGTACTTATTTTTAATTTCTTTTGTACATATCCAATAGAATGTAAGTTCCCTGAGGACAGGGGCTGCTTTCATTTTTTTTTTTTTTGTCTTTGCAATCCCAATACAACACCTCCCACATAGTAGATACTTAATAAAAACTTGTTGATTGATTGATTGCTCAAATAATATGCCTTTCTTAATGTGGTATGAACATATTAAGCTTTCAGGAAAATGTATTCACTCATTCATTCAACTTTCCCTAACTTTGAAGAAAGTATTGAGCTAGGTGCAGGGAGAGATGCAAAGTTTACATAAGACATGCTTCTTGAGTCATGAAACTTACTTTCTAGGAGTGGAATGATTCACAAACACAGGTAAATATAATACACTGTATTACATGCAGTAGAGACTGAAGGAAAAAAAGGGGGGAAGCAGCATATTACTATGAATTTCAAGGAAGCCTGACCTCTTCCCTCAAGCATATAATAGTTTTGGACGCAAAAAAAAAAGCAATGCCTTGTGAAAAAAGGAGACTGTATAAGGCTGCTTATTAATATGCTAACACTTGAAAACCCACTTCCTGAAACATCAGGTGTGTGATTGATTCTGGTTGCTGCTTTGAAAGGATAATTCAACATCTCTCTCTTCCGTCTCACAAAGAGAGCAGAATGCACCCCAGGGATAAAGATGGATAATGTTGTTTTTCAAATAGCTTTGAAAGATTATGATACCAACAAAATCATACTGGATCCACAAATGCTGGCTCCATGTGAATCTGCCCAGTGCCACTTTCACGCCCACTTTCCCATCCTACGGGCTTCCTTCTCCTGTTCTCTTTATTGCTAGGGCAAAGGGGCTGTAAGCATCTGCCTGCAGTAAATACATTCATTTCCTCCAAAGATCCCGATTTCTTGAAAACCACATTCAAAAAAGGGAAGAAATGAAAAGCATATTACATGTTGATTTAGGACTTTTTCCCCATTTTTCTTAGGCCCACCCTGATGTCTTTTAGGTCCTCTTTTAGGTCTACATGTCTCTCACCTCATCCCCATAAAAAGTCCTATTTCTAAATCGTTGTCCACAGTCTTAAGTGCGACTTCCGTGGGGACTTGTTTATTCTCCCAGTATTAGATGATTATCCCCAGATAACTGAGGAAATTAGAGTGAAATCCCTTTTCCCCTTGCACCTGAAAAAAAATTGCCTTGCTCATAATCAACCAGGTGTGAAAAAGCAACATTAACCTGAAAACTAAAACTTTTCTTGGCCTCTGCTTTTAATCCTCCTTGTTCTCCTGAGCCATGCACCTCCAGGCCTTTTAATCTCCTTTAAAGTCATTAGAAGAGGTACCAGTTTTCGGTGAGATTTAAAACTAGGTTATATTGGGAAAGGACTTCACCATTTTTTGTTTTTGGAGGCAATCAGGGTTAAGTGATTGCCCAGGATTACACAGCTCGTTAAGTGGAGGTCAAATTTGAATTCATGTCCTCCTGACTCCAGGGCCAGCGTTTGACTTACTTGTACCGCCTAGCTGTCCTCGGACTATATCATTTATAGGGAATCCCTCTTCCCTTTGGCTGAACATCCTCTACACTGGTGATGCCCACCTTTGACCACCTTATGTGACCCTGTTCTGTGCCTCTCTTGATATTAATCATTACAGGGTCCTTGAACAAAGTTGTCTCTGTTGTGGCACGCTTTAAGGCATCTTTATGATTTTAACATGCATGGAAGACGTCTTAGTAAAGTCTTTCAAGGAGCATTTTGCTCTCCTGAATCGCACACCAAATAATAAGTACAATGGAGATAGAGTCTTTGCACCTTTTAATCAGTAGTGGGACTGAATGTGAGATTGGCTAATACAAAGTCATTTTCAAAAGCCCACATTTCCCTTGATGTACTTTCATCCAAGATGCTTTTGTGTGTAAAATAAAGATTCTATAGACATGAAAAATGAGGTGTATGGGTCATAAGTAAGAGGCTGCTTTTTAAAAAAAATCATTCCATCAATTAACATTTACTAACCAATTGCTACATGCCAGGCACTGTGTTCTGAAGCTGTTCACAGTCTAATGGGGGAGGTGATAATAAGACTGTTGATTTTTCCCCAAGTGTTTGATTTCCTCACCTTTTTCAGTTGTCTTATGAATCAGCCACTCAATGCCCTCAAAACTGTGTTGGGTCCAGCATGGACCTCCATGGTGGTTTAGTACAACAATTCTTCCTATTTTGGCTTGTCCCTATTTATATTTCCTCATCCAATACATGAAGGATGAAGGACAGTGATGTTAGAACCAAAATGTAGTGACTACAGTATCACTAATGGGGGGAAAAAAGAATTTGCCATAGAAGTCTTAAAAGATTTTTAAAATAATTTTCTGTTTATTATGCTTCATCAAAATTGATAAGATTATAGGCTCATTAGAATCACAGATTTAGAACTGAAAGGGACCCTAGAGGCCATTGAGTTTAACCCCTTCATTTGACAGATGTGGAATTGAGGTACACAAAGGTTAAGTGACTTGCCCAGGGTCACACAGCTAGTAAATGTCTGAGGTAGGATTTAGACCCATGGCATTCTGACAACAAGCCCCATATCCTCGTCTCTGCACCACACACATTCTCTGACTATCCTGAGCAGAGAGGGGTACACACATACGCAATTCTTGTGGCCAACAGTGTCTTGCTGCATCAATGGAGAATAATCCTGGTGAAATCAAGCAATTTTCTAGATATTACTCCCTGCAGATGACATTGGGCCAATAATGACATTAGTCAGACCTTAGAACATTGCAAATGAGATCTGTAATTATTGAAAAGCCTAACAATCCACAAAGAAAAAAAGGGACTAAAAAAATGTCTCTAGTCTAGATAATGATACATAGTGGATGCCCCCTGACTCTTGATCTCAGCTCTCTCTGGTTTAGCCCACTCACTCCAAACTGCATCTATGCTGGGGGGTCAGGTTTTCCTCAGAAAAGCTACTACAACTAACTCAGGGTTCTTGGAGTAACCTTGATCCTATTTTCTATCTTCTGAGCCCCCTCTGGTGTGCTTCCTATTTAACCAATCAGTCAGCTGACTCCATTAGCTCATAATCAAAACATTTAAAAGAAGCTAAAAAAAGAATAACTTATAATAAAACATTCCATTCAGGAAAAATGGGATTCATTCTCCCAACAATGCACACAATAACCATGGAGAAAACTGGACATAAAATTAAAGACCTTTTGTATTGAGACACATGCGTAGAAAATCCATGTGCTCAAGGCAACTCACAGATCTAGAACTTTGGGTCTTGATGTCCTTTCTTTTACTCAGGGATAGTCTAAAAAAAAGATACATTGATGGACATGGCATCAATGTGGGAAGGGTGACTCCATTACTGTGCTGGGCTGATCCATAGCCAGGCTGTTTTATAGCTAAGCTGACCTGCTTTCCTGCTCCTCTCCTGGGTCAGTTATCTAATTCCGGGCTGTTCTCAGGGATGGATTGGGCTAGCTTGAACTGGCTTGTGAGAGCTCACTGTCTAATTTAAGTGTGAGCATTGGCACCCCAGAAATCACTACAATCAGGATTCATTGTCTAGACTTAAGAAAGCAGAATAAACTTTAAAATGTTTTACTTTTTTTTATTAGAGAGCCTGTTTCTTAAACAGTTACCAGCACACTCTTGTACAGCTCTATAACACTATAGCATCACTTGAGCTAGGCAAGAGTACAGGAGAATATTTAAGGAATAAAGTCATCACCATATTGAATACCTGGTAACTAGAGACTACACTAATGAGAATAATAATAACACTAATAATAATTATTACTGTTATTGTCATTTTACATAGGACTTTAAGTTTTGCAAAGTGCTTTTTAAAAATTCTCTCATAGGAGTCTCTCTCCATTGGCTCCTCAGCTCCTCTGCTCGGCTACTCTATTTTGCTGCTAAGATAGTGACACTCTTTAAGACTTAGCAGAGACACCAGGCCTTGGACTTATAGGGCTTCCCCACTTCTCATCCCTTTGCAGGCACTGAGGAGTACCTGCCTGGCCGTAGATGAAAGTACAAAGAAAAGATAAAACCCCTCTCTGACCAGTTAGGTCTTGCAGGGAACAATGGAAAGAAAGGTTTTAAAGCCTTCTGTTGCCAATTAGCTCTTCCAAGAAGCAAGGATGATACAGAGAAAGGGAATGCCTTTCTTCTGCCATTCTGCTCTGTGGCCTTTTCTTAGACCCTCTTCCTGGTTCAAAACAAAGTCCCTTCCATGAGAAATATCACTTCTAACTTGTGGTGATGAACAAAATTCTCATTTCTAATGGGTAAGCCAGAACCAGGAAAGCCACATTTCTACATTAATAGCAAAACAGTTCTAGGGTCAGGGTTTCCAAACTATCAACTCCCAAATATTCCTATCAATCATATGCTAATTAGATGCTGGGAAACAGGGTACTTTTACTGTTTTGGCCCTCAGTACATGGTCTCTGCAGGCTGCTTTCTTAGTGATTCTGACGTATACAAGTCTCATATTTATTGTTTTTGCCCCTTTCAGTTAGCAAAATTGTCACTCTGAAAAGAGTAAATTTACATTTACACACTCACACACACACATATATATTATATGTGTTTATAGTATAAATGCTCATTTAATACTGTAATGGTAATGGGAATTTGAATATCTTCCCCACCCCCTTAATAAACCTAAGGTAATTTGAAGACCTTCCCTGCTTTGAAAATAAACTTTGAGCCCTAAAAGGCTGAACGCAATCACATGGAGCCTGTGGTGGAAGGAGTTTGCTGAAGGGTGGAACAGAGTTGACAGGAAATTGGGAGTCAGAGATAGACTAGACAGTTGGGAGCTAAGCATGCTTCCCAGGGAGACAGGATTGTGAGTAAATATTGATTTTACATTGGTTTGTGGGAAGGCCAAAGGATGCTGTGGTTCTCTGTGCTGTTGTGGCTTATTAACTTCTTTGCTATTATGATGGAATTAGCTTACTGGTTTTGGAATTTGGTTTTCTGGTGTCTGAATAGATATTTTGCTTCTGTCTTCTATATGGAGAATCTGTAATATTTTGCGATTGAGTACCATACAGGTATATTTATAGTGATAGTGGATGCTATGAATATTGCATTGCTGCTACAAATATCTACAGAATGATTACATATATTTTATAGATATAAAAGGAACTGGACCCAGAATTAAATAGGATGTAGAAGGCAGCCTGAATTGCCATTAGAAAATTGTGCAGGGCTTTTAATTAATCTAAGCATGTCTCTGGAACAAAGATTCACCTTGTAAATATCAGTATTCTTCCATTAGTGCAGCTAGGTGGCACAGTGGATAGAGAACCAGAACTAGAGTCAGGAAGCCTCATCTTCCTGAGTTCAAATCTGGACTCAGACACTTACTAGCTGTGTGACCCTGGGCAAATCACTTAACCTTGTTTGCCTCAGTTTCTTCATCTGCAAAGTGAGTTGGAGAAAACAATGGAAAATTACTCCAGTATCTTTGCCAAAAAAAACCCAGATGGGATCACAAAAATTTGGGCACAACTGAAATTCTTCCGTTTGGTAGTCTATGGCTATGAGTCATGAAATATCACACACGGTGTCTGAAAAATTAAATCTGTAGTTCACTCAAACAGTAAGGGAGAGGTGAAAGATGGCATGAGTAGCCTGAAACAGATGACAAAAAATTATTATTATTATTATTACTATTCAGGTAAAACAACATAAAAGATATCTTTAGAAAGATAATCAGAAAAGAGGGCGAGACAGTCATGTAGAGAGAGTTAAGACTTACTGACACCCCACTTGCTCCACTAGTTAAACATACAATGTGAAACAATTTAGAGGGAAGCCACCAATGCATTGGACCGAGCTCTAGTGTAGGATTTACACAGACATACAGTTAGTTTGCAGACACATTAGTAGGCATTTAATAAATAAATGCTTACTGGTTGATCAGTTGCTTTATTGATTGACACGCATGGAAAGATTGAACAGCAGCCCACACAATTAGAGGGAGCTCCCATCTTAATGAGATCATAGATCCATTCAAGTATCAAAATTACCTTGGATAAGAGGATGTGAAAGCCCTATAGAAACAAAAATAAGTTTTCCTGCTAACCCCAAGTCTATTGTGAAGGTTCTGAAAATTAGGTTCCCTTGAAACTTCCAAACAGAATAATTATAATTTCTACTCTTTTGGAAAATGGCCTGGTTAGTTTTGTAATTACAAGGCATATCTCATGGGCATTCTTACAGTAGTTAAAGTACTTTGAGATTAATGGAGCATAAATTACTCCACAGTAATCACAGAAACTGTATAATAATCATGTCATTTGGACATAAATGGACCGCATTTTTTGGAATTCTGAGAATCTAAGACTTCCCAACAACTACCCCATTCCTCATGACACAGTTTCTTTTTTTGTTTGTTTGTTTTGGCCTTGTAATAATAACTCGTGATTCTAAAACTCTTCAGGGTTTGTTTAATCACCCAATCAATAAATAAGTCAATAGGCATTTATTAGGGACATATTCTGTACCAAATATCCTTCGAGGCACTGGGAAAACAAAGACAGAAACGAAATAGTTATGTGCCCTTAGCATCCATGACCTACATCTTCAGGCCATCTCAGCCACTCATCACAGCAGTTATAACTTGAATCTTATCCAATACCGTACTGTTTTCAGTAGTCAGAAATATCAATGTCTACTTTCTGATCCTAAGTCAGTAAAATATAAGCTCTTTGAAGGGAAGGGACTGTTTTGATTTTTTTCTTTCTATCATACTCCCCAGAACATAGAATATTCTTAATAAATGCTCCTGGAATTAAATTGATTTAATTTCTCTCATTCTTCTATTTTGCCTTCTGCCCTATTCCTCCTAAACCCATTATTGACATTCACTATGTCCTCCAGACCTTCCATTTCTCCTAATCCTCCCAGTGTATCTCACCTGTTCTGGTCTCATTTTTCTCTGTGTGGTCTTGACTGCATGATTGACCTATTCAACTCTCCACTGTCCTCCAACCTTGATGCTGAATCTGGCTTTTTTTTTTTCATTTCACCTTAGACCCCTGGTCTTATCACCTCTGTGACTTACCAAACTCCAGTTCTCAATTAGTGAGGAGACAGCTGGGTGGTGCAGCAGATAGAGTGTCAGAAAGTCAGGAAGACTCAACCTCTCTGAGGTCAAATCCAGCCTCAGACACTTCCTAGCTGTGTGACCCTGGGCAAGTCACTTAAACTTGTGTGCCTCAGTTCCCTCATCTGTAAAATGAGCTGGAGAAAGAAATGGCAAACAACTCCAGGATCTTTGCTAAGAAAACCCCAGATGGAGTCTCAGAGAGTCAGCATGACTGCACAACAACCACGTGCAACAACCACCATGCTAGATACTGAGGATACAAAGACAGTAAAGAAACAGTCATGATCATCTAGTTTTTTTGTTTGCATCCACTAGCTGCACTGTCCATTGATACAGCTATCATCATCCCTCCCCTGCCCCTCCCCCCCAGATAAGCTCATCACCACAAAACTGAAGATCCTTCTGCTTGCCCTCAAAGGTCTCTGTTCCTCTGAAAAGGCTGGAGAGCAGAGCAAAAACAAAAAACAAAAAACCTTTTCCCAAAGTCTTCCTTTAAAGAGAGCCCAGAATCGCAGACCACTCTTCATTTCCCACCAGCTGCATGCTCGGTTTCCACTCCACCATGAGCATGCAGTTGGACACATCATGTCTCCTTCCCACCCCACCCCCACTTCTTTTTGTATGTTGTTTTCCCATATTGGATTGGAAGCTCTAGGAAGGCAAGGACTGTCTTTCTTTTTCTTATTTGTACCCCCACTGCTTAGCACAATCTCTGGTCTATAGTAGGTACTTAATAAATGTTTACCATGCTATATAAGTACCTTCTGTAGGTACTTGACCAGAGTCTTGAAAAGAGAAAGGGATCTATCAATGTCTGTATGAAAAATGCTCCAAACCACTAATAATTAGAGAAATGAAAATTAAAGCAAATCTGAGAATCTACCTCATACCATAAGATTGAAAGATGACTCCCCAAAAAGGAAAGTGACAAAGATTAGAGGGGCTGTAGGAAAATACTACTGGCATAGCTGTAAGTTGATACAACCCATTATGAAAGCAGCGACCCCAAAATCACTAAACTCTTTAGTCCAAAGAAGTCAAAGTCAAAGGGAAAAGACCCATGTATACAAAATGAGTTATAGCAGCTCTTTTTGTAAGAGCAAATAAGGAGAAATGAAGAGGGGTGTCCATCAATTGGGGAATGGTTAAACAAGTTATGAGGTCATCTGGATGGATGGTGGACAGTGGATAGAGCCTGGAGTCAGTTAAAAACCAGACATTTACTAGCTGTGTGACCCTGGGCAAGTAACTTAACTGTGTTTGCCTCAATTTCCTCATCTGTAAAATGAGCTGGAGAAAGAAATGGCAAACCACTCCAGTATCTTGGCAAAAAAAAAAAAATCCCAAGTGGAGTCAAAAAGAATTGGACACAACTGAAATTACTGAACAACAACAACAAAAAGTAATGGTATATGAATATAATGGAATGCTGTTGTTGGGTAAGAAATAATGAAAAATAAAAGAAAAGTAAAGAAATCTGGGAAGACTTGTATGAACTGATTTAGCATGAAATGAGCAGAACCAGGAGAGTAATCTATAGCAACAACATTATAAAGATAAATAATCAACAGAGAGAAGGTAAAAGAAAAAATCAGGAAAGGCTTCCTGTAAAAGGTGGGATTTTAGCAGACTTGAAGGAAACTGGGAGGTAGAGATGAAGATGGAGAAGGCTGCAGACATGGGGAACAGCCAGTGAAAATTCCTGGAGTCTGGAGAAGGAGCATCTCGTCTGAGGAATAGAAAAGAGCCAGTATCATTGAACGTCAGGGTAGGTGGGGGAGATAGGAATGTTAAGATTTAAGACTAGAAAGATGGGGGAGGCAAATTATGAAGATCGTTGAATGCCAGACAGAGGATCTCCTTGATCTTGGGTACAATAGACAGCCTTTGGAATTTATTGAATAGGGGGCAATATGGTCAGACCTATGCTTTAAGAATACTTTGACAGCTAAAAAGAGGATGGACTAATGTATGGAGAGATTTGTGGTAAGCAGACTAACCTTCTTTCCACTACAAAACAATGTCATGATAGGTTAGCTGACCTTTTGAAATCATTTCTAGTGACACAATGTCCTATGCTATTTCCAGACTCGTGTGTGTGTGTGTGTGTGTGTGTGTGTGTGTGTGCATGCGTGTGTGTGTGTGTGTGCCTGGTTGGTTTACCTGGTAGAGAATGGGGCAAAAGACACTAGAATTCTAGTTTCAGTCTCCAACTGTCCCAGTCCATGGCCATAGATAGGATGTCTCACCTGCCAAGTCACCTCATAAACATATGTCACTGGACAAAAGGACTTAGGAAGAGGGTATGAATCAATGTTGCAAACTATTACCACTAAGAGGAAAACAACTCAACTTCGCTGAGAGTGGGTCACCAGCATCATATTTATAATACAATGACACTTCATTAGCATTTTTTTTGCCTTCTATTCCACTTTGTGCTATTAGAAGTTGGACAAATTTCAAGACCCAGAAATGTTTTAGAAAGAAAATTTCCACTTTCATCTTTAATACATTTTCAAGATATTTATAATTCCCACATTACCCCTTCAGACCTCATTGGCAAAGAAGGGTACTCGAGGTCAAATTGCTTGGCTCAAGGGTCACCTGGTGAGTCCCGGGAACAGCATGACAAGAAACACAGTGGTCGTTTCTTATTCCCCAGGTCACTTTGCAGACATTTAGGTCTAATGGTCTCTCATTTGGTAAGCATCCAAGTAATCGAAAGGATATCTGAAATCCATCTCATGATTTCTATCTAGAATGTACTCTGTGACTTGGGAATAAAAATGAAAATTTGGGGCAATTTCTATTGGTTTTCTTGCTCTTGCAGGTAAAAATCACACATCTAAAAATAGATTTTTTTGTATTTTCATACCACTTCTAACATTGGAAAGGGGTAAAGAGGCAATAAGAGTTAATGGGGTTCCAAATAGTAGGATGGATATGGCACCAGACTTGAACTCAGGAAGAAATGGGTACAAATGCTGCCTAAAAACTTACTGCAAGTCACTTTCCAAACATCTCCAGCCATACAGTCTCCACTCCATAGGGACTATCATCTTCACTAAGTCTTCATGGAAAAATCAGACTCTAACCCTGGAACAATCCTGAGCTTTCCTGGACCAGATCTGGCCTTTGCTTGTTCAGTTCCATGTTCCACAGCCCTTCCCAAACACTTCTAGCCAAGTTGTCTCTATCTGATTGAATTCAGGCTATCTCTACTCTCTCCCACCTGGAAAACTGGATTCTGCCCTGGGTTTTGATCATTCAGATTTGGGTTTATTTTGCTCAATTACCACCCTTCCTCTTTCTCAATCCCCTTTATCTGTTGAATTCCTGTATCCCGATGTAGCATTCTTCTTAGAAGACCAGTACATCTTATGTTTTTATTTGTATCTCTACTGCTTAGCATTATCTAGCCTTAATCACTGAATGGGTGTTGCCTCAGTCAAAATGAGACCTGGGAAAGATCTTAGCTTAAAAAGGCCATGGCCTCTGGCAGCTCTCCTCTCATCGCAGGCCCTGCTCTGGAAGTGACCACCACAGTGCTTAGCCCTCTAACTCCTAATGCCTTCACCAGGCCAGATGTCATGGATGCCAGGGATGTGGAGGTGTCCAGGAAAGTTCGGCATTCTTACAGCTGCCTCAATGACCTGGGCTTGGGCTCTGACTCCATCTCGACGCCCAGCTACCACCACCATTCCTTCTTTGGCTTGGAAAGGCTGCTCTCAGGGAACTAGCTGAAGAACATCTTCTCTGTGGTGAAAGAACCGAAAAAACCAAGCAGTCGCTCCTACTGCTGAGCCCTGGGGGCCTGACTCCACTCTCCCGGGCATCCCCATGACCAACGAGAAGTGCCAGAAGAGGAAGGTGCCTGAGATCTTGAAATCAGAGCTGGATGAGTGAGTTGTTGCCATGAACGCCCAGTTTGAGGCTCCCAAGAAGTTTGATCTCCTGGTGCAGTGAGGTGGATTAAGAGGGGATCTCTGCACTGGAGACTTGACTGTCCCCTCTTGTATATAGAGTTTGTCCTTTCTTCACTGCCTTCACCCCTACCATCCTTGGCTGCCCCCTTTGCCCGGTGGAGATGCACCCCTTCTCCTGGCAGTGCTGGCACTTGGCCTTTAGCCTCCCCTGGGTCCCTCTACCTTGTGGACTTTGATTGTCAGTCAGCCATCTCTAGTCTTCTTGATCTATATCTTGCCACTGGACCCAAATGGCTCCAGAGGCAAAAGTGAGGCTTGTGACTTTGCACATCCCTTCCTCACTTAAATCCAATTCACTTGCAAGTCATGGCCTCGCCTTCTTGATGTCATGGTCTTCCTCAAGAATGAAGGACAGACAACTACATGTCACTGGTACACACACAGTAATAGCTTAATAAATGCTTCAGTTAGCTATGTACAAGAGACCGAGACTCTAAGGTTCTTTTCAGCTCTAAATTTGTGACCCTGGGTGAAAACACAGATCAGTCTCTTGCTAAAAATAGTGTAAACTGTTCCAAAGATGGTCAGGTCAGGGTGAGGTATCTATCTCCTTGAAGCTATAACTGGAGAGAAGATAGCCAGATGGCTATAGCCTTTGAAATCATGTCTCTGTGTCAGGTTTATGCCATTTCCGAAATTCATCATCCATTTCTTAATTGGCAGTATTTGTCATCTTGTTCAGTCATTTTCAGTTGTGTCCAGCTCTTTGTGACCCCATTTGGGGCTTTCTTGGCAGAGATACTGGAGTGATTTTCCATTTCCTTCTCCAGCTCATTTTGCAGATGAGGAAACAGAGGCAAACAGGGTTAAGTAACTTACTTGCCCTAGCTAATAAACATCTGAGGCCATATTTGAACTCAGGAAGATGAGTCTTCCTGACTCCTAACCCAGCCCTCTGTGAAATATGGCGCCACCTAGCCGCCCCCATTGGTAATGTACTCTGATCAAAATAACATTTCTTTTATTTCGTCCTTTAAATCTCGCCTAAACTTTCTTCATCCCACATTCCTTTTCTTGTTCAAACATTTCTTCATAACATATTGTGCTATTTTTACCACCCATGACACAACAGAAAGATCACTTTCCTGGGGACAGAAGACCTTGGCTCAAAATCCAGGCCGCTGACATTTACGGAGAATGTGACCTTGGGCAAAGCTTTTGCTTCTTTTTGTCGTTGTTGTTCTTTTTGGAGGGGGAGGGCAGGGCAATTGGAGTCAGCAAATTGTTTAAACTGGCTTAGCCTCAGTCTCCTCATCTGTAAAATGGGGCTGATAACATCATCTAACTCACTAAACTGTCATGATGATCAAGTAAGATAATGGAAGTAAATCACTTTGTAAACCTTGAAGTGCTATGTTAATGTCAGCTACCACTGTTATGGTTATTTCCTTATCTGCAAAATGGGGAGGTTGAAGGAACTGGAATTCAAGGACCCTTCTAAGTCATATAATTCAGATTTAGTTCATAGATTTAGTAAATCTATGAACCCTTTTATCTATTCTCTTCCTTTCAGACAAGATCTACCCTTACACAGCTATATTTCAGTTACAAGATGCATCCTACCAAGTCTTTTTTTGGTTTTGGTTTTGGTTTTTTGGGTTTTTCTTTTTTGAGGGGGGATGGCAAGGCAATTGGGGTCAAGTGACTTGCCCAAGGTCACACAGCTAGTAAGTATGTCAGATGTCTGCCCACCGAGTCTTTATGCTGCCTATGAGTTTCTTTTAAGATATATAGTTCACCTTGTGGTTTACTATATTCTACACCTGAGACCATGAGTTTTATTGTTGTTTCTCTTTTCTGCCCAGGGAGCTTAAGTGATTTGGCCATGCTCACATAACTAGTAGGTTCTCTGACACCTAGTCCTGGGCTTCTACCTCTAATGCAGTACATTATTGTTATTATTTTTGTTATGTGGCAGTTAGGTGACCCAGTCAGGAAGCCCTAAATTCAAATCCAGTCTCAGACACTTATTACCTGTGTGACCCTGGGCAAGTCACTTGATTTCTGTTTGTCTTAGTTTCCTCATCTATAAAATGGGGAATAATAGCAGCATCAACCTCACAGCCAAGTTGTTGTGCATATCAAATGAGATCAAAATTATAAAGCACTTCCATCAGCGCCAGGCAGCTACTAAGGGTCATATAAACGTTTGGTTACTGTTATTATTACTGTTATCTCTCACGCCACCAAGTGGCCCTTTAAGCTCCTGCCCAAATCATCTAAGACCATTCCTTAGTTGTCAAATAATTCTCCAAAAACTCACATCTATTTGAATGAAATAAGATTCCTTTCTTGTTTACTCTGTTTTAAAATGGATTTTTAATTGCTAGTTCAAGAGCAGAATCTGTAAGAAGTTTGTGGAAGCTGGTTTAAAAAGCAAGTGTAAGAGAAACTTAATGAGAGGGGTGTGTGTGTGTGTGTGTGTGTGTGTGTGGGTGGGTGGGTGGGTGTGGGTGTGGGTGTCTGTGTGTGTGTGTGGGTGTGTGGGTGTGTGGGTGGGTGTGGGTATGTATGTCTGTGTGGGTGCGGGTGTGTAGGTGTGGGTGTGGGTGTGGGTGGGTGGGTGGGTGTGGGTGTGAGTGAGTGTGTGTGTGTGTGTGTGTGTGTGTGTGTGTGTGTGTGTGTGTGTGTGTGTGAAGAATGCAACCTGTGAAATTTTCTTAGGAATATTTCCAATCCATAATTGGAAGGAGGCCACATTGCTCCCACCTGGTGAAAGAAATGAAAACTGGTCTATCTCCTCTTACTCTCAATTTTCTTGGCATTAGTTCTGAAACTGGGAGATAATAAAATAAATCCCTTAAATAACCTCTGCTACCCAGCATTTTCAAATTGTGATGCTGGGCCACAGATTGTAAAACTATATTATCGTTAATCACAATATTCTTAACTCTTGTCAAGGGTATTTGGCTTGAAGAGGAACATGACCACTCATTCTTAAGTATAATTTTACACTTAGCTGGAGTTCAGGGATTTGGGATGAGGAGTCAATTGGAGGCAAGACAAAGCTCCTGGAACACAGTAAGGGCTTAATAAATGTTCTATCGATTGATAGATCTATCTCAGCAAATCTATGAGACTGTAAACCACACAACAGTTGTCCATCTGCATTTGGAAACAGGGAGTTTCCTGTTCAGAAGCTCCTTACACTGGTAAAATCACAGGACTGGATTTTTAAAAAATCCATTATTCACTGGCTAGTGGGAAGGAAGAAGTAACAGAGTGTGTGTATGTATATGTGGGATACGAAACTATGAATAACACAAAAGCATTTGTCTTTGACACCCTCCTCTGTGTTCTATCCGCATCTTCCCAGCTTCATCCTGCTGTTTATGGCTGAGGTCTAAGCTTAGGGAGAAGGAAGAGAGAACACGCCTCTCAGAGAAAAGAAATGGGCAATAACCCTCAAGTGATTGGGGAGGGGGGGGGGGTTCATCTTCCTTCCTTCCTTCTTTCCTTCCCTCTTTCCTCCCTCCCTCCCTCTTTCCTCCCTCCCTCCCTCCCTTCCTTTCTTTCCTTTTTTTGAGGGGGAGGTGCAGGGGGGAAATACTGGATATCCCTATCTTAACCAGTCCAGAAGGGCGGCAGTCATTCACCATCTGATCCCACTGAAGATCTGCCCACAGCTTTGATTTGCTCTCTTTCCAATCCAAGCTGATTCATCCCTCCTTTGGCAGCCTGGTGATGCTGCCCTCCCACTGCCCTCCCACCCTGCCACTCTCTAGAAGCTCACTAATTGGTGCCGTATTTAGACCTAGGGCTCCCTGACTCCAGAGTCATCACTGGCCACTATGATACTCTTGCCTCTCCATACAAATATCAAATACTACATATTGAGACAAAGTAACACAGTAGATAGAATACCAGGTCTGGAGCCAGAAAGACCTGAGTGCAAATCCCGCCTCAGACACTTACTAGCTTGGTGATCTTGGGCAAGTCACTTCACTTTGGTTTCCTCATCTGTAAAACAAAGATAATAATAGCACCTACATCCCAGATTAAACTGAAGATCAAATGATATAATAGTCACACAGCACTTAGAGCAAAGCCTGACACTGCCCAGATGCTAGTTACCGTTGTTATCATGACTAAACAGTAAATGCACAATGTAAGGCTGCACTCCGCTGTACACTGTACAATGGTGTGTGGCATGGTACGGTTTGTCCCTCATTTTCGAAGGGGACCATGACATCAGGAAAATGATGCTACGACAGGCAATGAATTGGGTTTAAGTGAGGCTGGGCTGTGCAAAATCACCAGCCTCACTTTCTCCTCCGGAGCCATCTGGGTGCAATGGCCAGATACACATCAGGAGGGCTAGAGATAGTATAATAAGGACTAGAAGAGGTACAAGGTGTTATGCCAGGTTGTAAGAAGGAAAGACCATTTCCAAGCAGGAACATCAGGAAGAAAAGTATGGCAAAAAAAAATAATAAAGTATGGGATCAGAAGAGCTGGATTCAAATCCTACCTTTTCTCCTTAGTTTGTGTTACCTTCGACAAGTAATTTTATTCTCCAAGCCTCAGTTTCCTTATCTGAAAATTAAAGAATTGGATTAGATGATGGCTAAGACCCCTTCCCATTCTAAATTCTTTGATCTCTTGGAGGAGGAAGTGTGTATTCTGGGCAATAAAGTATAAGTGAGATTTCAATAGATAAAGAAGAAAATGGGGGGGGGGGAGGTGAAGGAGATGAGCATTCCAGGTATGGTTAAAATAACTCAGTTCATTAATAGAGAGGGTTGTTGTTATTGTTTTAAATAATAATAGATTTTCTTATCCATTCATAGCATACAGATTGAATGGGGAGTATCAAGGAAGTTGTACTAGATGGCCTTTGAAGTCTTTTCCAGATTTACATTTAAAATCCCATTATCCTAATCACTTTGCCTTTCCAATTTGAAAATTTAAGCAAGTTGGATGACTATAGTATTAAGTGTCCCCAAAGTCTGAGTGCAGTTTTAAGTTATTCAAACCTAGCAGAATTGTCTCCACTTGTAGGAGACTACAGATAAAAAACGTTATATAAACTGTCAGAAGTTTCCGTGTTATTTTGCCCTTCTATTTTGACGTGTTGCCAAGGAAAGCTGAACATGGGGAAGACAGAGAGAGACAGAGTGTGGTGAGTCATTGGTATGAAAATTTAAAAGCATGAATAAGACTTAAACCAAAAATAAATGAAGGAAAATAAGTGCCCTCACTATAAGAAAGTGTTGTTGCTCAGGTGAACTTTAGAGGGGAAAAAAGGCACATGCTAATGAATCAGTTTTTACTGGTTTTTAAGGACTTACAAGAAAGTACTAATTTAATTCATCTCTTGAGATTAAAGTTACTTCTCAGAATACATAAAGAAAAATTCTTGGAAAAAAAGAAAAAGAAAAATTCTCTGAAAAGAAAGAAAAGATCTTTCTTTCCCAGTTGGTTTTTAAATTTTTTTTTTTTCAGTTACTGGGCAGTACTTGGGGAGGTTGTGAGGGGTTGGTGGGGCATGGTAAAATGAGTCCTTTTTGAGTGAATGCAAGGGCAGGTGCTTTGGAATGGACTAAAGAAATGGTCCGTTTATTTCCAACCAGCCTTGATATAAAACATGCTAGTTTTCTACCTCAAGGGGTTTCCCCTTAAACAAAAGCTTACAAAGTCACAACACTTGCCTAAAGGCAAAAACTTATAATGATTTGTTGCCGCCCACCAATGGTCGGCTGGACATTTGCTTCCCAAGTCAGCTCCCTGGGTTCTTTTTTTTCCACATAAACTGGCTAAGTGAAAAAACTAGAAAATACAAAGTATCACAAACTCAATTTCTCCCTTAAAGTATGGGGGCGCAAAGTATCTGCCCTCCCAGGCATGAAGGAGCAGAAAATAACAGTGCTTCATCTGTATTAATCACTTGTGCTTTAAAGGGAGCAAAACATTCTCTTCACTACAGACCTAGGCAATGGGCGATGCAAATATTCTCCCTGTTTTTCAGTTGCGGCTGATGAAGTCCAGGGATTCTAAGTGATTTGTCCAGGGTA
Source organism: Pseudochirops corinnae (assembly GCA_028646515.1). Classification (NCBI taxonomy): domain Eukaryota; kingdom Metazoa; phylum Chordata; class Mammalia; order Diprotodontia; family Pseudocheiridae; genus Pseudochirops; species Pseudochirops corinnae. The sequence goes on along the minus strand of CM053592.1, from coordinate 73,125,254 downwards.
CATCGCTAGTTATTGCTGAGGCAGGGAAGGTCTTCTGACCCCAAAAACCAGAGCGCTCTCTCTCTCTCTCTCTCTCTCTCCCTCTATCTATCTATCTATCTATCTATCTATCTATCTATCTATCTCTCCCCTCTGTCTGTCTGTCTCTGTCTCTCTGTCTCTCTTTCTCTACCCTCTGTCTCTGTCTTTCTGTCTCTCTCTGTCTCTCTGTCTGTCTTGGTCTCTCTCTGTCTCTCTGTCTCTCTCTGGCTGTCTGTCTGAATAGCTCTCCCTCCCCCTCTCTCTCTCTGTCTCTCTCTGTCTCACTGTCTCTCTGTCTCTCTCTTTCTGTGTCTCTCTCTGTCTCTCCCTCTCTCCTGTCTCTCTCTCTCTCTCTCTCTCTCTCTCTCTCTCTCTCTCTCTCTCTCTCTCTCTTTCTCTCTCTCTCTGTCCTCTGAAAACCTACTCTGTAGTCCTTTCTTTGCATGTCTCCTCTAACAAGAAATGAATGACAGTATCATAGCCTTAAAGCTGGAAGGGAAATTATGCCAGGCACCATGGATATAAGTACAAACAAACAAATCTAATCCCATCATGTTGCATATGAGGAAACAGAGGTAAAATGACTCAAGCAGCAAGTACTTAAGTGCATACTATGTGTCAGGCACTGTGCTAGGCTCTGGGGTTACAAATACAAAAACATCCCTACTGGCAATGAGCCAGTGAACAAATGGAGGCGACAACGGTACATGCAGCTAGGTGGTGCTGCAGTAGATAGAGTACCAGGCCTGGGGCCAGGGAGTATTCTCTTCCTAAGTTAAAATCTGGCCTCAGACATTGGTTAACTGTGTGAACCTGGGCAAGTCACTTAACCCTGTTTGCCTCAGTTTATTCCTCTGCAAAATGAGCTAGATGAAGGAAATGGCAAAGAACTCCAGTATCTTGTTTTGTTTTTTGTTTGTTTTGGTTTTTTGTAGGGCAATTGGGGTTAAGTGACTTGCCCAAGGTCACAGGGCTGGTTTGTGTGTGGGGTGTGGGTGTGTGGGTGTGGGTGTGGGTGTGTGTTAAGTGTCTGAGGCTGGATTTGAACTCAGGTCATCCTTACTCCAGCCCCGGTGCTCTATTCACTGCACCACCTAGCTGCCCCATCCACTCCAGTATCTTTACCAAGAAAACCTCAAATGGGGTCACAAAGAGTCAGACACAAGTGAACAACACAGTCACATCGGTGATTTGTGTGGAAGAGCTGAGATTCAAACACAGGTCTTCTGAATCCAGATCACTGAATCATCCAGCCCTGAGTGAATCCTTCCCCTAAGCTTCCATAACTGCTGATAATGCAGTGTGCAGAAGAAGGGTAAGAGTGGTAAGAAAAGCCCTGGGCCAGGAATTGAGAAGGCTTGAGTTCAAATCCTGCCTCAACACATACTGGCTCCATGACCACAGGCAAGTCACCTAACCTCTATCTGCCTCAGTTTCTTCAATTGTAAGACAGGGATAATAACGGCTCCTCCTGCCCAGGATTGTTGTGAGGATCAAGCAAGATATTTGTAAAGCACTTAGTACAGTGTCTGGCACTGCATTAAACACTAAGAAGTGTTCAATGAATGCCTGTTCCCTAATCAAGTGTTCCCTAAACAAGAGCTTGTTTGGGAGCATTTCCAGCTGGGTTGGCTGTTGGCAGCTTCTAAGCCCTGTACCGCATCAGAGCCACTTGGTGGGTTTGCTTTGGAGCCGTCAGGTGAGTGCCTCGGCTCAGAGGAAGGTGATCTTCTTCACTGCGTGAAATTCTAAAGGGTCTCCCTGCGTGGGTTTCCAACAAACAGCCTCTTCTCTCTGAGGGAAAGGAAAACAGGACTGATGTTTTCTCCGCTTCGCACACCTTCCCCAGAAAGTTTAAAGTGAGCCAGCTAATGAAGATATTCATTTCGACATCTGAGCAAAGTTCCCTGAGCCTAATCACACGGTCTGGAATAAATAATTGGCGGAGGTAAACACTGAAGCAAACTAGGGTCTGCCGTCCCCTGGGATCACTTTACATAAACACGTTTTCATCAAAGCTCCACCAGGTAAATTTATCCATTGTCATACAACTAGTAAATGGCAGAATCGGAATTTGAATCCAGCTCCTTCGACTTAACAATCCAACATTCCTTCCTGCACGCCACATTTCCACTCATTCCTTGCTATCTTTCCTTCATCATAGATCTCTCATTTTATGCATGAAGCAACTGAAATCAGGAGGTGCTGGCCGCCTTTGTGAAGCCCTGTATGGCAAGCACCATGCTAGGCACTAGAGATAGATGAAAATGAAGCCGTCTCTGCCCTCTGCGAGTTTACATTGGGTGGGAAGTAAACAGCCCAGCCAGGATTCAGATCAGGTCTTCTGATCCCAGCCAGCGCTCCTCCTACTTCATCATGCCGCCCTCACAGTAAGATTACTGTGTGAATGAGGGACTGGAATGAGCGTCGCGTAGTACCCAATATGTGCGAGGCACTGTACTAATCATTTTACAAATGTTATCTCATTTGATCTTCACAATGATCCTGGAAGGCAGATACTACTATCATCATCCCTATTATACAGAGGAGGCAGCTGAAGTAGACAGAGTGAGTGACTTGTCCAAGGTCACACAGCCGATAAGTATCTGAGGCTGGGTTTGAACTCTGATCTTCATACTCCAGTCTCAGTGCTCTCTCTATCCACTGTGCCCCGTGGCTGTCGTACTCACCCCTACCTCCCTGTCATCACCTGACTTCCTACATTTACCTGAAGAGGAGTGTATTCAGCAGAAAAGGAAGAAAACAGGCACTTACTAAGCACCTACCACGTGTCAGGCCCTCGATTAAGTGTTTTACAAATACTGTGCCTTTTGATCCTTCCAACCACCCTGGGAAGAAGCAAATTACCCTCTTCTTCCAGTGGCTCTCTTCATCTCGGGCTTCTAGTCCTAACCCGCAATCACTCAGTCCCAGTGGTTTTATCAAGACCTCTATATAAACCGCACTTGACTATCCTTTCTTTCCACATTCCCCCACAATTCCCTTCTGCTTCCCACCCATTCTAACCTCTGGTCACCCTTTCCCTTTCCCAAGCAAACAATTCCTTTCCTGATTCTTCATTCAAGTGGTGAAGAAATTCAAGAACAATCAAAGGCAGAGATTGGAATGTGCTAATCCTAGTTTACTTTCTGAATAGTCAAAGGATCAAGCATTTGAGTCACAATGTAATTTATAAGGCCAAGGTCATTTTCCTTCAAAACCAGGTGTCAGAAGAGAATATAAAGCACTCTCCTTATGGACCCATAGCTTAAGAAACTTGGAAATTGTGAGATAACCACAGATCAATGGGATTTAGCATTCCAAATGTCATTCGAGTTCTGTTGAGTCTTAAGGGGGCTTTATGAATTCTATTAACACCCACATCAATTACAGAAATGCCCTATCCTCAGAGAATACCATTCCATTGCTCTTTTTAAAATACCTTAGTCTTCTTCAATTGTAACAGAGAGGGCTCAAAAAGTTAATACTTGAGTTTGGGAGCCCAATGTGGCTCTCATTTTTTGGATCTAGACTTGTGGCTTCATCATTGTAAGAAACTCCCCCTTCAAGTCAGACCAGCAACCACTCTATGACTCTTAGTAAGAGAGTTGCCTGGGACTTAGAAATTAAGTGCTTACTCTTGTCAGTATATGTCAGGAATTGAACTCAGGTCTACTAGACTGAGTCTGAATCTCTATTCCGTAAGTCAGTGGTGTCGGCTTCAAAGAGAAGTGGATCTCTATGGACTACATATTGACTTAGGACACCACAGACTAACATCATGTTTATATTTATTTATTTTGTTAAACATTTTAACATTTAAACATGTTAAAACATTTCCTTGATTACATTTTAATCTGGTTTGGGTCAGGAATTTTACACCTCTGTACTAAACTGCGCTGCTTTACAATCTAAAATCAGCTCCATCAAATTGCAGATTTAGAAGGTCATTAAGTCCAGTCATTTCATTTTACAGACGAAGAAACTGAGGAACAGAACTTAAGTGACTTGACAAAGGTCACATGTGTAAATGGCAGACAAAGATTCAAACCCAGGTCTTCTGACTCCAAATGAAACACTCCTTCTACCACACAGATTCCTAAATCATTCTAAAATCTCACAACCAGGTAGCACCACATCCAACTGGTCCCACATTTAGATAAGCCCATTTGCTGTGTTCTCCCAAGACCCAAGGACAAGTGCAGCTTGGTTGAAAGTTCACAGAATCAACTGACAGAAGATCCACATACCTCTATATTCTGGATATCATCCAAGCAAAAAGATACTAAACAGCCACTGAAGGCCAAAGTCAACTCATGTCACACGTCAAAGTTCTCAAAATAGAGCTCCCTGGAAGATTTGATCTATGGTAAACAAACAATATAAGGAAACCGGATACCACCAAGTACAAAGCCTTGCATACAGGAAGCATTTAATAAATGGTGGTTGAAGAAAAAAGACAATGGAATTCAGGTTTCCTTCAATAATCAATGTTGGTTCTAAAAAACTGATGTTCAAAACATACTTACTTCCTCTATGTTAAGAAATGATAAGCCACAGGTATAGAATATTATCTATTCTATCCATCACAATCAATGGTTTTGCTTTCCTGCTCTGGAGAAAGGTCAAAGTGAGAAAAGGAGGGGAGAGTTTTAAAAAGAGCTTATTATGTAAGAATAAAATGTGGCTATAATTTTTTTTAATAAATGCTTCTTAAATTGAAACAATGACCCATAAAGGCAAAATAAGAATTATAAACTCATTGTGTCCTAAGACTAGGAATCCACAGGGCAATCATGTTCCTCTCCCTTTGCCCATCTCAAATATCACCTACTTTTTAAAATTTTAATTTAATTTTTTTTGTTACATTTTAAGTTCTAAACTGTTTCCCTCACTCCCTCTAGGCTAGAGAAGGCCACCATTTGACATATATAAAGAGATATATATAGAGATATACACACACACACATATGTTAAACCATAATAGTATACTTACAGCACACTTATATTTATCAGTTCCTTTTCTGGAGATGGATAGCATTCTCCTTTATAAGTCCTTTGTAGATGATCTGAATATTTATAATACTTAGAATATACAAAGTTACTATAATCATTTTCTACTGTGTATTGTATATCTACTATATTACATTTATTTACTTTTCTATTTCTTAGCCAGTGCCAGACAGTTTTTGATAATTACCTCCAAATAATACAGTTTAAGATCTGCTACTGCTAGGCTTCCTTTCTTTACATTTTTTCATTACTTACTGTGATATTCTTGACCCTTTGTTTTTCCAAATGAATTTTCTTACTATTTTTTCTAGCTCAATACAATAATTTTTTTGTAATGTAATTGAAATGGCATTTAATAAGTAGGTTAGTTTAGGCAGAATTGTCATTTTTATTATATTGGCTCTGCCCACTCATGAATGATTAATATTTCTCCAGGTATTTAAATCTGACTTTATTTGTATAAAAAGTGTCTCATAATTATGTTCATGCAGTTCCTGGGGTTGCTTGGCAGATATACTCTCAGGTATTTTATACTGTCTACAGTAATTTTAAATGGGGTATCTCTTACCACCTCTTCTTGCAGGGTTTTGTTGGTGATATATAGAAATGCTGGTGATTTATGAGGTTTATTTTATATCCTGTTGCTTTGCTAAAATTATTGTTTCAACAAGATTTTTAGTTGAATCTCTCAGATTTTCCAAGTGTATCATCATATTGTCTGCAAAAAAGAGATAGTTTTATTACTTCATTGCCCACTCTAATTCCTTTCATTTCTTTTTTTTATTACTATTGCTAGCATTTCTTTTTTTTTATTTTATTTTAGTTTGCGTCATTTATTTCCACAAGATTTTGAGTTACATATTTTCTCCCCCTCTCCGCCCCAAAACAGCCATCCCAGTGTGTCCCCCCTCCCCCAGTCTATTCTCTCCTATGTCGCTTTTCGGTAGGGCAGGATGGATCTCCCAACCACATTGCCCGTGTATCTCAAGTTCCAGTTGGATGTAGTCAATAATAATAATAATAATAATTGC
>CM053592.1:73033881-73118690 GCA_028646515.1 Pseudochirops corinnae | reverse complement strand
TGAGCTGACTTTAGTGGGAAGTATCCTTGTGTGCGTTTTGGGGTTCTAGGATTGGTTTAGAGTCCTATTTTATGGGTGTTTTGGGGTGGCTATGTGAGAGCTGCGATATGTTGCTGCTGCTACGCCGCCATCTTGGCTCCGCCCCCGTGGTGGCTCTTTTTCAACCAAGGCAACTCATGAAGAACAAGGCCTTACTAGATTGCAATTTTCATTAATAAGGAGGAGAATCCACAAGAAGGAAATCATGGGTCCTTTAAGTATAGATGTATAGGACATAATATCAGAGATTGTAAATGTTGTTCAGTCATGTCCAACTCTGTGATCCCATGGACCACACTGACCACACATGTTTTCCTGACAAAGGTGGTTTGCCTTTTCCTTCTTCAGCAGATTAAGGCAATCAGAAGTTAAGTGACTTGCCTAGGGTCACACACTCAGGTCTTCCCGATTCCAGGTTCAGCACTCTATCCACTGAACCACCTCACTGTCTCCCCAGATATCGCAGATACTAGAGATACAAGCAGCCAGAATCTCTGATATCAGACAGAAAGGAGCATTTGCAAGTTGGGAGCACTACTCAGCTGCTCTTATAATCCTGATTTCCAAAAATGGGATAGGGTCATCATGCACAAATGCCCAGCTATGCATGCACACAAGAGGCTTCAGTGGTTGATGGAATGAGACAAGATTCTGGGTCTCTCCTTTTCAGAAAGGCCTGAAATCAGCCTGTTCCTTTTTTAGTGGCATGGTAAATAGAGTGATGAATTTGGAGTCAGGAAGGTCTAAAATCCTGCTTCAGGCCCTTTCCAGTTGTATGAGCCTGGGCAAGTCAATTAAGCCACCTAACCTCTGTTTCCTCCTCAGTAAAATAAGAATAACACTTTGCATTCCTTATATAGCTCATTAAGGTTTGCAAAGCACTTTTAACCTCACAATAACCCAAAAAATAAGTGGTATTACAAATAAAGAAACCGAGACAACAGAAGTTAAGTGACTTGTCCAGGGTCACACAACTAATGTCTGAGACTTCACTGCCCCATTTGATTGTTGTATAGATCAAATGAGGTAACATATATAAAGTGTTTTAAAAACCCTAAATCTTTATATAAGTGCTAGCTACTATCATCGTCATCATCATCAACATTAGGCTTGCCCATTTCCTCTGTGCCAATGGATAAACCAGCTCACTCCCTTTCTCTCATTGCCAACACTGGTTTTCATAGACTTTGGTCTCAGCTACAGTAGAATGAAGGCCTGTTTGCCTCCTCTTTCTAATTTGGTGTGTTTGGACAGATTCGGGACTATTCAGGGACCTGCGCCATCAAGCTTATCCCATGTGTAGCTGCCCCACAACAAGAATATACTCTTCCTATAACATGTCATCCCCAGGAGCCGATCACTTTTGACCTTGACATCAGGTTACAACAGGTAAGAAATATGTCTTGGGAGGGAACTGATCTTGCAAGTTTTCCATTTGGCTGCTGCAATCCTCATGGCACCACATTTACTGGGGTTTATCTTAACCTTGTCCTTGTTCTGCAACTGTGCTTCATTAAAAAAAAAAAAGTGACATCAGACATAGGACGAGATATATTTTATGTCTAGAACTGTAATTTCATAAGAATGTGGACACCCAATATGAAAATTCCCTTCACCAATGCAGACTGGCATCTCACCTGTAACATACAGTCTTAGAGAGCTGCCTGAGAGCACTGAAATTGGACCAATCAACAAGAATATATTAGCGACTCACTATGTGCCAGGCACTGGGAATATAAAGTAAGACAAAAATGAAATAGTCCCTACTCCCTCAAAGGGTTTACATTGCATCAGGAAAGATAATATATATACACTTATATAAGTACAAATATACATATACATGGAAAGAAAGAGAGAAAGGAAGGAAGAAGGGAAGGAGGGAAGAAGAGAAGAAGGGAAGGAAGGAAAAAAGGAAGGAGGGAAGGAAGAAAAAAGAAAGAAAAACAAAGAAAGAAACAAGGAGAGAAGGGAATGAGAAATAGAAAAAAAAGAGAAGAAAAAGGAAGAGAAAGAGAAAGGAGAGAGAATATAAGGTAATTTGGGAATGAGGAGACACTAGAAGCCAATGTATTAAGAAGGCATCAGTTTTGTGGACAACGGATTGGAATAGGCAGAGATTTGCGGCATGGGGACCAATTAGGCTATTGTAGCTATCATCTATCTGATGAGATTCTCAACAGGGAGGACAGTCAAGGACAGAGACCTAGAGTACACCTACAGTGAGCGGGTGGGAGGATGATCCAGCAATGAAGACTGAGGTGTGTCCAACTCAAGTAGACCCATAGAGAAGAGAATACCACAAAGAGATGGTGGCCAACAGTGCTAAACGCTACAGAGAAGACAAGAATGCTAAGGACTGAAAAAAGACCATTGAATTTCACAAATGAGAGATCATTGGTAACTCTGGGAAGAGCAGTTTCTGATCAGGTCAGCAGTGACTTGCCCACAGTTACACTGGTAGCATGTGTCAAAGGCAGTATTTGAACACAGGTCATGCTGACTTCAAATTCTATACCGTATTGCCTCACTTACATATAAAACTGCCAAGGTTACACCAGTTCTTTTGTTCTTTAGTTTTTGATAACTCCTCTTCTATCATTTTGTCTTGAACTTAACACCCCTCATTGCTGTTTAACGTCCTGTATTTTATATTTCATTTCAACAACCAGATTCCAAGTCCCTTCAAGACAGAAATGGTGTCCAATGGCTCAGTGTATTATATTTATACACTGTTTGACAGGACATGGTCTTAAGAGAGTTTACATTATTTTTCCAAGGTCACACGAACTAGAAAAGTTGTAAAGCCAGGATTAGAATCACTGGGTTGTTCCTTATATTTCTATATCCCCTACAGTGCTTTGCACATCATAAGCCCTCAGTGTTGATCTATTGTTTATTCGCTGTAAAGAAAGTAGAATTCATATTTCTCTATAAAGCCACCTTTTGTTCTCCAAGGAAGATAATGCCTATTTATTCATTATGTATTCCTAATCTCTGCTAACTATATTATATTGGCAGTGATAAGAATGCTAAGAATATTCACTCAATAAATAGTTACTGATCACGTTATGTGATCTGAAGGCCCTGTGAAGAATATAATAACCAGGCCACTGAATGGTGGAAATTAATCACGAGTTCTACTCTTATGTAATTGTATGGAACCTTGTCAACCATGTTCCTGTGGAATGATTTGGGTCATTTAGATCACCATAAACAGTCCCTTCTGTACTGTTGTCTGGTTCTTTTTACGTAGAAGATTATAGTTTCATTTTGGAAATACTTCTCTAATTTTCAGTAAACATATTTTTTTCCCCACCCTCCCTCAAGGTCAGTGATCCAGTAGCAGCTAAATTCAGTCTAAACACCCGAATGTTTCTCTTCTCCAAAAAGGAGCTCTGGATATCTGATGACTCCATGGGCTTTCTGGAAGGATCTGATGTAACTTTTTCTGAAGGTAAAGGCTCTTCCAGGGCTATAATTAAGCATGTATTATTGTGCTTGGATATTTTAATGCCATTATATATCAAGGAATGAGGAAAGGAAGGAAATAAGCTTTTTTAAAAGCACCAATTATGTGTTAGGCACTATGCTACAAGCACTTTTTTACAATATTATCTCATTTAATCCTCATAACAATCCTGAGGGTAGGTGGCATTAAGCCTGTTTTACAGATGAGGAAACTGAGGTAAACAGAGGCTAAGTAACTTGCCCAGGGTTACACAGCTTGTAAGTGTGTGAGGCTAGATAGAACTCAGGGGTTTAGGTCCAGGATCTATCCCCTGAGCTATCTTACTGCTTCATAAGCAGTAAGGTATCACTAATTTCACTAATCTCAGAGTAGATCTTCACAAGCAAAAGGAAATTGAATCCTTTAATGATAAAAAAAAAATCCTAACCAAGAACTAGAATGACCTTTCAAAGGCCATTTAGTCTACTTTTCTTTCTGACAGGGTCCTATTTATATCAATTAAGTAAATAAGAACTTATTCTACTTTTAATACCTGTAATAAAGATTCTACCCCAATCTCAGGAAACCCATTCATGCAGCAAGCCCTCAGAAAGTCCCAGGAAATTCCATTTGTAACATCCAAAACAAACAAATTTCCATATAATAAAGAAAGGCTCTCGTTGAATGTTTCTTCAAAAATAAATGTCAAATTCAGAACCAATGTATGTCATCAGAATGAGATGATAAGCTATTGCTATGTTACAAAACTGGTCTTGCTCCCTCTCCCTTAGGTTCGATGATCTATGGCCGAGTTATGGTGGACTCTGTCCACAATCTCGGTGACATTTTCACTTGTAACATTGAAAAAGTCTTCCTGTGCACAGGTGTTGATGGTTATGTACCCAAGTACAACCCAGAAAATAAAGATTATGGATGCCTGGTTGACTCTCCCTCTCTCCTGTACAGATTCAAGATACTGGTATGTAATTATTCACCTCTTTATCTAACAAGCCTATCTGCTGTGTCCCCACAGCTACATAAGATAATGTGGGAGAGACACAAAATAAATGATGACTTGCTAAATGGAGATAAAAGCACCTACTTTACTGGGTTATTAGGAAAAGATATAACATGTAAAGCACATGTAAAGTTTTATATAATTGCTGTTAAGACTATTATTAGGTAGGTAGTAAACTATTATTATCTTCATTTTGCTAGTGAGGAAACTGAGCCCCAGAAAAGTTGCAACTTGCCTTGATCCCATAGCTAGTAACGGGAGTAGCCAGCATTAAAACCCAAGGCTCCTGACTTAAAATCAAGGATTCTACTATCCCACCTGAAAATCTGTGTGTGCCATAAGTAATTTAATCTGGGGAGTAAAATGATGGGCTGACCTTTCCTTGACTGGTAAGTAAAACATAAAATTCTTCCTGCCTTCCTAGGACAGAGCTCAGCCAGAGACACAGGCCAGGGGACTTCAAAATGTGTCATTCAATGCTCATTTGGCCGCTGACCACACGGATGCACTGCCTTTAGTGAAACAACCAGGATCTGATGGTTTCTGCCTTGTCCTCAGCAGCCCTCTTCCAGGTAGGAACAGTCCTGTCAGATTTCCCCCCAGATTCAGTTAACTTTCTCTTTTCAGTACATTCACTCATGTTTTATACTGCTTAAAACCAATTTCTTCTTATCCTCAAAGATGGCTGTTGGGAGAGAGTGGTATCTCCATGTAGCTTATACTGTCCACTCAAGAGAAAATGCAAAGAAAGGCAATGGGAAGAGAAACATAGACTATCAACACATGCCTACCCCTGCCAATGGCCTGGCAGGGGCCCTTTCCTTGAAACGCAGTAGAAGAGCTAACTCAGATACCCACACCCTGACTCAAGATATCAGCACAGAACAAAACAGGGGCACTAACATTCAGCGTGTGGCCCTGAGACATTCTACCAAAGTTGTCTTCAGCCATAAGAGCTTTCTGCCACCGGGAACACATGACCACCAGCAGCCAGGGTTAGAAATGGCAGACGTGAAGATGCCAGGTAGCAGTGGGCCTGTTTTAGGCGGCGCCATCAGCCTGTTGCTGCTAAGCTACACTGTCTTCATGGCCGCATTTCTCTTGAGACACAGGAGATAGGCTTTAAGTAAAAAGGCCATCCCAGGCAGCAGAAAAACTCTAACCATACAGCACGGCAGCAATGACTCCTCAGAGGTTTAGAGTTGGCTTGAGCATCCAAATCAGAGGTTTTTCTGCTCTAGTGGCTCTTCATGCTGGCAGCAGAAGCTAGTATACACACAGCTCAATACTAGATTAGTCATTACTCCTACCCATCCCAAAATATGCATATATACATATATACATGTGCATACCATATACCTAAACATACATGTGTATATACATGCAAACATATATACATATACGTGTGTATATGTAATATAGCCAGAATACAAGACGTGCTAGATTGCCTATGAGATTTCACACCACTAAAAACTGCTGTCCTAGGGTAGGCAGGTAGGTGGCAGGGCACAGAGTACTGGACTTAAGGTCCAGAAGATGTGACTTCAAATCTGGCCTCAGTCACCGACCCTGGCCAAATTAATCTTTCCCAGCCTTGGTTCCCTCATCTATAGATGGGAATAGTGGCACCTACTTCATGGGGCACTTATCAAGATGAAATGCAGTAACATATGAAAGCCCTTTGCAAACTTCTAAGTTCTAAGTGCTAATTAGTATTGTGATTACAAGGTGCTGATATTAAATTATTACCTGGGAGTGTTCAACTTGCCTAGTTACATGGGTAGGCATTTTACACATTTAGGGGGAATTCAAAAAGCATGCATTGAGTGCCTCTTAAATTCTAGGCGCTAAAAAGACAAAAAACAAATAGTAGTAGGCCTCAAGCAACTTCCTTGAAGAGGAGGAGCTCACTCCCCTTCAGCTGGGAAAGGCATGGGGAGGGAGAGACACGGGTGAATAGATAAGTATATACAAAATGTAGTGAGTAAATCTGAAACAATTTCAAGGCAGGAGAGGGTCCCTAAATGGGTGCTATCAGGGAAGATCTCACTCATGTAGGTACTGGCACCTGAGCTATGATATGAAGGAAGCTAGGAATTCTATAAAGTAGAGAGGGGAGGAAGGGATCATCTCAGGGAGGAAGGGATGCACGGCATGTACAAAGACACAGAGATGGCAGATTGAATGTCATTATGGGGAAAGTAATGAGTAGGCCAGTTAGGCTGGAATGTAGGGTGCCTGAGGAAGAAGAGTAACATACAGTTGGAAAGACAGGTTGGAAACAGGCTTTAAATACCAGATTAAGGATGAAATCAGGAATCTGTAGGTTTCACGTGGTCAGAAAGAAAAAAGGAAAATTAATAAGGATAGCAAGGAATGGCCCAGTAATAACTACAAAGACTTGAAGATCCAGAGCTGACTGTTTCCATCACCTCCCTTATTTTAGTATTAGAGTAACTGGTTATTGAATTGGCTTAATACATTCCAGTATTTCATTCTCCTATGCAAAAAGAAATCCCTCTTTTGGAAGCAGGGATGCACCAGGGCAAAATGTTCCCCTGGGCTAATTTGGAGAGAAGGGTTATGATCTACTGCCAGAATTTCCTTAGTTTTACAGAGACAGTCAACTGTTATAGGCAAGTGAAATTTTGTTGTTTTAAAGGACATTCATGTGACCTCACCGAAGTACATATGCCACAGTTCTCCAAAACCTGGAGAGAGAATAGATTAACGGGATATATGTTAGAAATATATTTGATGGATAGAAGCCAAAGACCTTCTTTGTCCTAGCAGAAAGCAACATGTCAGAGCATCACCTAGTGAGCCTAGAGTTTGGGCAGGAAAGAAAGTAGAAAGGCAAGGGGGAAAAAATATGAGTACCACCAGTAATTGCCTTGAGTGTGCCTATCAGACCGGAACCAATTGTTCTGTCCCTAGATTAGATTACCACATATTCACTACATTCACTCCAACTTCAGAAGCCTTCTCCTCCATACTTCTAAATAGGTCTAGGAGTTAGAATACCTAGCTTCTACTATCCCTGGCTTGGGTCATTTTTTATGCCCTTGCACAATGAATTCCATTCCAAATCTGTAGGCATTTAAATGGAAGTGTTTAAAATAAAGTTTGTGTAAGCAGCTCCTAAGAAGGTGTTATAAAATTCTGTGATTCTTGTGCATTTATTTAAGTGGTGTTATCAGTGACCCTGAGGTACAAGCAATCCCATAAGGGAAAGGGAAGGGAACAACTTTCTTGGACTCAAGTTGACAATCTGGATTTTTCTAAAAAGCACAAAAAGAATCATGACATCTGAAACCTACAAGGTAGGTCTTTTTATGAGAAGAAAAAGTACTTATCTACAAGTATATGGTAGCAAAATTTAAATATTAGCAAATCGTGCAAGACTTATACATGCTAATGACCCAGAGAGAACATTTTAGGACAGATCTGAAAAATTTTAAGGATCTCTAGAATTTTCTCCCAAATGTTTTGTGTGTACACAAACACACATACATACATATATATTTATATACAGATATATATATACGTGTGTGAGTAGACATACACATACACACACATAATTGCCAGGATTTTTGTAGACAGACTCAATTTCCTAAAATCAAGGAATGCCAAGTATTTTGCTTTCCAGGAGTGAAAAATACTCTTTTAAAAAGATGATCTTGTCAAACTTTCAAAAGGAAATAGCAGTAATTGAATCCAAAACATCTTGTTATACAAAGTATAGAAAATGCTCGTTGTAAAATTCAGTAGTCACCTACTTGAATTAGAATTAAGCCTTCCAAACATAAAAATATTAAAAGGATTGCTTTTATGAGTAGTCTTAACACTTTAAATATTCATCAAAGGTCAAGAAGCATGTGCCAGGCATGTATGCAGCACTTAGTTGGAAAAACGTAGCATATTTCCAAAGATCACCTAAGGACAGAGAGTGGTAAAAGGAAAAATACATGATTTGAAAAGGAGCTAGGTAGAGTGAGAGAGAACAACTGTAGCCCAAGTGAACAACAGGTACCCAAAGATAGCAGGAGCTAAAGAGGTGGTCTCTACTCAGAGGCAGTGTGTATAATGATTAGGACACTAGTCCCTTGAATAAGCCCCAGGTTCAAATCTAGCCTCAAATACTGACTATATGAGCCTGGGGATATTACTTCAAAATCTTCAATTATAAAATGAGGAGGTGCCACACTCAATGGCTTCTAAAACCCTTCCAGTTCTAAATCTATGACCCTATGAGCCTCTGTCGGTATCTATGGGCAGTCATGCCCAGGGCTAATGGTAGGGAGGAGTTGCAATCAGCACTGAAGAGGAACATGAACATCTCTGAAGGGTAAGTACTGTAGAGGAGCATCACCTATTAAAGACCTACTCCAATCCATTTTTGTGGCGTGAGAGTGACCCTGAGTTTTTAAAGCAAGCTCTAGCAAGTCTGTCCCACCTCAAAGGACAAGTAAACAAATTCTTTTTTTCAAAGGCCAGCCCAGATAAGGTAGGAGAACTCACCAGCAGAGGAATGGTTTCTTGCCATAACAACTTTCAAATACTGCCTACTGTAGTGCCAAGGAAGGGAGACCTTCCATGTACTGATCTGCCTCAAAAGAGTGTACTCAAGATGGAGAGATCTTTAAACTACTTCAGAATAGTGACAAGAAATGTTACAAGATAAGCTTTACAGGCCTTTAAAAAGAAACTTTAATATAGTTAAGCAGTGAAACTTGATCTCCCCAACAGGACTGTACATTACCATTGTGGCAAAGAACTGCTTTCCCTAATCACACTCCCACAGCAACAAGGTCTCTGGCTAGCTCTCACAAGTTACATGCCACCCCAGCCTGTAAAAGGCTGCCTGGTCTCTCTCCTCACTGGTCATGCTTCCACTATCGTGAGCCCACCCCCATCCATCAACTATTCCTCCATTGTAGCCAAGGATGGGTATGGGACTGAACAATTTGGGAATAGTTCAGCATCACTCTTCTTTATGAGGCCTAGCTGAAATGTATCCTAACAATACTCAAACTGCTGAGGTCCTAATTTACCTGTAAAGTACAAAATTCTCAGCATGACTGAACTAGAATTTAAAATGGGTCAGGCTCCCACAGTAAACTATTGTAGCTTCAGAGGATACCCTCTTACTGAATATAATTCCACTGTGCTGTATCATAAAATGCAGTATCTCAACACCCTGGAGGTAAGGAAGGCAAAAAGGCAAGAAAACTCAGTAGGGGTAAAAAGGGAAAAAAAGGTGGTGAGCCAAAGGGAAGCAAAAAAGTTTGAGAAAACATGAATAAAAATGAAACCAAGAAAGAACTGAAGAAATGGAAAGAAAAGACAACTCTAAGATTATAAAAATTATATTTATTCATGTTGCTACATTTATTGCATTCTCCTAGAAAAATGGAGAACTGTGTATGTACCCAATTTGCACATATAAAACATACAAATTATATCTAGCACAGAGGCTTCTGGGCCCAGTATCCTGACACCATGTTGTGGGCACTCCTGCTTTGGCTTTTTCTGGTCCAGGAAAAAACAGGAGATAGACTTGTATTCAATCTCGTTTCTCACACATTTTCTCCTATTTTAAAACGGGGAATACTATATGTCAATGAGACATTTCTCAATTGCTCTGGGAATGAAGTACTAGAAATTTGGAAAGTCTGCATTATTTTGTACTACTAAATTTACCAAAGTTTGACAGTCTGAATGACCAGGTCATGCCCTATTCTGATGGGTTCTAATAAATCTCCAATACCGGGCACCAGGACATCAACTTTCCAAATCATGGTAGTCATAGCATGTCATTTTAAAAAACGTTTACCCAATACAAGTTTGTTTTTGATTTAGTTTTTCTTTTACAAAATGCTACAACAGTTTAAGATGAACCAGACAAATCCTGTCTTTGGCTACAGAACTAAAAACAGGTCACCTTTCCAACAGCAGGACACATTTCAGCTTTTAGAAACAAGCAACTCTGGGAAGCAGAGACACAACATATAAAATGTGCATAGAATTAACTAGCATGTCTAAAGTTTTGTTTCATCCTACCCACACGGTGAGTAAGGATAATGTATTATGTATTAGTCCCGAAATAAGACTCGGTGTAGGAAGATACCCAAATTTCAAGGTCAATTAAAATAACTTGACAACTAAGTAGAGACTGAAGATACAAATTATATTCTCTGTAAGTCTCTTCTAGCTTAGCAAGTCTAGTTTTATAAAAAAGTCTTAGTTTAGAAACCTATAGCTGAAAAACAAAACATTCACAATCTTCTCAACTAAAGCTAAAGTAGAAAAATAAATCGAATGAAGCATTTATTAATAAATGAAGCCTATTTTATTACTTCAAGTGTTAATGGTAAAAAAAATTTCAGCACAGCTGTTGCATTTAAAAAAGTGTAGCTACATACTATGTGTCTAGTTCAGTAAACAGATGAACCCGATGTCCTTAATGACATAATAGTTGAGCATTGTACAGTACATCTTATGAAGACCCGTAAATTAAAGAACTACTTTTTAAAATTTAGTGATTATAAAACAATTAAGCATTCATAGCTTTAGCTTCTTTTTTCTTCCTCGACCATCAGGCGCTCCATCCATTTTACGCTTCTGTGCCTAAAAACAAATAGAATTATTTTTTACCATGAAAACTTATTTTTACAAGTACCAGGACACTAAGACAATTTTAAATCTAGCACTTAAGATCAGTAGTATAGTGCTTTTATAGAATGAGATATAGAGAAGAAATTATCTTGAATAACAAAAAATTCTAGATCACATTTCCTACTTCCAGAACTTGCGGATTCTCTAGAGAAGGTTGGGCTCATTCTATAAAATTATACATCAAAACCCTATTTTAGTGGGAATGTTAACATTTCAAAGAATATCTAACAGTGATAATTTTCTGAATTGTTAACCACTATGCCAAACAATACAGAGTATCCAAAAACAGGCCAAGAAAAGAAAAAAATCAGATGCACATAAAGTTCCTACTATAGAGCTAGTCAGTAGAACTTCATGGCTTGGTGGTGGTGATGGAAAGAGCCTGACATTTAGGAACAGAACAATTTACTTAAAATTTTCATTATTAACTCTGCAGAACTGCTAAGGCTTTGGGAATTTTCCAAAAAAAAAAAAAATGCTATCTCTATATAAATGCCAGGTATAACAGAGGTTTATACATTTATTATTTACTCAGCCAACTAATCAAATGATAATTTATAATGCCAAACACTATATTCTTGAAAAATACTGTGCTGCCATTTTAACTTCAGCCAGTCAACCACTTAGCAATTTTCTCCTCCTCTATTCCTTAATTACAAAAGGGGGGATGACCGTGGGGGAAAAGGGGGGAATAAACTACTCATGCACACATACCGCAGGCTTTGGTCCTCGTTTCTTTTTCTCTGCCTTTTCTTTTTCTTCTAACTCCATGTTTTCTCTTTCAATCAGGGTAATTAATGTGTTACACCTCCTCTGAAGCTCCTGAGTTATAGATAAATATTCATCTGTAAATTTTACAGTTTCCATGTACTGAATTTTAGTTTCCATATGCCAAAAAAAAATTCTAACTTCTTTTATATTAGGAAACCCAACAACCCAGTTTACACAGGTACAATTATTTGCTTCCAAAATTCTGTAGAATAAACTGTATTTAACACAAACCTAGGAGATAATCTGTTAAAAATAAAAGCAAAACGTGTTTAATTATTATCAATAACAACTGCCCCATTGGAGACCATTCAAAGATGTTTTTGATACAATAGTGCCACGCAGTGGCCCTATGTAAGGAGTATCACCTATGCCAAACATCGCTAATTCAGCTTACCAAGAGAGTACTGGGTGCCAGGAGTCTGAACAAACTGAGGACACGGGAAAGATCCCATTACAACAAATTTAGAAGTCTGCCCGAGTAATTTTACTGTAATTTCATATCTGTATCACAAATGTCATCAGTAACAGGGGACTCATGGACACTTGGTTAATAAAGTAACTGTCCCAATCTGGATGTGTGGAACAGCAGCTGAGAGGTGTGAGGGCTCCCTTCTGCCCAGAGCACTCAGCTCTGCCCCTTTCACATGCTAGAGAGAAGATGGATAGACTGAAAAACAAACTTTAAGGAAGCTGTTTTCACCACTAATGGCCTTGTGCATGAACTATGCCACATATCCCACTTTTATAGTTTTCTTTTATGTGAACAAAGAGTGGAAAAAACATCCACTATATTGCATTATCTTACCATGGACCACCAATCAAGGTTTCAAAATGTTTGTACTACATTAACTGTGGCTGTTCTACTGATAATGTACTGTGATATAAACAGTTCTGAAAGACACAGCAAAACCTTTCATCTATGTGAGATGAGAAAAGAACAAACGTGTTCAAAAATGAAAGAGAAGTCCCAAAATTCTGGCAGATTCTTTAATTTGTGCCTTAAATTAACAAGTCCCTTTCCCTCATGTCTCAAAAGCAACACTCCTTACACTTCAGCCCCAGTATCTTGTCTATTCACTTCCTAAAAGTTAATCTATTTCAGAGACATAGGATCACTGAACTTGATCTAGAAAAGACCTCAGAGGCTACCTAATATAACCCCTTCACTTCACAAACGAGCAAACTGAGGCTTTAGGAGGTGAAGGAGCTTGTCTAATAGTACAGGTTGTACGTATCTGGGCATAATTTGAATCCAGATCCTCAGATTCCAAAGCCAGTGGTCCTGCCACTATACCATGCTGACACATGCTATTCTTCTTTAAAAACATGATAAAGCTTACCGTACCTTAAAAGAGCTACAGAAACCACCTACCGGTAACTAATAACATCACCTGTCATCCGGCAAAGCCTCTTCAGCTCCCTCATACACTATCTGTTAGCCCTGAGTAGCCTGGGTTGAGATTAGTCTAAAGATTGCAATATGGAGGAAGACACATAAGGGTGGGGGATTCAACTATGGCTATCCATTCCCTAATTCCAAGCTCAGGGGTTTTTTTCTGCCTTTAATTGCCTATCAATGATCAAAAACAAGGTCCAGGCTCACTGCTCTTTGATAACTAGAACAATACCTGCTTTTAATTTTGGTTACAAACAGGGCTTTGTTAAGAACCCCTGCCAGCCTGGCTGCCTGCTCCAGAATTCTGGCCGATGCTTTCAAAGGCAGCTGGGGGACACCACAGGACACGGAGCGGAGTTCAATGTGGATACTTAGTGGCTGTATGACTTCCCCTATCTGCCTCCGGTTCCTCATCTGTAAAATGAGGTGATAATACCACCTACCCGCCAAGGTTGTTGTGAGGATGAAAAGAGAAAGCAACATAAAGCACTCTACAACCGCTAGTTGTAACTATCATTGACAACAACATTTAAATTGCAGACTTGGTATTAAAGTCTTACAGAGTTGACTGAGGCTTAAAATCACTAAGTCACTTGCCCATATCAAGTCAGTGTCACAGAGAAGATCTGAAATCAGTTTTCCTCGCACCAAGTCCGGCACCAGACCTACTGTACTACCTCCCTCAAGACCAAAGACTGTAAGAGAAGCACGCAGATTATTTTAGAACATGGAAACATAGGATATGACAACACAAGCATACGGTACCTCTCTTATACCAGTTATTACATTCTAGGACCATTATTTTATCTATTGTATAAGCAAAAACTATCATAAGGTTCTATTAGAAAGATGGATCTCAAAAGACACATTATCTTCTCTTAAAGAGTTTAAATAAAGTTATATCTTTTATGCCTGTCAGGAGCATAATCTACAGAGTAAAATCATTCCCATTATTTATGAATAGTTCTTGGCATCTAAGTGATCAGCTGTTTAGGTGAGAAAGGTCTCACACACTCACCATAGCTGTCCTGGACTTGAGGAACCAGTCAAATCGGAACTGAGGAGAGTTCCGAATGCACTGTCGCAATTCATCATACACATTTTCCTTATCAAATCCGAGTTTGTGAAGCATACAAATGAGAAATCGATCCTCTTCCTCAGTGTAGTTCTTCCCTTTGTTAGTACCATATGATATTCTCAGTTGGTGAAAAGGTGCTTTGTATCGCCCAATCTATTACAGGGAAATTTCACAAGTATTTTCAGTGAATAAAATTCAAGTCACAAAATAACAATTTCAAAACTCACAATGTTTGTCAAATCAATGATGTCCTTGCATGTCAAATGGGAACTTTCCATCCCAAGCCTTCACAACTGCATTTTGAACTTGCTATAAAATTTTGAATCCAAACAATAATAGAAACTTTCACTTTGCAAATTTGCTGACCAGGTATTTGAAGCAATAAATTTTTAGCAGAAAATCCTGCTTCAAATCTTTGAAACTAATTCCCATAGATAACCAAAATAAATAAATCAATCCAAGCTGAATTCAGCTAGAATTATAGTCTATAATCAAGATGGCATACATGTATTCATCATACATCATCATATTACTAAAATTCAGCTGCAATTGACATTTAAAAAGTTACTTTGATTTCCTGTTAATGTATAATATTAATTACTCATATCAAATATTATTTTTGCTTGAATAATTGTTAGGTAGTACCTTTGTATCAAGTGCTTTTTTGATACTAATTCTTCTCTGTATTCGTGCTTCTCCCCTTTCAATCTGGGCCATGATCTTCTCTATGTCTTGAAGTTCATTGCATCGTTCCCAGAACACAGCTTAAAGAGAAAAAAAAACAAATTGCAGGTGTGAACTTGTAAACTTAACTAAAATTTTTGCTAACAAAAGTTTTATTTGCTGTTAAGATTTTTTAATTAATGTTTCCTTTTTTCCCTTTTGCCCAATACCAGAACTGAACATAACACTATTAACAACCCCCCTAATTAATTATTGCTATAGCTGTTACACAATTTTATTTCATTCAAATTCTGCCTTTACCTTTCACTCTGACAGGTCAAGTGTAAACATTTTAAGATTTGAATAAATTGCAAGAAAGGAACAGCTAGCTGCCTTACCAAATATGCTGTAATTAAGCAACCTATATAAAGCACAGTTGTCAAACATGTGGCCAGCCCACACTTCCAAGGACAACACAAGCCAGATTAAAATGTAACTGGGAAACATTTAACAAAATAGATAAAATGTAAGACAGTAATACATTCTAAAGCTAAGTCAGCATGTGGCCTGCAGGGATCTTCCTGTAACAGTCAGTGGCCCCTCCCTCTATTTGACACCACTGGTGTAAAGAGCACTACGGCAGGAAATTAGGAGACCTGGGTTGTAGTCTCAATGACCACTGGCAAACCATAACCTAAAGATCTCAGTTTTTTCATCTAGATAAAAACAAGAAGTGGGTCTTACAACTACAGAATTCTTTGAGTCCATGATCCTAGGCAGATATCATTCACTGTAACTCAGACTCATAATATTTATGTGGCAAATCAAAAGATTTTACTAAAAACATATTCACATACAACTGAGTAGGTTACAAACGGAACATTTTCCCAAGGGTCAATTTAATGGTGAATGTGGAAGTATGAGGTGATAAAATTACAGTTTTAAAATTGGAAAGCATTTTAGCATTCCATTCAGGTCTGCTCATTTTAAAAGAGGCACAGAGGGGTCTGTCCAGTGACTTGCCCAAAGTCACGCTTGCAACAGGTTCGGCCAGCACCGCAACCACAACTTCCCATCTCTATGCAGCTACATCTGAGAGGCCTTCTTCTAACACTTACCATGTTAAGACCTTGAATGAGATGCTTTAAATCTTAAGGTTTAAAGTCTGACCCTCACTAATGTCACCTATAAAATAGGTAAACAATTGCACCAAGGAATTTATAAGCTTTCAAAGAAAATGCTTCAGGTGTTGTAATCTATAAATATGAGTAAACTTTATTCATTATGTTATGTTTTAAAATTTTAATTATAACTACAATCACTCGGATGATAAGCAGAATGCCCACCTGTGGGGACCGGAAAATGTGAAAGCATCACCACAGATTCAACTGAAATACCTACACACAATTACCTGAATACTCAATAACTTCTTCTGGCGTTTTCCCTTCTACTTCTCTAGCTATGTTCTCAATATCATCACGGCCCCACTTCTCATTAGCTTTGATGAACTGGTTAAAGTCTCTCTTGTTCCAGTTGGTAAATCCCTTAAATCCAATCCAAGAAACATAACTTTTAATGTTAATTAAAATAACTTTCAAATGGAATTCACAATACTATTTTATAGGTAAAGAATTCCCATTATACTTGCTTAAGTACAAAGTATATTAGAATAATCACAGCAAAAAGCATCTTTTTGTCAATGCATTCTTATCTTCAGTCATTGAATTTCAGAAGTCATTTTTTAAATGATCATATACTTGTTGGCACTACTGAAATTAAGATATTAATTACAGTATTAAAATAAACTTGCAAACCGTGAAATACCCATGCAAACTATTTGTAAGGAAAAGCATAAGGTATGCATCATTCATTAGCTATTTAGTTGTAATATAAAGAGCAAAACTTAGAGCACTTCACAGCACTACAATATCTTCACTTTTACATTTAGAGATAAAATATCATCATATTTAAAGCCATATACATACACAGATATATTCTCATTTAATGTCATGCATTCTATAATATAAAAAATAATGTCTTTTCAAGTCAATTCTTTACTGTGGTTTATTTTTTGTTCTTAATTAATGAGCTTTTCATTTGTTCTCTCATTTTGTTCCTTCCCCCCCACCAAAACAAAAAAACCCTCCTAACAAACATATACAATCAAACCAAACAAATTCCCACACTGGCCTTTCCTAAAGACTGAGTATCTTCATCTATTCCTCCTAGAATGTGCTAGAACTCTAAATCCTATCAAGCCTTCAAACATCAACTCAAATCTTGCATATTCCTGGGCTTTACTGGGCCACCCACCCACCCTAAGGTGGCCTCCACCCCATCCCCAAGTTTTCTGAGCACTTGGTTGTCATACGTTAGCAGGCACTTTTTTTTATTAAAACAATAAACACTATTTCATTTGTCTGTGCTTTTGTCTCTCCACTCCCTACCCCATGCCCAAACAAAAAAGGCTACTTGAGGGCTGGGATCATCATCCACGCCTTGTAATCCCCAGAGTTAACCACCGACTCCCACACTCACCTGGGTCAGCAGTTTCTCTTTTTCCTCCAGCTCTTCATCATTGAGGGGCTCTGCTTCATCTATTTTTAGCTGTTCTTCTTTTTGTGCCTGGGCTGCATTCGGTAGGTCTGGATTACGAGGTACCTGAAAAATATTCAGATTTTGCTAGTCCATCAGGTGATATTTTAGTTTTTATATGATAATTAAGAAGATTACATTTGTACTGAGTTTGCTTATTCAATAATAAATATATTCCTCTTTAACAAAAGGCTAAAAAAATGTGCCAAGTTAAAAACAGTTACAAAGTTAGTATTTTTCTTTACTTACTACTGTCTTAAACTGAATGAGTAGTTGTTTGCAAGGTCATCTATATTTAGAGAAGTTTAATAAACATTTTTCTGAATGTAAAGAGAATACAGTAAAAAAAAAAACTGCAAATGCCTAATTACCTTATACCCAATTGTTTTTCTGTAATACAAAATTTCTTTTTCCAATAATTCAAATAAACGTGGAGGAAAGAACTGGAAATCCTGAACGTTGGGTTGTTTTGGAGGTCGAGGAGCCTAATAGACGGAAAAAATTATAACCATTTTAAAAAGGTACTCCCAAAGCCTATTTTATGGTCTTATTTTGCTCTTAAATCAACTTTTCCCCTCCAAACATTAACTCCCTTCAGTGAAACTAAACAAGCAGTCATTAACCAAAATATTTTACATGCCCTATAAATTGGAGGAGAAAATAGGAGGAATGGCAAATTCATATTTATTGTTTTCATTGTTTGAAACAAAAAAAATAGCCACATAGTTACAGTGAACTGTGCAGAAATGGCCTAAGTCCAAAGACCTGCAGGAGCTGAGTCACAACTTTTCCCTCTGTCTTCCTAACACTCTTCTCTCCTGGATGCCTTTGTTACCAGTCTGACCACTCCTTCTCAGTCTCTTTTGTTGTCTTATCATCTCCATCACACCTCCCTAATAGTAGCACATTCCCCAAGGTCCCTTAAGCCCTCATCTACACCCTCTCTCTTGGAACTTCATCAGGTCCTATGCAAATAACTCAGATGAGTATATTCGGCCAGTGTCTCTCCCTTGAATTTTAGTCTCATGTCACTAAGTGTCTACTAGATGTTTCAAATTCAAAGTCTCAGGGGCAATTCAAATTGAGGAACTCCTTTCCTTCCTCAAACCCCGCCCCTTCTTCTTGTCAGAGGGATCACTGTCCCTCTAATATCCCAGCTTCATAACTCCATCCCTTCTCTCCACATAGTCAGACCACTTCTTGCTTAGATTATTTTAACAGCCTCCTAACTGGTCTGCCTGATTCAAGTCTCTTATAACTTCAGTCCATCCCACACATTGCTGAAAGTCACTGAAAGTCATTCTATGTGTGTGTCTATGTCCAAGTATACATACATACATATATATATATATATATACACACACACACACACACACACACACACACACACACATTTTTACAAGTACCTGTCTCCACCATTAGCATGTAAGCTTCTTGTGACAAAAAACGGTTTCACTCACTACATGTATATCCCCAGCACCTAGCACAATACCTGGCACATAGTAGGTACTTAATAAATACTTGCTGACTGATACATGGCCTTGGGTAGGTCACTTCAACTCTCAGGGCCTCCATTTCTTTACATGTAAAAAGAGGACTGGAGGACTTTAGATTCTCTAAAATAATACCAAGTCTTCCAAAAAAATTCTATACTGATAGACTAAGGTCTATTCCATGTATATTTTAAGAAATGTACTAGAAACAAAATCAAAGTTCATTTATTAGGGAAATGGCTTAATAATAACAATAATATATTGATTTAATGGGACTAGTTACACCACACCATAAGACAAATATGGAATAGAAAAGAAGCCTGGGAAGACTCACATGAACTGATGCTAAGGGAAGAAAGGAGAACTAGGAAAATAACATACACCATAACATCAATGTAAATGAAAAGACAACAAAAAGGAAACTAAAACTAGTAATTCTGTTGACCAAGCCTGGCCCCAAAGAAGAGATAAATGTGTCTTCTTCCCTTCTTTGTAAAGGAGACAACCCACATACTGTCCTATGTCATATATGGTTGGTGTTTTGGTCAGTTTTTCTGAACTTTTTTCTTTTTTATTCTCTGCTATGCTTGGGGAGGCAGGGAGAACATATGGGAAATTAAGGCAATATAAAAAGCAAGATATAAGATTGTTAATTAAAAACATACAAATATGCTTCTATGAAACCTGGATTTGTCAGCTGTATGATTAGAAAAAATAAAAATAATTACTTAAAATGATATGCATGTTGTGATAGGGAGATCCATCCTGCCCTACCAGAAACTCAGAGGGGTGATGGGGGAGGGCATAGGAGAGAATAGATTGGGGGAGGGGTTATACAATGGGATGGCTGTTTTGGGGTGGTGGGTAGAGGAAACATGGGGAGAAAATTTGTAACTCAAAATCTCGTGGAAATGAATGATGTAAACTAAAATAAACAAGAGTTAAAATTTAAAAAAAAATGATATGCATGCATGCACAAACATCAAAAAGTCCTAAGATGTGAGAGTTGGAAGGGACTTCACCAGCCATCAGGTCTAATTCAGATATGAAGCAAGCACCACCCCTACACCATTGCTTCCACATAACACCACTTCACAGATGTGAATACAGCCATCAAGGTCCCAAGTGTTCTGCTTTTCCAGGCCCAAGTTCCTCTTATGTAATGACTCACAGACCCAGGTTATCGACATCCTTTTTAAACCATGGTAGCCAGAAATGAACATAATACTCCAAATGGGGTCTGACCAGGGAGATGAGAATTTTCCTTTGCCTGGAAGGATGCCAGTCCTTATGCACACCATCATCAGAATTAGCTTTTTGGCTGCTGCATCACACTGATGACTCATAATGTACATGCAGTTCACTAAAAACTTCACAGTAGATCCTTTTTAAAAGGACTATGTCTACATATCGATCCATCTTATAACTGTCGATGATGAATTTTAGCTTATTAAATTCAACCCAATACTCTAGCTAACCTATCAAGATCCTTTTGAATCTAAATTCTTGTCATCCCATATGCTAGCTATACCCCTCCCAGCTTCATGCAATCTGCAAATCTGATGAGCATCTCACCTCCACTTTTATCTAACTCACTCATTAAAAATGTTACAACAGCACATGGCCAAGTCTGGTTCCCTGGTGTACTCCACTGTCTGGATTCAGCTACTTCCAAGCCAACAGGCTCACCTTGGGCGCTTTGGGCTCACTGACTCGAAGGGCTTCCCTGAAATAAGCATCAACAGCATAGTTGGCTTTTCTTTCTCGCTTGGGTGGTTCAATCCACTCTGTGAATGCCATCTAATAGAGAAAGAAAAAGTTTAACGGCACATTTTAAGCAGTAAGTTTTATAACTTTTTCTAACTATAAATCAAATTCTATTAAGCTGATCTTCAATACCTAACAAAAAAATATACAAATACATACTATGGATTACATATCAATATGTTACATGTAACAGTAAGCATCCTAAAATATCTATAAAATGAGCATGTCCTTCATTGAAACACAATTCAAGTTACCTTCTGTTTTTCTCTGTAGTCTTCACCTTCAAAGTTATACACACTAGACTCTGTATCCATTGTGAAATTTCTCAGTGAACTTTCACCCATCTTGGAGAGTTTTTCATTCATTTCTGCAGTCTGTGAGGAAACAAAACCAACTTAAAAATAGACTGAGAATATGAAACCATCAAATCTTAAGAAAATCAAGATTCAACTGTCTCCTGTATGAAAAACCTACTTATTTATTTTTTTTGGAGGGGGGAAGACAAGACAACTGGGGTTAAGTGACTTGCCCAAAGTCACACAGCTAGTAAGTGTGTCAAGTATCTGAGGCCAAATTTGAACTCAGGTCCTCCTGATTCCAGGGCCGGTGTTCTATTCACTGCATCACCTAGCTGCCCCTGAAAAGGGTACTGATAAAATACATTCATAACAAATGCTCCAATATGAAATATTTCATTCTGAAAATTTAAGCATTCATTTGATACTTTCGCACATTATTCAACCTATAACTCACCTTCTTTGCACCTCTTTCCAAAATACCGTCAATATCTTCATCAGTAATTTCACTTTCCTTTGATGCAAATACATGTGTTGCACCATGGCGAATCATCTGTAGCATTTCATCTTTCCCAATTTTGTTCAGATTTTGATCTACAAGTCTTCCTGAAGAAAAGAGCATGTGGTACGGTTTTAAGAAAATAGAAAAGAAAAAAAACTAAGAAAAATTATTTTGGTGAAACAAAAATTAGCATTCTATTATTTTGATGATGCACAGTAGCTACCTTATCTTATAAAGATTTAACTACCTGTTGACTGAAAAGCATGTACATTTCAGTATTAAATCAAATTATTTTCCAAATAACCAAATCTAAACTTCTATTTTAAATATGACTTGAAGACAAAAAAGGAAAGAAAGCTTTAAAAAATGCTTTTAAGTATAAGCAAATCTAATATTCAGAGGTTTGGCTTCCTGTATACATGCCTTCCCTCCTCTAAGTGTCTTTGCTCACCTCACCTACAAGGATGTAATCTTACCCATTCCAATTTAGTCCAAATCTCTTCCTTAAAAGAACCTTCATACAGGATGGCTAGGTGGCAGAGTGAAGTCAGGAGGACCTGAGTTCAAATCCAGCCTCAGACACTTAACACTTTACTAGCTGTGTGACCTTGGGCAAGTCACTTAACCCCAATTGCCCTGCCTTCCCCCCTCCAAAAAGAAAAGAAAAAAAAAACTTTCATAATTCTCTGAATAAAAGCCTGTCCTTCCTCTGAATTCACAGCACCTTCTGTCTATACCACTAAATTTGACAAAGCTTCTATCATTTTATAATCATATAATTTTATAATTACAAGTGGAGTATATTAAGCACTCCAATTATTGACGCCATATTACCCAATCAGATTTGAAAGCTCTCTCCTGGATTGCTGTCTTACACTTCCTTTTGTCTCACACAACACCTGGTATACTACCTTAAACAAAAATAGGTGGCTTAATACCTGACTGATTAAATGAATAGTTCAAAACCAAAACTCAATGTGAATGAAGCACAGGTTCAAAAGGCACCAAAAACAATCAGGTTTCACCACTCTCCCTTCTTGGCTCCAATCTCTTGCAGCCATGCAACTGCCCTTTAAACAGCATTTCATTGAGCCATTCCCTCACCCAAGAATCTACAATAATTTCCAGGTGCCTACCACATAAAGTCTAAAGTCTGTTCTTTAATAATCTTAGCACCACTAAATCTAATTTCCCACTATTCTTCAACTCAATACTTATAGGTCTGGGGGCAGCTAGATGGCGCAGTAAATAGAGTACTGGCCCTGGAGTCACGAGGACCTGAGTTCAAATACGACGACGCTTAACACAAAAACTAGCCGTGTGACTTTGGGCAAGTCACTTAACCACAACTGCCCTCCAAAAAGCAAAAATAATAATAATTTGGGTGGCTAGGTGGCACACTGAATACAGCACTGGCCCCGGAGTCAGAAGGACCTGAGTTCAAATCCGGCCTCAGATACTAAACACAAAACTAGCCTTGTGACCTTGGGCAAGTCACTTAACCCAATTGCCCCTCCAAAAAAAAAAAGGCAAAAAAAAATAATAATTATAGGTCATGTAGTCTAACCCTCTCATACTCTAGATCAGAGGTTCTTAAGGCAGTGAAATAGTTTTTAATATTTTGATATTTTGTATCTCATCATTTCCTTTAAAATCCTATGAATTTTACAAATCTAAAAAACAATCTAAGAAGGGTACATAGGCTTCACCAGACTGCCAAAGACTGAGAACCTCTGTCCTAAATGAAAAAAACTGAGGCTCAGAAATATTAGATGCCTTGACCAATGTCACAATCTAGTAAGTGTCAGAGCTAGAATTTCAATGCAAAGTCTCTGAGGATGCGCCCCTTCAACTGAGCTAAGTTTTTCTCTGACCTCAGGAATGGAATGTCTCACCTCCACCTAGAGCAGCAAGGTCAGACTTCATTCAAGGTAATAATAAAGGAAAAAAAGATCTACCTCAACTCCTACCCCACAAAACTTCTTGCCGCATGGAGACCCCAAACTCCTTCATTACCTTTCCCCACTCCACAGCTATATACACAAATACAATTCTTAATCCCACAAAGGCTTTTTTTAAAGTTAAGAGCCATATGATATATATGCTTTTTTTCAAGTTATGTGTAAAAATGTCCACATATCCATTATCTTTTCTCCTAAGAACCCACTCTTCTCCTAATTTCAGATTTCAATGGAGGATACTATTCAAATCAGCCATTTACAACCTGGGATTTATCCTAAATCCCACTCTGACTAGGCCCCATCAGATGCAAAATCTTGTCAATTCCACCTCCTTACCATCTTCTGCATTAGGATCCAATCCCACTGTCTTCTCCCTGAGCTTCAGTCTCCTATTACCAATTATCTATTAAATTCATTATCTTTGTTGTCCAAATGCTCCCCTCTGCCATGTTTCCCCATTTCTGTCAAAAGAACCATCATCCATCCAATCTCCAAATTCATTATATTTGAATTCTTCTTCTCCCTCACTCCAAACATGTAATTAGTTACCAAATTTTATTTCTACATTCACCTATCAAATCTGACCTCCTCTCACCACCTCTTACCTAGACTACTCCAAGTCTCCAAATTGTCACTGCTCCAGCCCACTGAACACAGTAATACCAAAGACCACGTCACTGCCTGACTCAACCAAGCTTCCTAATGCTTCTGTGATAAAAAAAAAAAAAAAACAAACTTGCTTTTTAGCTTTTATTAAAACTCTATAAAATCTGGTTCCAATACCCCTGGACACCACTTCCCCTCACCCACTCTATGAACTCTTCCTGTCCTTAGACATGCTCTCCAGCACCAGTTGGTATCAAGGCCCCCTCCTAAGTCCACCATCAGTGTACGTTTTATCCACTCCATATTTATCTATGAACACCTATCAGTTTATGAGAATGTAAGCTCCTGAAAAGCAGCAACTATAGCCTTTTTTAATTGTTCGTCCTGTACCTGGCACACAGCAGGTAATTGATAAGCATTTGAGTAACCCCCCAGCCCCCATCATCTCAGCACTTATAAACACCTTCATTTTGCTTTCTCTGCAGCACAGCTTTATTGAGTGTCCTGAAGCCTAGCCCTGGGCTTCGGGGTCTGGCTCTGTCTGTACGGAGCCCTCACGTTAACTGACGTGCAGGACAGCATGACAGCGCAGCATCGTGTGTAAGTAAGACAGAGATAAGGACTAAAGGAGTTAGAAGCTACATGTACCTCCATGTCCCCCACTGCACTCTAAGCGCTATGAGAGCACACACTACATCCCACTTTGTTTGTTTTTACTATTATCTCTAACAATCAGCACCCAGGGAATACTTAAGACATAACAAATCCTGGCAAGTTAGCTTAACAAGTCATATACAAATGGCTAAAAATGAAATGATCATGATAAATTTAGGAAAACATACTTCTTCTTGCTAAACCATCAAATAAGCAGCCCTAGAATTAGTTTCGTAATACACACCTTGCTGAATGACTATTGAATCCAACCTGAGTTTCATTTCTGCACGCTCCACTATTCTTTCCTCCACAGTATTGTCAGTGATAAACCTGAACACTCGAACAGTCTTGGTTTGTCCAATTCTATGTGCTCGATCCTAAACAAATAAATGAACATGTACATCATACTGGGGAAAATGAATGTAGATAATGCTTGACTGTAGTTATGAACGCTATTCTTACATGATAAAAATTTCCTTTATAATGCCTGTAAAAACTAGCTCATTTCTAGCTGATTCCTTAAAATAAATGTTCATAAGAGTCTTCACCGGAAAGAATAAATCTTGAGAGAACACAGTATAAAAATTATCTGACTCACCAAAATCATTTATAACACAATAATTTTATTAAAGATCAATTAAAAATTTGACTTCTTTCTTTAAAAATTTTTAAACTAACAAAAAAACTGCTTTAAATAAAAGCTTCACCCCATGTTATCCCTATTTAACTAATTTATTATTAGAGAGTATTAGTACTCTCTACTACTAAAGGGAAGTCAAAAATTCAAAGAAACCCACAAGTTCCCAATACTTTTATTCAAGGATTTAAGTGACACCAGGAAGATCTACCAAATAAGTCTCCCCATTATACCAGGTACTTCCCCACCAAAACAGAATTTAAGCACCTGTACAGTATATAATACCAAGGAGTATTTCTACCACTTAGTTTTGGGGAAATGGATATGTTTGAGTCTTTACCATAGCCTGAAGATCAACTTGTGGATTCCAGTCTGAATCATATAAGATGACGACATCAGCAGTAGCAAGATTTATGCCAAGACCACCAGCACGTGTACTTAACATAAAAACAAATTTGGAACTGTTTGGCTCATTGTATGCATTGATGGAATCCTGTGCAAAATAGAACAAATGTCAAAAAATAATCATGTCATGTAATATCCTCTCCTTGCTTTTCCCCATGAAATCTAACTCACTTGTCTCTCATCATGAGGAGTCTGTCCATCCAGCCTGCAGTATTCATAATTTCTCCACATGCAGTAATCTTCCAAAATGTCTAATACTCTTGTCATCTGACTGAAGATTAGTACTCTTGAATCTGTTAAGGATTACCATAACTTCAATCAAGACCTCTTAAAAGCAGCAAAATGTTCAAATATAACATATATGTTGGAACTATAACACACTATTCAAAATATAAGACTAATAGCCATGCAGCAAGTACAAGTATGTATAAAATCCATTACATCCCTTAACTATAAATTTTATATTACAAATTATTAAGTCCTGCCTCTCTGACATATACTCAAATACTATCTGTGTGACCTGGACAAGCTGCTTAACCACTAAATGCACCAGGCAACTCTCTAAAATCTTATGTTAGAGAGATACTGCTGATCTACATTACTAGAGAGAAGTAAATTACAGGTCTGGATCCCCTCTCCACCCAAAAAAGGATGATTTTTATTTGTTTGTTTAATTCATATAACTTGAACGTCTCTTACTAGACATGTAAGACCTTTTCTCATTCATTGAATAGTTTTTATTCAACACACAAAAGCTCAGGAACTCTCAATGTTTCTTTGGGGTGATTCATAAATCCAGTGTGTATTTCATATCCAAACTTGTCTTCAATCTTCATCTCACATTCACCCTATTCTTCCAAAGATCAAAAGGCCAAATACTTCTTCCCAAGGTCAATGGTTGACCCAACTTCGTGATATAGGAGATACTCTATTCCACTGTTCCTCATGTATGGACAGCTCAGTCACACTCAAGCAGTACAGGAACAGAGGAAAGCAATCTCAAGCTGTATGTGTGAATGCCTGGAGTCAGTCTCAAAGGTAAGGATAAGGAAACTGGAAAGCTCATTATCATAAAAAGAAAACAGAGCCCTACATACTTACAACATTTTCTTCCAACATCTAAAGGAATCATATGCATACCAACTTCCAAGTATGACAGACTGTACAATGTAGAGATAACATGTGATGTGAAATACTTAAGACACTTGCCAAAGAAAAATGCAAGCTGAACAGAAGCCTAAAAGAAAACCTACACACAGATCTCTACAAAATGAATCTTATAAAGTCTTTATGAAGCTTCATTTACCATAAAAAAAATAAGAGCCAAGGATGGTGGAGGGGGGAGGGGGAAATCATAAGGCTAGTATTGTAGAAACTCATACCTCACTTCCATTTACCCAGTAAAAATCATTTGCTACATGTTACATGCCTTCAAAAGATGTACTTTCAGAATATACACACTTAATAATTTATCAAAAATCTATAAAGCACACTAGGTAACCGAGTGATATTAAATAACTATACAGATGATTAAAAGACTCACTTAAATGGAATCTATCTACCTATTATACTATTCAGAAAACTTTACAAAAATAACCACAAAATTTTTACTTTAACTTTTGAACTTCAAAACAACTGTCTACAGTGCTTATACCTTGCTCTTTTAACTTAGGAAGCAGTTTGTCTAGTACAACCATTTTGCCACTATTGGTAACCAGATGCATATCTGTTGTGTAAGGCGGCCCAGGTTCAGCTCCATCGAAGAGATATGGATGATTGCAACATTTCCTTAATTGCATTAGGATATTCAACAATCTCATTTTGTCCATTTTTCCTGCTGAGTTTAATATGTCTATATCCTTCATTAGTATCCGTGTATACCTAAGGAAAAAATACTTTTCAGTAAGTTCAGTTCTCCCTAATACTTCATGATTAATCACCTATATCTATTACAATTATTCATAATTTATCTTTTATTTCTGGTAAGAATTAAGTCATTGTCGGGACCAAACTTAGTAATTTATTACCAGTGGAATGAAATCAATTAAATTATATTTTACCGAAATGTAGTGGCATAATGCACATTTGACTACCAAAATCTAAAACTTTTTCATGATAATCTTAACTAAACCATTAACATCAATCTAACTCTTTTATCTCCTTGTTTTTTAAATCATATTACCAACTATTTTCTTTAAACTTATACCAACTTAAACATATACCAAATGTATTCTTTAAACTTACTTTTCCTCATTATGCACCAAGTGCCTGACACACAGTAGACTCATTAAATGCTCACTGATTAATAAATACTTTCTAAATGATTATTTTGGAAAAAAAAAAAGCAAAAGTATCTTGAGACAGAACATTATAGAAACATAAAAAATTAAAAAGCAGGCACCGTTTTTTTGTTTGTTTGTTTTTGTTGTTTGGGTTTTTTTGGGAAATTGATCCAACACAAATATTAAGAATTAGGAAAAGTACAGTTAGAAATATAAACCAACAGAAAGTGTAAGTAGAATCAAAAAAATAAGGTAAGATAATGACCACAATGTAAATGAAAACTCAGAAAACCATGTCATGATAAATGCTGTGAAGTTATGACCAAGTTCATGTCTTAGGAAATAAGAAAATACACATCCCACCCTTCCAGGTAGATGGCAGGAAGAATCGCTGTGGGTGTGGAATTTAGCATAACTGACTGTCAAACCCAGCTGACTAGTGGATTAGGTTTTTGCTGAAATGCATTTTTCCCTTCTTTGTTATTGTTACAAGGGATGGCTCTCTGAATAAGAAGATATATACAGAAATGAAAGTAATGTGAAAAAGATAATTAAATTTACTAATCTAAAACCAGCTTTATCAGTTAAACCAAATGAACCACTCATACGTGACCCTTTAAAGATTATTGCAAAAACATTAAGGTATATATAGATATGCGGTCACCAAATGAAGAAGATACAATAGAAATTGTATTTAGGTGACAGCTGTATCATTTGTTTTCTATCTAATAACACTTGTAGAATGACTGCTTTGCAAAAAGGTTAGGCCCCACCTTTTTTTAAAAAAGTACACAGTACCTGCTACAGTAAACCAGCAGGACATTACCTAGGAAAAGAAATACAAATAGAAATTTGTGAAGGATAATATGTAATAATAAGACTGTCTCAAATCACTTACCATTCCCTTTGCATTTTACTCAGACCTACATAAATTTTAACTTCCTTTTTTGGAGGCAAACTTTTTTCAACATCAGCCTTAATTCTACGAAGGAGGAATGGGCGCAAAACCTGGAAAAAAGTTAATAATAAAATGTTTTCCTGACAATTTGTCAGTTTGACAGTTGTCCAAACACACAGACTATCAGAGACAATAATTTTGAACTGGAAAAAACTAGCGGGGAGGAGGGGAGAGTTTCTATTTAGGCTTTAGTCATTTTTTGTCTTTGTGAAGTGATGAATATTATCTAAATATGAGGAAGTATTTTAAAAATTTCTCTTAAGAACCATAGTAAGACATCATAGATTAAAAAGGTGAGGAAAAATGATTTTAGAATTTGACATAAATTTTAGTAATGAAAAGTAGCACCCATTCTGTGCAAGGCAATACACAAAAATCTCTAACAAGTTCCTCTAAAATGTTTTTATATACACAACTGTTATACAGAACTGTTATCAATGATTTCAGTTGCATCCAACTCTCCATGACTCCATTTGGGGTTTTCTTGGCAAAGATACTGGAGGGGTTTGCCATTTCCTTCTCCAACTCATTTTACAAATGAGGAAACTGAGACAAACAGGGTTAAGTGACTTGCCCAGGGTCATACAGCTTTTAAGTATGTGAGGTCAGATTTGAACTGCGGAAAGCAAGTCTTCCTGACTCCAGGCCCAGTGCTCTATCCACTGCACAATCCAGCTGCCCACAGAATAAGCAGACTAACTTAGAAAATATGTTTCAAAATTTCATTTGTAAACCACTATATCATTAAGTAACTGATTCACTTTTCTAACCCTTCTAATTTTCCTAATTTATCTCCTAACCATCCTAATAAACTAATCCCTCTTTTACATAATAAAATTTCAAACATTCTATAAAAAGTACATCTCTTCTATACATGCTCTTTTCTCCAGGCTATACATTCCTAATTCTTCCACCCAACTTACACATGGTAGCTTCAAATCCCTGCAATCATCAATTCAACAATCACGCTGGTAGCGTCCCTGATGTGCCACACACTGAGCTAAACGCTGGGGACACAAAGACAAAAACAAAGCCATCCCTGTTGCCCTCAAGAAGCTTACATGTTCTCTGTGGAAACAACCTCAATGTGAACATATAACATACACAAAGCAAATACCAGACAATTTCATAAGAGGGAGAAACTAGCAGCTGAGGGATCCAGAAACAATTTATGTCAGAGGATCTGCAGTGAGGCTTTAAAGGAAATCATGAATTCTAAGAGACAACTAATTAGGCCTCATACACCGAAGGCCTCAGAAAGGGAAGCAGACTTCTCTGTACCAATCCCCAAACCTTTAGACACCAAGCATAGCTTCTCAACATTTTCCTAGTAGGATGTTCAGAACTGTACCCAAAACATCAAGCATGACCTGCCCAGTATAAAGTAGAAGGAATCTGTTGCCAACCAATCACATTGATTTGTGTTGCTAATGCCGTTTAAGGTCAGGTTAGCTTTTCTGGTGGCCACGTCACAAACATTCCTGAGGATCAGTTACATCTATCCTATAGTCAAGTTTTTTAGGAAGATTATCTCACAGTATCATTCCCTTTCCTTTTTCAAGATAAAGAAACTATAGGATACATGATTACCTTGAAGTTTTAAGATTAGCAAGAAGCACCTAATCTCATTTCTAAATCAACACACTAGCTACCATATACTTCTTTTCACTCTCCACAGGCAAACATACAAAACATGTTTATCAATGTGGAGTGACTGCCAGCGTGGGAACTCTCCCCCAATAACACAGGCCAGAACTAATCTATGACTTTCCTAAGTCTCAGGGAGTTACTTGGTGTTGGCTGGTTGTCCTTCATGCTTAAAGAAGACTAAAACGACATCACCATATTAGGGTCAAGGTACAATGTGTGAACTGTGGCTAATCAGACCAATACAAGCTCAGAAAGGCTCTACCACAGGTTGGACACAAAGTCCACATGTACATGTGGAGATGAGTTGTCTCTACATTTGAACACCTCAGTTTCTTTTAAGCTACTGCAATTCTGCTTCGTTCATAGAACAAAGAATGCCTTCTTTCATGCAGGCACATCATACTGGGCAGTCTTGCCCAAGTTATCTCCAATGTCACACAATCAATTCTAAAGTTCTTCAGAGAGACTTTGAGAGTGCCCTAGATTTGCTTCTGCTGACCTCCATGTGAGTGTTTGCCTTGTGCGAGCTATCTGTACAATATTCTTTTAAGCAAACATATGTCTTGCATTCAAAGAACCTGGCTACCCCATCAGAGTTATGCTCTTTACAGCAGTGTTTGAATACTTAGCAATTTAGTTCAAGAAAGTACCTGCATCCAATACCTTATCTTGTCAGGTGATCTTCAGAATCTTCCTAAGACAATTCAAATGAAAGCAATTCAGTTTCCTGGCACAGCACTCCGAGATTATCCAGGTTTCATAGGTACACAAGGTCATCACAACAACTCTGTAAATCTTCAATATGGCAGGAAGCCTAACAGTTTGTCTCTCTCTCACTCGTTCCTTCACAGCCTCCCATTATGGCAATGGCATCAACCTCATCTATATATACATATATACATCCCTAGAGAGTATACTGCCACAGTAAGCAAATTTATCCACAGCATTCAAAATTTCTTTGGTTCCAAGTATGGATAGTCAGGTATTAACTGGTAGAAAACTTGTTTTCTTGGTGTTAATTACCAGGCAAAACTTAGCACAAGTGGCAGAGAAACTATCCATACTCTATGGCATCTAAGCCTCAGAGTACACCGAGTACACAATCATCTGGGAACCAATGTCACATATCAATTCTCCCTCCATTGTAGTCTTGGTTTTATAGCCTTTTCAAGCTAAATAATTTAGCATCAGTGGGTAGCTGGCCTTGATGCTATTTTCTTCTTCACTGAAGGCAACTGACATCACTGAAGAAATCATGCTAAAAAGGATGGGAGCAAGCACACAGCCCTGCCTCTTTCCAATGGTGACTGGAAAAACTTGAGAGGATTGTCCATGATCCAGAACCTGGGAAAACATGCCGTCAAGAAGCTGATGTACAATACTGATGAACTTCTCCAGGTAACCAAATTCTGTCATCATCTTCCACAAGCCCTCAATGACTAACATTATCAAAGGCCTTGCTCATAGCAATAAATGATGTGTACAGGCCTCTTTTCTGCTCCTGTAATTTCTCCTGGAGTTGTCAGGCAGCAAATATCACAACTGTTCCTTAACCCTTTCTGAAGCCACACTGGCTCTCAGGTAGAAGACCACCTTCCAGGTGAAGGATCAGTCTATTAAGGACTGACAAGAACCTTGCTAGCAATGACTAAGAGAGAGACTCACACAAACATCCCCCAAATGATTGTCACAGGAAAACTTATTTCTCTTTCTTTTATAGAGATGGACATTGGAGGCATCCTTGAACTCCTGGGGGATAATCTCCTCTCACCATATAACCTGCAAGATTTCACTCAGTTTTTATATGAGCAGTGCACCCCCCGCCTTGTAAATTTCAGTTGAGAGAGAATCAGCACCAGGTGCTTTGCCACATGAGAAGAGCCTAATGTCATCCAAAACCTCCTCTTCATTTGGAAGTTCATCTACAAAGGGACTGACTTCACTCTGAGGTATATGGTCAATTACTTCAGCATTGGTCCCTGAAGATCTGTTGAGAACACTATGGAAGTGTTCAGTCCATCTCTCCAGGATTATGTCCTTTTTACTAATCAGTGTGGCTCCATCAGTGTTGAGTAGTCGAGATATACCATAGGTCTTTGGCCCATAAATAGCCTTCAAAGCATCATAAAAGCATTTTGGATTGTTACTATCAGTGTAAAACTGAATTTTATCTGCATTCTTCCTGAGCCAAGAACCAGGCCTGCGTCTCTCTAAGCTTCACTTGCATTTTACTTTTGATAGAGACAGACAAAATTATCCTGCCGGCAAACACTGTGGAGTTTTAGTTTTTCACTTACCAGCTTCTGAATTTCCCCATCATTTTCATCAAACCAATCTTAAGTGTTCTGACACAGATGAGTAAATGCAGTACTGGACACCAAATCTCTGGAAGCTGCCCACTCCTTTTCGCCTCAACTCTAACCAACCATGTGTTTGTTGGCCCAGTTTTCTCTCCAAGTCAGCAACAAACTGTTCATGCAAGGAGAAGTGCTGTATTCTGTTGACAAGTCTGTTAGTTGTCTTGTCTTGCAGCTGCTGCTTTTGTTGAATGTGAATATTTAGCTTGGAGAGGATTAAGTCTCCGATCAGTCCCATTCTGTGCCACACATCTCCTTTGCTACTCTCATACCCTGTCTCTCTCTTCTCCTTACAAAGATACAGTCTACTAAATGCCAACAATTGCTACAGGGGTACACCCACAAAGTTTTATTACATTTAGGTAAACAGAAGATAGTGTTGGTAATGAGAAAGTCATGAGTTGTATGAGTCTTCCATAGTTAAATGACTTACTGTTGCCGTTTCCGACTCTATTCCTCCCAAGAACTCCCTGCCATATCCAATAGTCTCTGCCTACTCTGGCATTAAAGTAAACCAGAATTACAAGCCTATCCTCTTTTGACACATTAACAATGAGGGTCTCCAGGTCTTCACAAAATTTTTCTTTGACCTCATCGCAGTTTGTCATGCTGAAAGCATACACACAGATGGCAGCTGGGCATTTTCCTACAATTGGTCATTGAGTTCCCATAAGACTGTCATTCACTCCTTTTGAGGGGACACAAGCTTGCTCACTAGATTAGTTTTGATTGTGAAATACATCAGACATTAAGTAAACTGCCCAGGATCACTCAGCGTCAGAGGTGGAATGTGAACCCAGCTCTGACTTCTAGCCCAGCATGCCATCCATCACACCAGGTTTTCTTGGTTTCATCTTTTATTTCAGTTAAACATTTATAGAACTATTATAAAATAATAATCCCCTACTTACCATATGGAGACGCTCAACCAGCTTTTGATCCCCAAGGCAGTTATTTGTATCAAACCACGAATCAAAGTCCTATTTTGACAAAACAAAATTAGAAAAGCAACAAACATAACCAAAAAAATGCAGCTTTTTCACCTCTCCCCTAAAATGGATAGCCCAATAATTTAGACTCATGGAATGCTAGGATTAGAAAGCCATTTAGAAGTCATTTAACCCAAAGCTTTCATTTTATACAGTAGTGCCTAATTCTTAAAAACACCTGTACTAAGAGAATCTTCCATAGGAGATATGCTACTATTCCATTTAACATCCTGTCAGAAATGTGTTGGTGACAAGTTCCCCAATAAAAATTTCAAGAAACTTACTGTCAACCAAAACTAAATAGTATTAGAAAAGCAATGCCCTAATTCCTTCCTCAGCTTCACAGGAATGAGGGGGAAGGGAAGGGAAAACTTTCCCTGCTTCATTCTTAAAGACTTGGAGTCAGATTTAAATCAAGTCATTAAAAGTGAAATTAAGACTACCAATTTTTATCTCACATCATAAGCACAGTTTCAAGATCAGTACTTTTGCTGGATTTGAATAAAAAGTACTTTTCAACTAATGCAGGTTTTAAAACAAAGATCCAAGCATAAGCCCTGAATATCAACAAAATAAATGCCTCATAAATGCTATGTAATTCCTGACAAAAACTTCAATGTGCAAAGTAAAAACATAATAAAAAAATCCAAACATGATAGTTACTAAGAAACATTATTTCACATTCCAGCTACTATACTCTTTTAAAGTTCATCACTAAACCAAATCACAATAAAATCAGTAATCTAAGATTCATGGGAAAAAGAAAAGAAACTTAGAATATGCAATAAACTCAAAATGCAGTTTTTTTAAGACTGATTACATGTCTGGTCATGATAACAAAGTCTCAAACGTCTGCCCTAGCAAAAATTGTAACTTTTTTGTTAATTTGTATCCCCATGAACTGAGGCTACAAAGACAAAAATGAAACAAACCCCTCCCCCCCCAAAAGAGCTTACATTCCATCAGAGGAAAAAAGACCAGTCATGAGGCTCTTCCTGAAGAGAAGAGAGCTGAACTGTCTAAGAAGGAAGTAGAAGCTTATCCTCCAAAGAATAATGATGTAGAGAACCACCAAGTGCCATTAAGAAAAATGGGATCCAGTACTTTTCAGAGAAAAATGAGTAGTGGTATTTGGTTACTCCCCTAAGGAGGGTACTGTGGTAGTTTTTAAAATCAACTTGGTATGTGCTGTCTCCTCAAGCAATGTATCTAAGATATGACACAGATTGGTCAAACCAGAGGGTTACTACTTATTTCTGATAACTCACGTTGGAACCAAATGATAAAGCCAAAAGAAAAAGTTGGGAATATTATGATGGCCTGGATAAGTACCCGAAGCCTTTAAGGGGAGCAGGTGTTATTTTCATCCCCACTGTATATGAAAGTCAAGGGCTACCTAAAAGACAACTATGGCAAGCAGACAACCAGTTAACAAAGTGGTTGGATTAACTGTTCACAGGTTAAAATATAGGCATGACTTCTAGGATTTGTAGTATACCTAAAAAGGGCTGGAAAGAATGCATTTACCTTTTCACAAACGGAATCACAAAGGCTTTAAACTGAAAAGGGAGAAGAAGCTGCCAACAGAAAGTAGCTACAATGTAGGGAGAACAGCAGCACAGCTGCCCAGAAATTCAGAGACAAATCTACAAATAACCTCAGTTGTTTGTAAACAAATACAAAGTATGAGCAATAAACAAATTGAACTAGAAATCCTAAAGCAAGGAGGAAAACACAGCAATAGAAGTGTTACTTGAAATTTGATAGTATGACTAGATTTAAATCTGGAAAGATATGGATTAGGTAAATGCAGAGGGAATTATATGCTAAGAAAGAAGATATATACTATATGAGGACTTAAAACATTCATAAGAAGAAGCATAGGGGACAGCAACTGAAAAGATCAATATAAGGAGAAACTTATATGATATTCTCAAACTACATTACATTTCATCCAGACAGAAAAGAGAAAAATAGATGAGGCATTCAACAAACAGATCACTTCCTGGCACAGAAATATAATAATTAAAGAGGACTTTGCTTATCTGAACATCTGCTATACTTAGCAACAAGTGAGCAGTCTATCTTCCAACTAACAATCTGTGACAGAAACAAGATGGGAACAGCACACCCAAATTTTTAGAAAAGCGGGCTTCCAAAGGTTCAAAGAAAGGACTGTTTCAAACAGCATGAAATTCTATAGGGTAAGTCACCTAGTCAAATAGGAAGCAGTCGAGAATGAAGTTCTGATGATCCAAAAAAAAAACCAAAAAATTCTTCAAGAATAAAAATTTGATAAACCTCTAAAACAACAATTAACAATAAATACTTCAATACATTTGTGCAATGAAATAAGTATTCCTTCAGTTAAGATTAAAGTCCATTCATGCCCTCTTATTCCATGTGAGTCTTGCATTTGTTCCCTTAAAGATCCTCTCAAATGCTCAGTGGGTACCAAAAGTAGATGGAATTAATGAAAATACACTAAAGGCAGAAATATTCAACCCTCAATTTGCCAGTATTCTCTGTCAAACAAAATGATTTTTAAGACTAGATGTGACAGAAGAAAAACAGCTAATGGGGAGTTGAGACCTGACTCAGTAGGAAGACAGTAAAAATTACTTCAATTAAGTTCAGGCCACTATGCCCAGGTGAACTTTATCTTCAGGTGCCAAAAGAAAAGGTAGATTACCACGGCACTGCACGAAGGTAAATGTTTCAATCCTCAGAAAAGGGAAGAAAATGGAATACGTAAACTATAGGCCAATGTTTGAATT
The DNA here is from genome assembly GCA_028646515.1 of Pseudochirops corinnae. Classification (NCBI taxonomy): domain Eukaryota; kingdom Metazoa; phylum Chordata; class Mammalia; order Diprotodontia; family Pseudocheiridae; genus Pseudochirops; species Pseudochirops corinnae. Next base: position 73,081,670 of record CM053592.1, on the reverse strand, counting down.
CTGACCACTAACAAAACTCTGGAATTCGTCCAGTTCACACAGACAGTACTGGGTTAGTACTAGGTGCCACATTTCAGAAAAACTATTAATAAGCTCTAGAGCAGGGTTCTCAACCTTCCTAATGCCATGACCCTTTAATACTCATATGTGGGCGTGTCTGCCTATGGGCAGACTCACCTGGAGATGGATAGAGGAGCTCGGTGTCTCAGTTCCTAAGATCATCAGAAATAGGTGTTTTCTGATGGTCTTGGGCAACCCCTGTGACCCTCGTGAAAGGGTCGTTTGACCCCCAAAGGGGTCGCAACTCACAGGTTGAGAACTGCTGCTCTAGAGCATCCAGAGAAAGGCAAAGATTGTGAAAGGTCTTAAGAACAAGCCATACAAGGCTCTACTGAAAGAACTAGAGATAATGAGCTGGAAAATTATAACAGAAGAAGACTGTCTTCAAGAATTTAAGTACTGTCAGGTAGAAGAGTAAGAATCAGACTTGTCTGCTTGGTCCCAAAGGCTAATGCTCAAAAGTTACTAAGAAAACAAATTTACGGTTCGGGCAAGGAGAAACTTCCTACTCATGACAGCTATCCAAAAGTATAATGGACTATACATGAGGTAATGTTTCCTCCTAATTAAAGAATTTTAAATAAACTGTATGTTGTGGAGGGGTCAGGTATGGTTTGAATTAAAGGCTATAGAAGTACCTTCTGGGTCTAGAAATACCAAAATGTTTGTGGTTCAATCTGAACCTATGATTTGTATCAGTGCAAGAAGGAAACTCCAATTGTGGAAATCCTCTTCAGCTAGGCAACTCCTCTATCTTTTAATCTTAAGAGAACTGCCTGGGACACCAAGAGTGATCTGCTCATGATACCATAGTATATGTCAGAGGAAGGACTTGAATCCAGATCTTCCTGACACAAGGCTAGTCCTCTAACTATATATGCTGCCTCTCATCCCAAACATTAATTACTAGAAATATTTACATCAGCTGAGTTAAAAACATCCGGCAACAAAAAGTTGAGAAGTGCCCAGAGCTCATGCAAGTTATTTTGAAGAGGCGTTCCCGTCAGCAGCAGGCGATTTGTCGTCTTGAATTCTCTTACTATTTCTGACAACTAGAAAAAGAAAAAAAAATTATTATTCTGTACACTCACAAACTTCATTATAACAAATGATTCTCTAAAGATTAAATTACCTTGGATTTTTCATTTTTGATTCTGTGAGCTTCATCAATGACTAAGTACCTCCAATTAAACTTTTTGAAAACAGACTTCTCTTTAATGAGCATCTCATATGATGTTACACATACATCCCACTCTCCTGGTAATAACACATCTCTGACAAAGGCAGCCTATGTAGCAAGACAGATGAAAGTTAAAACAGTATATTTACAGCCAGTTTCTACATTGTTTTCATTTCTAAAACAAAGTTTGGGTGTTGCTTGGCTAACAAGAATTATCTAGGCCCTCTGCCTCTGTCCCTGTAGTATCTTTACTAATCTTCTGGGATTCTCATGCCATTTAATAAAGAACCGTATCTAAGGCTCTACCCCCTACAGATATTCCTCCTATTCCTAAAAAAGTACTATAGCAATCTCTAAACAAGACTGAGAGGGATATCATGTACTTAAGAAAATGATAGGAAAAGAGTATTTGCAAATTGTTATTTCATAATTAAGATTTGTCTTCCAAGTCTTATTTAGGATTAAGGCACCTATAATCTAAAGAAAAACAACTTTTAAGAGCCTTACCACAATATTAGAAACATAATGGAGGGCCTTGGAAGCCCTATGTGCTCTATTTAGGGAAGACAGAAGAGTCTCAGATAAGGAAGAAGGTGGGATGGATAAATGAGTGTTACTTTCTATTCTTCCTTGTTAAGTGACAAAACTGCTGCTCTTTTCTTAACTCTTGGTATGCTCTGGTCTGGCACATTTCACTCAAAAGAAGCCTCTGCTAGAAATGATGTTATGTTTTCAAAGAAAAAAATAGTTGGGATTGATGGGATTCAGCACAAAACTTTTTCTTGATTTTCTTCTCCAAATCAGAGCAATAAACAAAGGAGAGAGAAAAGGAAAAATTAAACTGGCATTAAATATACAAGATAAAAGTTTTAGAATAAGTTAAAATATTATATTTATTTATTCAGCAGGAAAGGATAATGTACATACATAGACTTTCCAATAAAAAAAGTTCCAAGTTAAACATGAACTGTATAAATTTTAAATGATATGCACAGAAAAGAAACCAAAAGACCATGGATAAGATCATAGATTTGGAACTAGGAAAGGAACTAAGTTAAAGATTATTAAGTACAGCTCTCTCACTTCATAGGTGAGGAAACTAGAATTAGACATTACATGACCTGCCAAGGGTCTTACATCTATCAAGTATCTGAGGCAGGTTTCAAATCCAGACCTTCCTAACTCTGTGTCCAGCACTCTAACCACTATGGCACACTGCTGCAGTTAAGTGACTTTCTCAGAGTCAAATATCTTAAGTGCCTGAAGCAAAACTGACCCAAGATCTTCCTTATTTTAACTCCAGCAGCCTATCCTATAGACTATATCCTGAGCTACCAGGTCTAAAACAGACCTAGAAAAATATATCCCACCAGTCTCTCATTTTTCAGAAGACAAAGGTCTATTTAAGAAGAAACAACATCAGCAGTCATGGTAAAAGTTTTGATTTTGTGAAGAATATAGACATAATGCAATAAATCTGAAACTTTGCTTGTAAACATATGGGGAAAAAAGACTGCATTACATTATACAAGTTTCTAGTGACTCTTCAGCCTCAATTATGGAATCATGCTATTGCTGTCCCAATGTAGTTACTACCCAAGACTACTTACTGCTCTATAATCTCCAACAATACCTTTTCCAGAGCTGGACTATCAATTTAGGGCCACTAATGCATAAATGCTCTTAGATTAAAAGTTTTGAGTTTTTTTCTCTTACTAGAAATAGAATTAGACAACTGATTGATAACAAAAATTAAATACAATGCTTGATACTTACTCTTTGTTCTTTATCACCTATCAAACAAACTGATCTAAGTGTTGGTACCCATCTCTTGAATTCATTCATCCAGTTATGTAAAGTAGACTTTGGAACCAATACCATATGAGGACCAGGAATATTTCTATAGTGTTTCATATATCCAAGAAGAGAAATGGTTTGAAGTGTCTTTCCCAGGCCCTGAAAATATCCAAGATTAAGCACAAAAACATCTAAAAACATAAATGATACGCCTTACTAGTATATACCACATTATCTAGAACCCTGGATTCCTCTCTGGTACATCACAAATGAAATGTACCTAAGCCAACAAGTTATAAACTACATAGATAATGAAGAAAAAAATGCAACACTTAATCAATTTTATTCTTTGTTAAGTATAACCACTAGCTTTGGAAATGAAAACTAAGGATTAACAGGAAATTTAGTAAACATTCATATAATTCATTCTCATATGTTCTCTTTCCTCCTTAGAAAGAGTAACTGATATTTGGCTATATTCTCCTACATATTCTCCCAGAATTTCCCAAGTTCCTCAAACCTAAAATTAAATATTTGTAATAGAGCTAAATCTATTTATACCAAATATATTCTAATACTCAAAACTCAAAAACTGGTTCTAGACCTTGACTACTGTACAACCATGACTTCCTAGTGAAGTAATTCCTAATAAGGGTTTATTCAGCAACCTGAGATAAATTTACCTCCCAAAAGAATTGTTAAACTGTGGCTCACAATACCAACCACTTCATTAGTTTAAATTAGGCAATCATTCCAATTATCAAAGGCCTCAAGGACTAAAATATATAAATATTTTTAATTTACTTGTTTTTAAGGCAAATCATAAACAACTTTTTTTTAAAACTCTATATAATTAAGACCATGTTTTGACAACTAAAATGATAAAGAACATCAAAAAGAAATGGGCAAAAAGGGAAAATCATAAATAAAATAAATTTACAACCAATGAAAAATGTTATCTACTACATTATAGCAAGGCTGTATTTTTCTAGGCCTATCAAATTTTGGCAATTGTTCCCCCACCATCTCCTGTCTAGTTACTTCCTATAATCAGGAACACACATTTTAAAAATCTATTAAATTTAAAAATTTAAAATTTAAAATTAAATTTAAAAATAAAGATTTAAAAATCTAATAAGAGGTACATTAAGTGGATATGGAAAATAAATGACTCTTACTCAAAATTCATAATTTTTAAAATTTCTTCTAAAAAACCAGCTACTTATTCACAATGTCTAAAACATTAGTGACCTTAACGTGTTTTCCCAAAAAATTGTATCACTTTTAAGGAAATCTGAAGAGTAGTAATTGAGAAGACATAATACCATAGAATTCCAATATCCATAAATAAAGTGCCACACAAGTATGGCACATTCATTAGTCTAGCACATAACTTGGCCATTATGTCTTATTCCTAAGCATCTTTGAAATCTGATTTAAGTTCTGTACCTCTCAGAACTAGACACCTGTCCAGAGCTAGCCCCCCAGAAAGTTTAGGATAGTATCAGGTTAGTTGATTTTGAAATGCTTTTAAACAGCATTTTCAACAGAACAAAACTAACATCTAAATCTTTCTTAAAATTAGATGTAATAACATTACTGATCATAGTAATCTGATCATATTAAAGTCAATTTAAATAATGCTTAAGTACTTGGGCCAACTATTTCTTATCACTCTATGACTGGCTTAACAGAAGAACCACAAAGAAGCTTAAAAGCACAAAGGCAGCACTCTACCAATAAGCCAGAATTAGGTAAGCCATCAGTTATAACTAACAAATTAAAAGAGCTACATCTTAGCTCAGTCCATAATAGGTAAGAAATGGTGCAAATTCAATAAAGAATATCCTAAGTTTATTAAAACAATGAATTTTTTCTATCTGAATTTCATTAAAGGATTGCAAAGTTATTATCAGATAATTGCCTCACAGTTGGCTTATACAGACACAGATTTACAATTTAAATACATTCAGTTTTGAATCAGATTCCAAACTGATTAAAAGCTTATTTGCTATCATTTTAGATTATAATTATTAAACCCAAATTTTAAAACTTGATGAAAATATCTTAAATTTTTAGAAATGTTTATATCAAATTAAGGCTTTTAAAATTATCAAAAACATACCATTTCATCTGCAAGGATCCCATTGATTCCATTTTCATACAAAGATATTAACCAATTTAATCCTCGGACCTGATAATCTCTCAGTTTACCCCATTTTACATCTAAGAGGGACACACAAAAGGAAAAAATTATAAAGCTTAAAAAAAAGATATTCTAGTCTGGAGAGGTACTAATTATATCAAATTAATTCCAGGTGGGAAATATCTACACTGACAATAGCACCATGAGATTAATTAATCAAAGGCCCACCTCGGCGGGCTGTCTTGCACGTATTCTTTTATCTTGATGTAAAAGCCAAGATTGTTTCCAACCATATATAAACACAGCCAACACTAAATATACACTGAAATTTAGGAGTCCCAAATGAAACAAAATAGACCAAAATTGAGTTAAAGACATTGCCATTTAATCTAAAACCTAAAGTCAAAGAGCTCACATACTTCCTAAAAACGTAATGCTTTCAAGAACATAAAATGACTAAGCTTCACTTTTCTAAAGATAAAAATTTAGAACTAAAACATGTTCCCCCTAAAATGCTGGTTCCTCCTCTATCCCCACGCACATGATGGGGAGTCTTCAAACCGAGTGCACACGTTGGTGGCCTTGGAGCTTTCAGTTAACAGCTCCTCATCTTCCTCCTGTTCTGTTCGACGATGCCTATAGCTACAAAAGAAAAAAGGTGATTTTTAAAGTAATTCTAATTCATAAGAAAAACTTCCTATGTTGTTTATTCTAACAGAAAAGCTATTTTTATAATATGCATGTTTTAGGTATTCAAAAGAGATGAACCAGAAATCTGAATTTGAAAGATTGGCTAGACTTCTACATTTAACTTAGTCAATATCCCTCCTCCCCCCTATACCCCCAAAAGTGTCTTGACACTGAAGCCCAATCTAAAAAAAAAAAAATCCAATCCAATTAAGACTTTTTAAAAATCAGAATTAAATAATTTATCACTGACTAAAGATGTTTGCTTTTCATTTTCAAAAGCTTACTGTTAGAAACATTATACAGTAATACTTAATGTTTAATAACACCTAAAAATTAATCAATATCTAGGCAACTCTAGCCCAGAAGAATATTGGTTGTCTTTCAGATAAAAGAAAAAAGAGGTCACCACCACTTTGCCTTTACATGCTAAATCACAACCACCAAAACCATAAAATAAGGAATCAAAATATAAGCTATGTGATGTCCAAACAAAAATTAAGGTAAAAAAAAAAAAAAAAACTTTACTTTCATCAAAAATTTAATGCCACATAACAGTATCCTTTAGAATTTTCCTCATTTGTCTTAAGACAAGCTAATATCTGAGCACGCAGGCGTATTGTAGTACATCTTACTGTTCTCCCCTCCTACCTAACTCAGTGTACTCCACTTACTGTATTGTGTATAAAGATATTTAAGTGGCAAAATACTTTATAACTTTGAAACAATTTAAGCACATCTATATTGTATCAGAATGCTCTAGTTTTTAAGACAGTACCCAAACTAATGCAGTGGCAATTATTTTACAGGAAATGAAAAGTTGTGAATGACCTGGGTTTTTTTTAAATAACTCAAGCTCATCTAGGCAGTGACTTCATTCTAACACTTCTTGTAAAGAAAAAAAAATACTTCTATATCTTCCTAAATAAATAAAAATACAGAGAATACAACTTAACCTTTTCTTGATTTTTTTAGGGCAAGAACTCTCCAGTTTGGCACCCAAAATCTATGTTTCTAGCCTTATTTCCTACTCATCCTCCCCTCCAAGAATACCATGTCCCAAACTAAACTAAAGCCAGCAGTCCAGAGAAAGGCAAGTATTGCCTCTTCTCATTTGTGACTCTCAGAATACTTATCTTCCCTTTTTTTTAGGATCAGAACAGAAACATTTCCTGATCCTCTCTGGATTTTCAGTCCCCAATTTACCTTGTATTATATTTATGTAGATGCTTTATCTCCTCCATAATTTCCCTGCAGGATAAGGATCATTTTGTTTTAGTACCTCCAACACACATATAAGCTTATGCCTATCTGGGATACTGATGTTTCACTCATCCTTTTAATCAATGGCTGTACTGTTTTAGTTTGTGTTTCTTCTATTTCCAAGCTGCCCTAACAAGCATATCTGTTTACTTGCTAAAGAATTCTAAGCTATACTGCCTTTTTCCCTTTCTGTGTGCCTTCGACTTCCACTTCCATAAACAGCCAATAAGATTATCCCTTCCTCTTGATTATACTTTGCAATTATGTACCTCTTTTAAAAAAATGTACCTTGCTTTATTAACAGGGAGTAAAATTTCAAATTTAAAATCCATTCTATTTCAAAACACAGACCAGTGGACAATATTTAATAGTTTTTTTTCCTTTTCACCAAGAATTAAGAAAATGAAATAGTATTCACTGTAATCTTCACCAAGGGATATCACAGTCATTACTTACTCTCCAACTGACAGCAAATTCTGCTTTTCATCTTTCTTTATTCTTGGACGTCCTGGTTTCATCTTCAGTGGTGATGTTGGAGTCTTCTGAGCAGCGGGCTGGATGAAATGTGCAAACAGCTCTGTCTGCTTTAACAAATACTCAAATCTGTTTGCTCGGTCAGTTTGCTGTAGACAGAATTTTTAAAATGCTTAACCCAAATAGTCTATATCAAAAGCACAGAAACCTGTTTTAACATACCAACCACAATAAAATTAGCTTTTTCAGTAAGAACACTATACCATACAATCAGAACATGTACATTCCTATGTCCACAAATAAAAGGCTAAGTACACCACCCATAGTTTTCTAAAACCACTTTTCTTATAAAACATCCTTCAAAACCCAGGTGAAGCCTTACCTCCTTTCTTCTACAAAACCCTCCTTCACTGATTCATGCCAAAACTACTTCATGATCAGAAGAAAATCTAATTTTTTTCTGAAGTCAACTGTATTACACTGTTTTTGTTTTTGTCCCAAACCTATGCTTTCAATGATATACTGAACTCCTAGTGTGCAAGGTGCCTCCACTGATGAAGATCCAGATGTGTAACTTTTTTTTACCTCAGAGTTGTCTGGAGTGGAATGTTAAGTGACTTGCCCAGGGTTGCTAAGTTTATATTAGAGGTAGAATTTGAACCCACATCATCTTAACAATTTACTTAGGAAATAATTATACACTATTTTGTGACTTTTCACATTGATCTCTAATATTTTACTTCCCTCTCGTATTATTGTTTTTCCAAATTTTTTATATTTATTTTCTCCCCAAATCACATGAAGCTTCTTCACGAGAGCTGCCTGATACTTTTTTATAGGTCTCATAAGTCTCAACATGTGCCTCACATCACAGAAGTTCAATAAATTAATAAATACTTGCTGAATGATTCAGAGCACTTTTACATACATACTTGTTTAATTTCATGTTGGAGTTAACCCTATGTAATTATCCTGAGGCTGACAGGCTCCCCTTGACTACTAGTCCCCGCCTTTCAAACATAGCAAAAACAATGTCACATTTCAAGAAACTGCCTATTACCAGGATTAGGGAACCTACAGCATGGAGGCCATATGGGGCCCTTTGGGTCCTCAAGTGAGGCCCTCTGAGTCCAAGTTTTACAGAACAAATCTTTTTATTAAGGAGATTTGTTCTGTGAAGTTTGGATCCAGTGAAAGGCCTGTACTTAAGGACTGTCCTAGAGGGTCACATGTGGCCTACAGATCATAGGTTCCCCACCCCTGGCTATACTCTCAAATCTCTGCAACTTATATAAGACCCTCATACAAAAATAGTGAAAAAAAAAAAAGCTGCAAAAAGAATTTGGAAGGTTTCTGATACCCTACTAACAGGTGGAAGTAGCTATCAGTTTAGATACCTACAAAAAGGGAACACAGCACCCTTAAATACAACCTTCATTCTAAGTGTAAAAACCAGATTTCAGCATACTATACTTTGCACCATTTACTTATAAAGGGCCACAGGCAACACACTGAAAATGTAACATTCGACTTTTGGCAAATCATATCATACACTGGAAGGGGCGGAGGGCGTATGGTTTAAAGAATTATTTTTTTTCTTCCTATACTTTCAGAAGCCTGAGAACAAAGAACTAATTCACGTACTGCTCCTTTTAAGAAAAAAAAAGATACAAATAACAATATTCGATAAAAAATGGGTAAACAATGTCAGGATTTTAAAAGATGTTTTCATGTCTCTAAAGAGTTTTGGTACAGACTGAAAACTCATTTTACTCATTATTTTTCCCTTGAAAAATATTAATTTATCTTCAGAGTATGGTCTTTTGAGAAAAGGCCAATTCTCCCTAAGAAATATGCCCATCTTGTAGATGTTGAGAATACTGCCATTAAAGCGCAGTATTAGTTGCATACTAAATATATAGATTTTAACAGCATGATCTCAAAAAGTATGGAATTCAGAGTATTTTTTCATTGCTTCAAACCCTTAGAACATTAAGTATACCACCAATTAATGGTGAAATATATAGTTCCACCAAAGGAAATCCACTGTAACAATCATTACTCGTTTTCTTCAACTGCTTCTTTTCATTTACTCACTTCTCCATTTTGATCAATGTACCCTCTGTCTTCTTTTGTCTTCCCCTGCACCCTTTTTTAGTTTACTTTAGAACCTCTTCCTTCCCAACTTGCTCAAATCTTCCTTCCTTTCATCTTCCAACAGACCATTTCACAAATAAAAAAATTCTTATTGAAACTAAGTTTAGCAGGCTTAAAAGCACCCAGAAAATAAGGATCAGGCATTTAGAAAATATGGCTTTATTCTGAATCTAGATAATAAATTCTGTATTGGCTCTAGAGTTTTGGTCTTCTTAAGAATGTAGTGCAGGTATAAAAAAAAAATTTACTACTGGAAAAACTTTTCAAAGACAGAGATGTACAAAATCTCAAGTATGTGACTAAAAACACCCTGTAGAGTGGAAAAGTCTTATTTATCAATGAACTCAGATATACACATTCCCTAAAAGGAATCCTAACCTTCAGAGACACCCATAATCAAGGCCAATCCTAGCTGTACACTCAACACAAACAACAACAACCAGTACTACTACTAAACGACAACAACCAGTACTACTACTACTCTATAAAGGTTCATGGGGATTATAAAAGGCTCCAAGGACCATTTCCACATTATTTCCCATCAATCAACAAGCATTTGTTAAGTGCTCACTGTATGCCTGATACTGAGGATACACAAAGAAATGAGAAAATCCCTACTCTCAAGGAGCTAACATTTGATCAAAAGAGATTACATGAAAATACACAAGTAGATCAAGAATATATGGTAGTTAAAAACCAAAGAAGAGCATTATCAGTGGGTAATCAGGAAAGGCTTCCTCATGTAGAGAAAGTAGTGACTGAGTCAAATCTTGAGAGAAGTGAGGGACCTGCTGAAGCAGAGGTGAGGAGGGAATGGACAAAGGCACCCAGATGTAAAACGGAGTGCCATGCATTAAGAGAACTGCAATGCCAGTTCCACGTTATTATACAGATTAGGGAAAGTCGTAGAGTGATGCTAGAAAGACAGGCTGGGGCCAAGTTGTAAGGGATTTTAAAAGCTAAACAAAGGCGTTTACATTATAGGAAGCCATGAAATTTAGTGAGGAGTGACATGAGCAGACACACTCCCTTAAGGAGAATCATTCTGGCAGTGTGGAGGATGGCTGGTGGAATTGAGGGGAACAATGATTTAAAGGCAGGGAGATCAATTGAGATGTTACTGCCTGAGTACAGGAAAAGGGTGGGTAATTAGAGAATGAACCAAGGTGGCAGTTGTACAATTGAAAAGAAGTTGATAGAAGTCAGAGATGTTGTGAAGTTAGACACAAGATTTGAAAATTGAATGGATATATGAAGTGAGGAAGAGTGAGGAGTCAACGGTAATGGGTTACAAAACCTTGTAGATCAAAAGAATTGTAATACCTCAGAGAGAAATAGGAAAGCATGGTTCAGGGGGAAGGAAAAGTTCTGTTTTCGACATATTGAATTGCACTGTCTCCAAGATATCCGGTATGATATGTCCAATAAGCAGTTGGTAATATGGAATTGGAGCTCAGGAAAAAGACTCGGGCTAGATTATATAAACCTGCGAATCATCCACATAGAGATAATTGAACCCATGGAAACTGAACAGGAAAAAGAGGGTAGACACTGTATTTTGTTACTTGTAACAGCCACACTGTGACTTGGACTGACTTTTCATTTATTCACTTCTCAATTGTGATGACTGACTTTAATAGACTTAGCTCTTCTCAAGCAATGCAAGAATCTAAGACAACTCTGAAAGACTCAGAACAGAAAATGCCATCCACACCCAGAGAACTTTGGTGTCTGCAGATGGAAGCATAGTATTTGCTCTTTTTTCTTTTGTTGTTTTATTTCCTCTTTCTTGCGGTTCCTCCCATTACTTCTAATTCTTCTTTACATCATGACTAATATGATTATAGGGCTCATATCAGATTGCATGCAGTCTTGAGGAAGGGTGAGAAGAGGAAGGGAGAGAAAATTTAAAACTCAAAATCTCATGGAAGTGAATGTTAAAAACTAAAAATAAATAATTATAAGAAAAAGAGGGTAGAGAAGAGCACTTGGACAGAGTTGGACATAGTTTACAGACATGAGATGGATGACAAGTCAACAAAGATTGAGAAAGAAAAATCAGGTAAGGAGAACAACAAGGAGTGAACAGTGTTATAAAAACCTGTAGAGGGGAGAGTATCAAGTAAAATCGTGGTTAACAATATCAAATGCAGCAAAAAGGTCAAGAAGTATGATGACTGAGAAGAGGATTGGCAATTAGCAATTAGTACCATTGGCAACTTACAAGACAACAGTTTTAGTTAAGCGATGTGATCAGAAGCCAAACTGAAAAATGTTGAGGAGAGAGAGAGAAGTGAAGGTAGCGAGTAGAGACAAGTTTTTCTAGGAATCTGACTGTGAAAAGGAGGGCTGCTATAAGACAACAGCTTGAAGGATAGCATGATCTAGGAAGGTTTGTTAATAACAAGGGAAATATACATGGTGAAAGGCAATAGGGAAGGAACTGGGAGAGAGGAGAAGAAATTTAAAATTAAAGGAGAAAGGGAACATTTTTTCTGAGGGGGCAATCTGCCAGAAAAGGAAGAGAATGGAATTCAGGGCACATGTAGAGGAATTGGCCCTGGCAAAGAAAAGGGCAGCCTCATTATCAAACTCTGGCCAAGGGAGGTGAGAGCGAGAGATGGAGAGAAGAAAGAGGAAACCCATGACCAAAAAAAAAAAATCTCAGTTTTCTTAATAGAGTGTAGGATGCTGGAGAAATGAAGAAGAAGTTTGGAACAGCTCCTATGGGGAATGGGGAACTGGGCATCAATCAAGGAAGAAAATTCGCACTTGTCACTACTTAGTACCCTGCTTCTGGTAAGCTTCACAAATCTATATCCTCCTATCCTCCAGGACCTAGGTGGCAAGGACTAAATATATGATATCTCAGAGAAACCTTCAAGTTCCTCAGTTGTGTTCTCTCCATCAAGTCTTTTCTATTGTTCCAGCTCATAATAACCTTTTCTTGTCTAATTTCTTATTACACATATTATATGATTTGCTTGGCACCTGATCAGTTTAATCTAGTAATAAAATTCTACTATGTACTTACTATTTGCAAGGTACTATCTACGTTAGGGCAGGAAGGCGCGTGCGCGTCGCACACACACAGAAGAGGCAAAATACAAATTTTCTAAAAATCTGAAGAAATTTTTATTTTAAAACTCCATAGAAGATGCTATGCTAGAAGATGCTCTTGGGAAGCTTACCATTTAAAAGTGGAAAAAAGTCTGTACACAAAGAACTGGTACAAGAGAGAATATAACAAGCACATGGGAGATCAAGGCAAAATGCTATGTAAAAATCTAGGGACGCAAAGATCACTTTCAGCTTAGGGAATTGAGGCGTCAAACTGTTATAGGATCACAGTCAGAAATAGAAGCAAACTAAGTTATCTAGTCCAAATCCCCATCTCGAATTGTACAGATGAGGAAAATGATGCCCAGAGAAATTAAATGATGTCCTCACAGTAACAAAGTTATTAAGTAGCAGAGGCAAGATTCAAAGTCACGTCATCTGACTCCAGATCAAATGCTCATTCCCTCTGCATCACCGCAGTTCCAAGACCATTTAAGTGGGAACAGGAAGGAGAAGTCTTCTACAAGCAGAACTGGGGTGGGCTCAGGGGTGGGTGATAAGATTAGCATAATAAATGCAGTGTAAAAAATAAATGTTTCAAGAGTTCAGAGGAAGAAGAGGAAGAGTACTGTAGACAGAAACAGGATTTGCAATGGGCCATGCATAAAGGATGAGAAGTCTTAACAGTTTACCTCTCATTATTTTACTGTCTTTTGTCCCCCAACAAGACTGAGCTCTCTGTAGGCAAGAGTCAAGTCTTATTTTTTATCTCCCATAGGTCCTAAGGGAACCAAGAAACACTCAATATTCACATTTACACTGCTTTAACATTCATAAATGTTTTTCCTCACAACAATCTCATGAAGTACTTGGTACAACTGTCAAAATCATTCTCATTTTACAGATAAAGAAACCAAGGCTTAGATGTTAAGCCACTGGTCCAAGGTCACAGAATAGTGTCAAGGCCAGGATGCATGTTCAGTTGAATCCTATAAGAAGTGATTTCTGGCACTACTCTTAATTTCCTAAATCAAACATATGTTCACATTTACTTTCATACAAACAACATTACCATACTGGTGATATAACTAGTAAAACACACATGTTACATGGGAGTCTTAATAGAGTGTAACATAATTTAGAAACTATATCATCTACTATTATTTTATAAATCAATCGCTAAGGCTTCCAGATGGGGCCTCATGGTAAAATGTCTCAACTAATAATATTACAACAAACCACTTAAAGAGTTATCACAATACAAACTGATACTATTCATAAGCCTACAAAAACATACCATTTTCTCTTCATAGGTAGGATCTGGTTCTTGGATTTCTTTTTGTTTACCTGGTGATGCATCATCAAATACATCCTAGAAGAGGGGGAAAAGAATGAGATCATTGTTCTTTAAGAGTAATTAGATCTACCACTTCAACAGACTTATACCTACACAATGTTTCAATAATCTAAATTACACATTCTAATGATGGAGATATAATTTAAAATGGCTGTCACATAATCTATCAGTTAACACAGATAAAATAAAATGTAGTAACTCAGAAACTTCAATCTACCTGACCAAAACTTGAATCCAACATGTTGCTAGCATAAAAGTAGAAAGTACTTTTATCTCCCTAAAGCAAATTTCTGTGTTAACTTTTGCTGTTATGAGCTCATTTCCTCATACTTGAAAAATGTTCAAAATTTGGTGGCCCTTTAGTTTAAAAATGAGGAAATGTTAAGTTACAAATATATTTCATTGGAAAAAATCTCCTTGAAAATAGTAATGTTATCTTTTTAGCAGTACAAAGCTATCAGCTGAAAAAAAAATTGCTATTCATTGAAGTGATGGCATTATTATAAGCAATGAGAGAGTATTTTTGGTAGATTTGTTTTCTCTTTTTAATGTTACACATTTTGAAACAAAAAGCAAATAAGAGAACTATTGAAATAAGACAACACTGAAAAAGTAGTTTATTATATCCTTTTCTTAACATAGTTTTAAAACCATTAATTCTCTTGAACGTGTAAGAATTTACTTATTTAAGCCTAATAATGACTTGTCGGAGGTCACACAGCTATTACATTTTAGAAAAAAGATTTGATCCCAGGCATTTTTATTCCAAATCCAAATATGCTTTCCACTGTACAAAACTGAAACTTCATCTACAGAATATGTGTGATCAGTTAAAATTTATGTTTCCAATGATCCAACTAGAAACTTTCATTTCAGTGGCAACAATGACACTTTCCACTTGCCTATGTAATAATCCTGACTTTCAAAATTTAAGTAATAAAATGTAGTTTAACTTTTCTGCATCACTATTTAAAACCCTAAATCTCCTATGCAAAATTTCCCTCTTAAAATAAATAGCAAAAAATAGTATTTGTCATAAAACACATACAATGTCTCTCCTTTTACACTAGGTATACAGCTATGAAAAAAGGGGCAACATGATATATAAGCAGAAAGAACATTAGATTAGGTGGATCAAAGAAATCAGGTCCTAGTTTCAATTTCACTACCTGTATGATCCTACACATGTCTACACATTTTTTAGTACAGTGGGAATAAGACTGCAAAGTCCTATGAAAATAAAATGTACTATTTCAATAATAATCATTTTTACAATTGAAGTGAAACTGGGTTAAAGCCAGTGGTCAAATAAGTATTAACCAACAGAGGTAAACAGAATGATACACTGGAAAGATAAGAGTAGAACAATAGTTTCTGTAAAGAATGGCAACACTCTCCACACTAGAAAAAGTAACCACTGAACAGAAATAATACTGTTCCACTAGACTATAAATTCCAGTGCATATCAGCGAGTTATTACAGGAACTATGGCAGGAGCCACAGGAAAGTTTGTCCAAAAAATTTGTTAAAGTTGTTTCAGAAAATTCCAGGGTTCAGAAAAAGTCGCATTAAGCTCTCCAAAAAGAAAAAGAGTATTCTTTCTTTTAAAAAACTGAAATAGATTCAATTCGCAGATTTAGGTTATTACACAGTATGTACCTCATAAAGGACAGTACCTGCTGCTCAAGCACAACACTTTACAATCTAAAGGAGAAAATAATACTTAAGTATAAAGCTGTAGAAAGAAAACTAGTTTAAACAAGGGACAACTGCCCTGTGAGCCTTTAAAATACAAACAAGAAAGTAAAGAAATATAATGACTTTCTATGAAAAATGTACACCAGAAGTCTTGTAAGAAATGTCAAAATTAATAATGTCTATGGATATAAGATAAAATAATCCCAGAGTTCATAAAATTATAAAACATACCTTTTTACAAAAATATCATTATGTTAACATAAACTATTTATTTAATTTTTATTCATACACTTTAAATACCATGACTCAATTTTAACTTTAATACTTTTGACTTACAGTTTTCATTACATTTCTTTGTTGGGATTTAAATAAACTTTCCAGTCTGCTCTAAAAACCCCCAACCTCAAAAGCTTAGCTCAGTCTACCTTGATGCAGCCTGGGTCTTATGCATTTTTCATCCACTTTGATTTCCAGTATGAATGTTTACTACCATCTCTTTCCTATCCTGTAGATATTTCAATAAAGAGCCTTTGTTGGTTCTGGGTTTGATGTGACTAATGCATCAGTGAACAGGAAAAATACAAGGTTTTTTATATTTCTATACCTCTCAATCTCTTAATATGACTATAAAGATGTGGTAGCATGCCTGTTCTCTTCTCATATTTTCAACTAAGGAAAACATGGAATATAACATCATGTGAAATTTAGATACAAATAAGTCTAAATATGATAAGGCAAAAGCGCTTTACAAGCTTTAAAGCACTATATAAATCTGAGCTATTATTAATAAGCTGTAAGGAGATTGAACTAGATGGCATTTGGGAAATTAATTATCAAATACCAACTACAACCTCAAAAGAATAAACTTTTGAATAAAATGTTAAGTAACCCAAGTAACAGAAAAAATGCAGGGCAAACATAAACTTCGAGATAACCACAAAGAAAAACTTGAGTGAGAAGAAACATAAAAAGGTATCATCATCAAAGACATCCATGACCAGAAAAGGAGAGGCTGGTCATGTTCCAAGAGAAACAATAAATGAACAATTTGAATAATACCTTCCTTCCCCCACTACCCAGTTATTTCAAGAACCAGAGGAAAACTTCCATTACGGATCAGTTCGAAGAATTTATAAACAAGAATCATAAAAAATGGAGAGTACATGGAGAGGGTCTGTAATCTGCGTCAGTCTGAGATCTGTACCAATCAGGTTTTTAAAAATCAAAAAAGTCTAATACGAAATACCACTTAAAACTTTTCAAAGTTAGCATTAAAGTTTGTTCGAAAATAGATGACGATCAATAACCCAAGAGTAGTATCCATAATAATGACACGGGAAAACAATCCTTTCAAAACTGTTCCAGATTTTATTCTACTTCACCTCTCACTAATTTCCAAAACCCACCGTTCTAGTAACTGGCCTTCCTTTCACCTTCGGTCACCTGCTGACTTTTTAAAAAAGCAAACGCAGCGCTCCGACCCTGAACCAAACCTAACCTCAGCCGCCCGCCGTGTGACCCCGGGCGAGTCTCACCAGCCAGTGCCTCAGTGTTCTCGTCTGTAAAAGGGGGTGATAAGAGCCCCAGGGTGGCCGTGAGGACCCAATGAGACCTGAGCAGGGTACGGCCGCTCCACACGGCACAGGGACCCGCGGGGGCGCCCCGGGACCCAGCAGAGGCAGCAGGAGGACTCACTGTCAGTCCGAGTCCCGAGTTCGGGTGAGGAGCTGTCACTGGCGCAGGCTCCGGGCAGCATCCCCGCAGAGAAGGACTCGCACCGCTTCTCTAAACAGCCAAGGCTGCGCCGGACGACCCCCATGCGGGACGGGGGGCGCTGCTGCACCTCCCGGGCGCTCCGGCCGCTCCTGACGCCACCATCATTCAGACAAACGCATTGACAACTCCCTCGGACTCGGCCCCGGGAAACCTCCCCGACACGGTGGGAGAGGGCCGGCCCGCCCGCCCCGCCGGCTCACTTTGTTCTCTCTCCCCGCAGCTGCTCCGCCCCCGCCCGCCGCGGCTCAGAGCTCCAGGCCAGGCCTACGCGCCCGCGGGCTCGGCAGCCGGCCCGGCGCTGGCGCAGCGCACAAAAGGAGGGCGGAGGAGGCGGGGGGCCCGGGCCCGGCGCGTCCGTGCCCCCGAGGCTGGGGCGGGGGGGCCGCAGGCGCGGCTGCTCCTCCCGGCGGGGCCGCCCCGCGCAGCTGCTCCCCGCGGCGGGGGCCCCGGGCCTGGCCGGCTCACTCTCCATTGTCTCGGCCGGGCTGGACCCGTCGCGCGGCAGCCGCTTGCCCCGGTTTCGAAAGAGCCAGAACTTGGCTCCAAATGACCTCCGAGTAGGGGGACGCCGAGGCGCGTCCCCGGGCTCCAAAGTTAGGGAAAGGGGAGCGCGTGTTCCGGCCGGCGCGTGGGGAGGCTGGGGGACCTGCGGGGGTGCGTTAGCCCGGCGTCCCCGCGGGCGCTCGGGATCCCTCCCTCCCCAGGCTACCCCGCTCACCTCCATCTCCGCGTCGCCCGCAGGGGGGGCGGCCGGGGCCGGGGCGCTCTCCACGCCGCTTTTGTTGTGGTTGCCGCCGCCGCCGCCGGTGGCGGGCACGGCCGGGGCGGGGGGCACGGTCTCCGCGGTCGGCAGCGGCGGCGGGGGTGGCGGCGGCGGCGGCTCGGCCGCGGACATGCCTGCGGCACGGCCGGGCACACTCGGGTCGAGAAGACGCCGAGACTAAGCTCTCCTCCTCCTTCTCTTCCTCCTCCTTCTCCTCCTCACGGGGCCCGCCGGGCCGCCCGCTCGCCTCTGGGCTGGATGCCTACCGCCTGGAGCTGACGGCCGGATTCGGGATTCGGGGGAAGGGAAGGGGAAGAAAGCCTGGGAGGAGGGGAGGGAGAAAGAGAGAGCGCGCGCGAGGGGTAACTGGCTGCTTTCCCTCTGCGTCTTCTCTTCTTGCAGCCGCTTCTAACCCTCCTCGCCACCAACCAGGAACCAATGCCGTCCCTAACACAGACACCGCCACCGCCGGCTTCCAGTTCTCGCGAGAATGCGGACTCGCCGGCTGACCTGCTGATTGGTTGGCTGGTGCAACTCGCTCTCCAGCGCGCGCGCGATGGCGCTTTCCCCACCCCCGCCCTCCGCGGCACGCGGGGCGGTAGAGGGGCGAAGGGGGCGGGGCCTGAGGTGCGCGTGGAGAATGGGTGAGCCAATGGGCGCCCGCCCGTCGGCGCGAGGAGCGCACTCTCGCGGCCCCCAACGACCCCCCCGTAACGGCCTCCTACTGGTCGCCAGCTGGCCTTTCTTGCCCTGGGTCGCTTGTATGTAGCCAGAGGGATCGAAGCAGGCCCTTTCCTCGGCCGGCCCACGACCCTGTACCAGAATCCCTAATACCAGGCCCCGCAGGAGTTAGGCCCTGGTCACTCAGGGCAGCCCCCTGTCGTCGTCGTGAGCTTGGGACGTCGACCGAAGTAGTGCCACCTGTCCCTCTTCTTCCTGTGGGACCTGGAGATCTGCCCCCGGGGCCTTTTCACGATGTGGGGATAAGTGATTAAACCTGATGATTTAACTGGTGTAGGAAACTCTTCCCCTTATGCAAGTAATTTCGGAGTCTGGAGCAGTGAGAGATGAAGTAATTTGCCCAAGGCTCCTGAATGACGAGAAATGGGATTTGAACCCGGCTCTTTCCTGTTCGGAGCCCTCTGCTCGTTGTACCACACTTGTCAGGAGTTACTATGTAACGCACCCCCTCTCCTAGAATACCAGGGTGACGAGAGTAACTTACAACTCCGGCTCCTGCGGGGCCTGAAAACCGCCTGCCCGTTTGAGTCTAAACCAAGTCAGCAGACGTAGAAGGGACCTTCGGTGTCATCTAGACGGACCCAAGCTTGCGCAGGCTGCATTTTAGCCCAGATCCTCCAAATCCAGAGCCCTGGCTCCGTGGGATGTCCCAAGCCTTGCTTCGTTTTGCAGGTGTGACTCGGGATTACACATCTAGCAGACCTTGGATTTGAATCCAGGGCCTCAGTGGTCCAACCCCAGCATTGTTTGCACCATATCTCACCGCTGCTTCTCACCTTGCCTTATCCCAGGCGCTGGACTAGGGTCGCTTCCAAAGACGAAGGGACGTCTATCTTCCTCCATGTCCCTGAAGCCCATTGTTTGGCCTGGCAGGTTCCCCAGAATGCTTATCCCAGACTAATTTCCAACTTCCTTTTTCCTCTCCTCCATAGCCTCAGCTAAGAACCCCCAAATAAAATGCAGCAGTGGTTGTATGTTGGAAAATAGAGCAGGTTCTGGTGAAGACAGAAGGGTCAAAAAGCTTATAGTAGACAACTCTAGAAGGGGTGGTGGAGAGAGAGGCATTCTGGGAGAGGCTGAATTGATCCAACTGGTCTGGAAAGCAACTTGGAATTATTGACTAAATTACCATTCCCTTTGACCTAAAGATTGCCATTGCTCTGCCTATACTCCAAGGAGGTAAAAAATAATAATCTTTCTATGCAAATATTCATAGCATATCTTTTTGTAGTAGCAAAGATCTTTAAAAATTGCCCTTCTATAGTGGTATAGTTAAATTGTGGTACCTGAATGTAATATCACTGTGACAGATATTTACAGGTATTGTTTCATTTGATCCTCACAACAGCCCTAGGAGATAGATACTTTTAATATCCCCATTTTACCGTTGAAGAAACTGAGGAAAAAAGGTTAAGAGATTTATCCAAGGCCTTATTTGAACCCAGGTCCTCCTGACTCCAAATACATCACTCTATCTGCTGGACTACCTAAGAGTTTCTAGGCCAGAGGTCTCACAGGCAATAAGGGGCAGAGTGAGGATTCAAACCAGAGTGTCTGATTCTGGGTTCTGTGTTCTTTCCACTCCAGCTAATTAAATAATATGAAAAGTTAAAAGAAGCACCAACTCTATGATATATACAACCCTTCAAGGATCATAAATTTAGAGCTGGAAGGACCTTAGATGCCATCAAGTCCAATCTTATTTTACAGATGAAGAAATTGAGGGGCAGAAATGTTAAATAGTATGCCTAAAGTAACAGCTAGGGAGTATCTGAGGCAAAATTCAAACCCAGGTCTTCCTGATTCAGTCTGCCTCTCACATTACTATATCACACTGCCTCCCCTAGAATACAAATGTGACAAAGGTAACGCACAGTTCCAGGTACTGCATGTTAATGACTGGTTTTGCTCAATCATTTCAGTCATGTCTGACTTCATGACCCCATTTTAAAAAATTTCCTTGGCAAAGATACTGGAGTGGTTTGCCTTTTCTGTCTCCAGCTTATTTTACAAATGAAAAACTGTGTCAAACAGGGTTAAATGACTTGCCCAAAATCACATAGCTACTAAGTGAGGCCACTTTTGAAGAGCATGTCTTCCTAACTTGAGGCCTGGTGTTCTATCCATTCATTGTACCACTTAACTGCCCCAAACAATAATATTAGCTAACATTTATATAGCCTATACCAAGTGCCAAGCACTATACTAAGTGCTTTATAGATATTGTCTCATTTGATTCTCACAACAACCCTGGGAAGTAGAGGTACTTTTAATATTCTGATTTTACAGTTGAAGAAACTGAGGGAAAAGAGGTTGAGACCAAAACTTGTTCCATACAGTGTGAATATATTTTCCCTAACAAAAAGTTGCCATTAGCAATATTATGCCTTTAAGAAATTAAATATCAAATTAAGTATACTTAATCAGAAATAATTATGTGTGGCAAATTTTTGATATGACAATATCTTTTCCTTTGTTTTGAATTAAAATTTTCCCAACTTGTGTTTTCTCAAGATTATTCTAAACCCTCACCAGCTAATTTTGAGAATGTTTTCTCAATGCTCTTCAGAATATCCAGAGTCTTCCATGGCTATGTTAGTTTGAGAAACCTTGGTTTAGTGCTTTAAACCTGTGCTGAGGTACTAAGGAGTATGCTCTCTCTCTCAGTTTTAATAATCATTCTCTCACTTTATAATAGAACTTGACTGTTCCCTTTAACTATATTCTGGACTGAAGTGATCCAAGTGAGAGAAAGGACTACAAATGGAGAAGAAGAGAAAGGGCTGAGAAAGCCCTGATACCTGATTTTTGACAGAAAAATTTTCCCTTAGTGGGTGGCAATCAAGAGTGAATAAGGGATGACTCTCTGGGAAGAGAAGGGGGAGTGTTAGAGGGAGAAACATTGGCAATGAAAAATATAAGATAACAATAACAATTTCTTTTTAAAAAAGAATAAACCTTAAAATTACTGGGAAGGGATGAAGCTTCCGTGCCCCACTTAACATGTGCCCAACTAACCCTGTAGAGGATTAGAAACATTCATAGATACATTGAATTTGAGAGCTAGAAAGGACCTTCGAGATTACGGTTCAATCTGATTAATATTGTAATACATTATGGGATTTGGACAGAAAAGTACAGCACGGTATCTGAAAACACTGTGTGCTCTAAAAATATTGTGTACTGTTAAAAGCTTTCTGCACCAGGCAGCAATTTTTGCAATTAATTTTCATTCTTTTTCACTTAAAAGGAAAATTGAACAACAAGTGTAAAAGGATTTTCAGTTAACAAGAAAAATTAACAGCTTCTGTCCTTCAATGTAACTTAATAAAATGTAGTTTACATATTTTCTCTCTAAATTTCTTGACCCATTTTTGATTTGAATATATTTTAAATCATCTTACTATGCTATTTATAATATGAAAAATTTCCCTGATGTATCTCCTTTTGATTTTAAATAAAATCATTGATGTTTCTTGCTGCCATTTGCTACAAGAAATATATTCTTAGAATACAGTATATCATAATCCCACAATACATTTTGATCACCCAAACCTCAAATAAATACTACAAAGCTGGCTAAGTGATAATTGAGGAGCAAGCCTCTATTTCTTGATGTTCCCCTTATAAAAGCCAAAACAAAAATCTAATTTTTAAAAGAATGAAATTAAGCCACATGTCTGTTTATGAATTTTTCAACTACTTTGTTGAAAGTTTCCTTTGAATTGCAGTTGTGAAATGATATGGTTTTTCAAAAGCCTTGCAAATAGCTCTTTATATGTTTTACATTGCTCTAATCTAGGGTGAATTTTGTAGGCTTGGAGATTTAGAACTGGGAAGCGACCTCAGAAGCCATCTAGTTCAGCTCCTTCATTTTATACATGAAATTGAGACTCAGGGAGATTAAGTAATTTGTCCAAGGTCACAGGATAGGAAGCATCAGGGGTGGGATTTAAACCCAGGTCCTCTGCATCCTGAGCTAATAGGGGATTTTTGACTCTACCTTGCTGCCTCCCTATAATATGAATTGTTATAACAATAATAATGCTAAGTTGCTCCCCACAGGTAACTTGAGTCAGGAAGAGAGTCCCTAAGTGTAACATTATCATGAATTCCCATTTGTAATATGAGTAAGGGGTCCTGAGGATAATAATATGGATATAGCCTCACTGGAGAGGTCTTATGGGGAACTGGGTTTATTTAGATACTAGAAATCCTTCCAGCTTAAAGCAGCTCCCTGCCTCAGCAACACACAACACCTGTTCCCCAGTCCTCTCCCTGCCTGAGACTTTTATTTCCTTGGCAACTTGTGTTAGTCTAGGACAGGAGTTCTTTTTTTTTTAGGGGGGGGGGGCGGGATATTTGGAGTAGCTTTTATTAAGAGAAAGATAGCTGAGTACATGTTTACCTTTACAGGTGGAGTATTGTAAGTCACAGTGATGAAAAGAAACAAAGGTCTATAAAAAGCATTACAGAAGAATCAATTTTCTGCCTGAATGTCTTGGATTCTGGTTAGTGCAGAATGTCAATAAAAACCTACCTGCATCTCAAAGGATTTTCTTTTTCCTTTTTTTTGAGGGGGGGGATAGTATTTTATTTTTTCCAATTACTTGTAAAGATAGTTTTCAACATTAATTTTTATAATATTTTGACTTCCAAATTTTTCTCCCTCCCTGCCTTCCCTCCCCCCTCCCTAAGACGGCAAGCAATCTGATATAGGTTATACATGTGCACTCATGGGGACATATTTCCACATTAGTCACATTGTGAAAGAAAAAAAACAGAACAAAAGGGAAAAGCCACAAAAAAAAAACCCAAAAGTGAAAATAATATGCTTCAATCTGCATTCAGAATCCATAGTTCTTTCTCTGGATGTGGATAGCATTTTCCATCATAAGTCTTTTGGAATTATCTTGGATCATTGTATTGCTGAGAAGAGCAAAGTCAATCATAGTTTATTATTGCACAGTGTTACCATTACTGTGTACAATGTTTTCCTGGTTCTGCTCGCTTCACTCAACATCAATTCATTTAAGTTTTTCCAGGTCTTTATGAAATCCACCTGTTCATCATTTCTTATAGCATAGTAGTATTCCATTATATTCATATACCATAACTTGTTCAGTCATTCCCCAATGGGTGATGTAAATAAATGGGGTTTCTTTGCCACCACATAAAGAGCTGCTATAAATATTTTTGTACATGTGGGTCCTTTTCTCGTTTTATGATCCCAAAGGGGATACAGACCTAGTAGTGGTATTGCTGGATCAAAGAGCATGCATGGTTTGATGGCCCTTTGGGCATAGCTAGGGCAGGAGTGCTTAACCTGGGATCAATGGATGGGAAAAAATTTACATCTTTATTTCAATATAAGTGATTTTCCTTTGTAGCCCTATATATTTGACTTTATGCATTAAAAAAACATTATTCTGAGAAAGAGTCCCTAGGCTTCACAAGATTGCCAAAAGGGGCCAAGATACACACACACACACACACACACACACACACACACACACATACACACACAGAATAAGAATCCTTGGTCAAGGATGCAGTTGTTTAGATTTATATGCTATCTTGCTTGTGGACTTCCAAATGCGCTGAAAAATTAATGCTGAAAAAGTCTATATCTACCATCTCTTTAAAGCAACAAAAAAGTCTTTCCAAATCTCTATTTGTTCCAGGCATAAATTACACAAACAAGGCTTTATAGCTGGTCACCAATTTTTGTCAGTCAACAAGCATTTATTAAGCACCTGCTGTATGCCAAGTACCATACATTTGTTATTGAACAAATGAACAGACAGAAAGGGTACAAACAAATACAACCAAGAAATAAAAGACATAAACCCTGACTGCTTTTGGCTAACCAACCAGAGGGACAGATCCTCTCTACATCAGTCTCTTTGTTCCAAACTGAGAAAGAAATGAAGTAGGGCCAAAAGAAAAGGCTCCCATCTGTAGCACAATAGCCTTAGCCATCAGCCTTCCCCCTCTCCCCATTCTTGTCCAATCTAATTTAAATTTTTTTTTTAATTCTGAACTTAAATTCCAAACAAAGTGAGTGTGTCCATATAGATTATACAGTAGACTATGGATCTCTATTAAGTATGCCTTGCCTTTTAAAAATTTATAAGAATAGCAATAATAACTAACATCTCTGTAGCACTCGCTATGTGCCAGGTACTGCATTAAGCATTTTAAAATTATCTCATTTGATCCTCACAACAATTCTATAAAGTAGGGGCTATTATTATCCCCATTTTACAAATGAGGAGCCTGAGACAAATAGAGATTAAGTGACTTGCCCAGGGTCACACAGTAAGTGTCTGAGGTCACATTTGAACTCAGACCTGACTCAAGGCCTGATACTCTATCCATTGTACCACCTAGCTGCTCCAATAATATCAATTCAACATGTAACTTTTTAAAAAGTAAGTTTTTATTGATATTTTAACTGATTATTGATATTTACATCACCATAATTTCCTATGTATCTCTCTCCCTCTACCTCCCTAAGAGCCATCCCATATGAAAAATAGTAATTTTTTTTTAGAGAGAAAAAAAAATCAGAACAACTGATTGATACATTGAAAAAGCCTAAAATCATGTATATCATATAATACCTCTGGACCTCTCACCTCCATGAAGAGGTAGATTGGTGGTGTTTTCTATCTCTTCATTTGAGTCCTACTTGGTCTTCATAATTTTGTTATATTTATATTTAATTTAACTTGATTTTGTGAGGTTATTCTTTCCATTTACATTGTTGTAGTTACTATGTATACTGTTTTTCTTGGCTCTGCTCACTTCACTCTTCATCAGTTCATATAGATTTTTCCATGCTTCTCTGTTTTATCACACACATTTACAGGGTGCAAAGTGAAATCTCAGATCAATATGTAACTTTCAAAGTTTTCCTGTTTGTCTCTTTTCTTTCTGCTCCCAAGCAATCCTGGCAAAGGGGTTGATTATTAGCTTCCTTCCACTAGTATCTGTATCAGAAATTGAAAGTGGTTTTGTTGTTTAGGGGTGAGAGGTGGGGGTGAGGTGGAGTAGAGAAGTACCCATGGAACCAAAGCCCAGGACCTCTGGCATGGTATACAAGTAAATTCTCATGCTGCTTCTCTTTCCCAGAAATCTTTCCCACAACAAAAAGTTCCACTTCATCAAACTGGTGAATTCTGGGACAGTTTCCTTAGTTACTTCCTAAGTCTGATGTCTCCATGGCAATGTTCACAGCTCAGTGGCCCTGGAGATAAAGAGTTACGCCATATTACAAATCCTTTTCTATTTTGTATGTCAAATAACTGTTAGAGAGGATCACAAAAGACAAAATAGATACTTTTGGATATCTAAAATTAAAAAGCAAACAAGGGAAGGAGCACTGACTGTCTCTCTTGCTAGGGCCCCACTTGGGGCCAGGTCCAAAGAGCACTTTGGGGGAAGGTGGAAAGTCTTAACTCTCCAGAGCCTTGGAATTAGTCTTTTCAGGGCCCTTTCATTTGTAAATATATTCCTTTATTTGTGTCTAGGTATTTGTGAGTTTTTCCCTTTAACTTAAAAAAATTTTGTTTATTTTCTCTTCTTCACAAATACCCTCCCTCCAGTGTGGGGGGCGATGGGGGAACAAAAACAAAAAACAAAAGACACAAAACAAAAATGCATAGTCAAGCAAAAAAAAAAATCCCCCATTGGCTATACACAAAATATGTATGTCCCATTCTGCACCTTGAGCTCTTGTCAGGGGGTAAGATGGGCAACAAGCATTTATTAAACACCAAGTGCCAGGCACTGTGAGATACAAATGCAAACAAGTCCCTACCCTCAGGGACCTTCCACATTGGCCCACTGGAGGGAGTTCTTTCAAGGAAGAAGGACAGGAACAAAAGGTATTTGAGCTGGGGTGGGGTACTTCTGTGTACTTTATCATCAGTCCTCTGGAATGAGGGATAGTCACTGATTTAAGGCTTTTAAAGTTGTTTGTCTTTACAATGTTGTTGGTATGCTCCCCAATTTTTCTGAAATTGTCTTATTTGTCATTTCTTACAGCAGAGCAGTATTCTATCACATGCATGTATTATTAAGTTCCCCAGTCGATAGATATCCCCTTAATCACCATTTCTTTGCCACCACAAAAAAGAGCTATAATAAATATTTCTATATCTTTACCCTTTGATCTCTTTGGGGTATAGGCCTAGTAGTATAAGTAGGTCAAAGTGTATGCATGGTTTAGTAACTTTTAGGGCATAGTTCCAAATTATTCTCCAGGATGACTATACCAATTCACAGATCCATCAACTGTGCATTAATATGAATTTTTGCCAATAAGCCCCTCCAACACTCATCATATTCCCTTTTTCTTTGCCAGTTTCACTAATCAGATGCTACTTCACAGAATTTTGAGGAAAATGTTTTGTGAGCTATAAACAGCTATCCATGTCAGCTATAGTCAAACTTGGCTGTCACTCCCTTGCTTTGTGATCTTGAATAAGTCATTTCAAGTCCTTAGGTCTCAGCTAATCATCTTTTAAATGAAGATTATCCTTAATGTCCTTTCCAGTTCTAATATTTTGTGTGTCTATCAGTCTCATAATGTTCATGTGTTAAAATGCCCAAGAAACTTACTATTCTGGGTATTTTAAAAGATGAATTTTTTTTTATATTTTCTAATTTAAAAACACCATAATAAGCAATCTATGAGCACCTTTCTTTTACCTAACAGAGAAATGAGCTTTTTTTTTTTAAACCACCTGTTGTCTGTGTTACTAGTGGGAAAAGCCTTCAAAAAAATTTAAAGGTGCTATGTATTTGTTTCCAGGATAGGAAGATAGGGGAGAATTTTTGACTGAGTGTTCTGTTCTTTAGTTTGTCAAGAAAAAAGACATCCTGCTCAGAAGCAAGAGTTGGTGTCTGCGGAATGGAAAGCCAATCGCTAGAGGGCTGGCTGTCAGGAGAAAAGAAAATGAGGAGTCAGGCATAGTTAAAAAGCATTTCTGAGGTTTATGTCAACACTAGGCCCCAAGACAACCTCTATCTTTCTTACTCCCCAGTAATCAGTGGCTAACATTATTATATCCTCAGACTGGAGCCTCAGTCCAAGACCAGGAAACCTACCACCAAAGCTCAGAGCTTTGTGGCCTCATCAACTCCCATGGGTTCAATTATCATTCTAATACTGATGATTATCTACTTCTACTTATCCTGCCCTAATCTCTCTGCCACCCTCCAGTCTCACATCTCCAACCACCTTGTAGATATTTTCAACTGAACATCCTATAGACACCTAAAGTTTAATCCAAAATATATCCAGGACTTATCTTTCCCCCCTCAAAAAAAAATGCCCTCTCTTTTCCATACTTCCCTATTACTGCTGACAAGGATACCACCATCCTTCTAGTCACTCAGGCTCCCAGCCTTTACCCCTCATTGTGGCCACCCAAATCCAATCTGTTGCCAAGGCTTTGCAACCTCTCTCCAATAGGCCCCCTTCTCTCCTCTGCCTCTGCCACCACTCTGGTGAAGGTCCTCTTCACCTCATCCCTGGGCCTTGCAATGGCCTGACAGTGGGTCAGCCTGCCTCAGGCCTCCCTACATTCTTGTCCATCCTCCATTCAGCTGCCAAAATAATCTTCCTAAAGTATAGATGTGACCATGTCACCCCCTACCCCTACAACATGCTCCAGTGATTCGCCATCACCTCCGGGAGCAAATACAGAATGTTCTGCTTGGCATTCAAAGCCTATCATGATTTGGCCCCTTTCCCCCACATTTCTACGTATTCTGCATTGCAGGAACATTGGCCTCTTTGCTTTCTTATGAACATGACGCTCCATCTCTCAGTTCTGGGAGCTTTCTCTCGTTGTCTCACATGTCTAGGGTTGTCTCCCTCCTCATTTCCACCTCTGACGCCCCGGCTTCCTTCCTTTGGCTCTTAACCAAAACCCCATCTTCTACAAGAAGCCTCTCCTGATCCTCTCTATAATGCTAACACCTTCCCTCTGTTGATTATCTCCAATTATTTCCAGTGTGTCTTGTTTGGTCATGGTTATTTTCCAGCTGCCTTCCCTTGTCTGTGTGTTCCTCTAGTGCTGCAGTGGATGCTGCTCTTTGTGTCTCTAGCACTAGCACAGTGCCTAGCACAGAGTAGGCTCCTGATAAATGGTTGTGGACGGTGATGCCTGCTGACTTGCTTTGCAAACTGAGTGAAGAAAAAGTCCAGGAGCTTGCTGATTGAAAGAGATCTAACTTCTCAGGGGTTTCAGCTCTTGCCCCACAGCGCCATCTGGAGCTTGAGAGCAGTGAATGCTCCCTGAGGTGTCTGGTTGCTGTCCACTGCCCTCTGGATGGAGAGGAAGAAGCTGAGCGGAGAAGTCTGACTTAAAAGCTGCTTTGCTGTAGCAAGAAACTTGAGGCTAATTGAATGAAGCGGCATCCTGTTTTGTTTAGAGCATGGTTCTTTATATAACTCAAGGTTATTCATTAAATACTATCTCCTATTAGATTCATTTAATCTGTCACTCATCCAATATTTGAGTGCCTATACATGCATTGCAAGCTCCTTGAGGAGAATATTTTCTCACTTTATAGCTATAAACCCTTGCATAATTCCTTCAACAGAAGTAGACACTTAATAAATATCTGTTTAATTTAATGTTGAGTATCTCCACTGCAGCTTTCATGGACTGACTTTTGGCAGGCATTGAATTAGATGAATTCTAGCGGTTCTCCCAGTCTCAAGTTTTAGATGTAAAGATCATGCTGCCATCCAGGGTGACTATAAATCTAAGCTATAAGAATATGTGACTTTTAAATGTTTTTATTGATACCTTTCATTTTTATATCATAGTCACTTCTGGGTATCACTTCTGGGCATACTGTACCTCTTCTCTATATCCTCCATCTCAATGAGCCTTTCCTCTTAATAAATAAAAACAGTAAAGCAAAACCAAATTTCATTATGATCACACTGTGGTGGCTAACCTCTCAACAGATAAGAGAGGGGTGTTTCATCTCCTTTTAGGGGCTGATTGGTCATTATACTTACTCAGGATTTCAGTTTTCATGTAGTACAGAACATATACCACTAGTTTAAAGCACTTATACACATACTGTAAAATAATTATATCCTCAATATAAAAATTTACTTCAAAACATAGCCTCTATTTTCTTTTCATCTAAGTTAATTCTTTTCTAACCCAAGAAAAAACTCTGATAAAAAAAAGCAGAGATAGGATCTGGATTGATGAAATTACTAATTCAGGGACCATCAGAATACTGAATTTAGATTCAAGAATCTACTCTCTCTATAATTTAAAACTTTGATTATGCTAAAAGAGCAGAAATAGTTGTTACAAGCATAAGGTTATAATGACATTTGAGAAAGGAGGACTAGAATATGAAGAGGAGAGAAACAAGAACAAAGTATGAAGGACTTTGATTAGAGATAACCCAGAACTTTGGAAATGGACATATATTTTGGTAAGTGTTTGTGAATCTAATCAGAAGGAGTAAGATTAGAATGTGTTCAGTATCTGAAAACATTATACTGAACTGTATTATAAAGTATAGCCAAGTAACCACATTATCAGCTAGGAAGCCAAAATACAAGACAAAAATCCCAATTCCATTTAGTTGGGAATTTTTAAAAGTTGGTTTGAAAAAAAAAAGTCAATACTAGATTTAAGCTCTTTTTAATGTGTCCATTTTCAAATTTTTTTCTTTCTATTCCTTTCATACTATTTGATTCTAATCTTATTTTTCTTTCTACTCTTCTCCCATTCACTTACCAGCTTAGTAGGATAATTTTTTCCTATCTATGTCCAGTTCAAGATCACTTATGCAAAAGGCTGTCCTGTCACTGAGGAAGCAAAGTTCTGCTTATGACAATGGATTCAACAATCGGGTTACAGAAGGCAGGCAATATAGGATATGTAGTGAAAATAAGTTTGCTTTGTATTTCTTTGAGATGTTATTATATCATTATAATGAGGTTCATAATTCACAAATGTTAGAGCTGGACCTTAGAGATCATTTAGTCCAGGGGTGGGGAACCTGGGACCTCGAGGCCACATGTGGCCTTCTAGGTCCTTGGGTGAGGCCTTTTGACTGACTCCAAGTTTTACAGAACAAATCCTTTTATTAAGGGGATTTGTTCTGTGAAGTTTGAATTCAGTCAAAGGGCAGCATTTGAGGACTTAAGAGAGCCACATGTGGCTTTGAGGCTGTAGGTTCCCCATCCCTGATTTAGCCCAATACTTTCACTCACCAATCAATCACAATTAAAACTTTACGCACTCTATACTTACTGTTACGACATTAAGGTTCGTTCTATTACAAAACAATGAAGGGGGAATAACCCAAACATCAAATGTTTCTCAAGAGAATATTATAGTAGCAAAAAAAGGAAACTTTGTTTTGAAGATCTCAGTTCTACTAGGTTGTAAACACTTTTCAATTCCATTTTAATATAATCCTGGACACAAGTTGTATATTTGAACAAACTCTTCCTCATTAGTGGATCTATCCATGATTCAATTCTAACACTCTGAATGAGGGGTAGGATTGTGGAGAGCTTGGGTAAGAAAGTTCCTGTTTTTTTGGCTTCCAACTTGGAGAGAGAACACAGGTGTTTCTAGATTCTTCCAGGAGAGGTCCCTGCAGGAAGAGAAAGACTTCAGGAAGAAGTCAGCTTTGGAGGGATTGCCATTCTCTCCACAGGTGACAAGAATCTTAAGCAAATGCCAGGCTTAAGCCCCTCTGGTTACATCAATTAAAAAAATGTTTCTTAAACATCTAGAATAAATAGGGGCAACAAGAAAGGAGCATTTCAAAAGAATGGATGTGAAAAATGAAGGAAAATAAGAAAATAAACAAATGACAGAGTGAATGAATAAATAAAGGAATGATTCAGCAAGTCACTGTGCTAAGTGCTGGTGACATAAATAGAAAACTAAAACAGTCCCTGCTCTCAGGAGCTCACGTTCTAATGTGAGAAACAACACATATGACAATAAGTTTTACTGCAAGTCAGATGGGAAGGTCCCATGTTCTTTAAGGCACAAGAGCAAGCAAGATGGCAATGCCTCTTCTTTAGTGCCATTTCCACTGATAAAATCATACCAACTACTGACATTGAATGATTTTATAGTGCCAAGGACTTTGGTGGTAAAAATTTTCTCTTCTTGGTCTCTGATAGCTATGGCCGTAGAGCTCCAAGGAGCAGTTTCCAGGTTGCATATCCTGGTTGCCTTCCAGGATGTTCAGTGACCCTGGGGTGGAAGCATTGCTCTTCCTAAAGCTCTTGGGGCTGTCTCCATCAGGAGTGAGAGATCAAACTTACAGAGAGAGAGAGAGAGAGAGAGAAGCCTTAACTGAGATATTTCATTCTACAAAGGTGAGTATGGGGGAAATAGTGTGGTATAAGTGGAAAGAGTATAAACTTTGGAACTAGAGGACCTGGGTTCAAATTCTACCTGCATGCCTGTGGGCAAGTCACTTGACATCCATAGCCCTCAGTTTCTTTATCTGTGAAATGAAGGAGTTGGACTAGAGCCTCTAAGGTTCCTTCCTACTCTCTAACCATGGAAATGGAACAACTCTCAACTACTATTTGATCATCATGATATGATGATCATTTTATCATCTCAGATGTATAGGTTGAGTATAAATTTGAGGTGCTACGTTACAGAAATTCAATATGTAACTTGATCTTTTTTTTCCCTCTTTCAGTAAACCATCCCTGGTTCACTTTTAAAGTTTTGCCATAAAAAACAATGATTCAGTTTTATTCATTTGCAAAAGAAAATGTACTTTAAAAACATAAAAAGACATAAGTGTGCACAGGATAGGACCAGATCATCTTGCAAATATTTCTTTTAATGCAAATTCTTTGTTATTAACTCTTGGTATAGTCAGAATTTAGTATTACCACAACTGCTTGAAAGTTCTTTTAGCTATTAACAATGATGTTTATATTATCTGTGCAAAGTACCATAATTTCTAAAAAGAAATTGTTTTGGAGATTTTATTAGGGATATTCTTTACTATGACATTAAGACAGCGAAAAAGCCAGCAAAAAAGGAGGAATGCAGAAGAACCTGCAGGCCCAGGAGAACTCTGTCACCAAGATGCCCTAGTTTGGGACTTGAGCAGAACAAATTTAGCCATGGAGGAGTTTGGCCTCTAAAGAGGGGGTGACGCTATTTTTCATGCTCTCTCTGGCTCTTTTCACTCTCACCCTAGAGTCGAGAGAAAAATCATTTAAAGTTTAAATTTGGCCCGAGTCTAGTGCATCTCAACAGAGCACCTTACAGAAAGGTACCCATTGTACAAGGTAGATTAGTGTAGTGTGACTATTTTGATGCATTTAGCTTATAGAGAGGCAAGAACAGATAGGTGTATCTTACATTTCCTACTCCTTTCCCCCTTCTCCAAGGGAGACTTTGATTCCTGCAAGGAGAAAAAGGAAGAAGTTGGAAGCAGATGCTGGCCATTCTGCTCTCCTAAGGGAGAGGGAGTACCAGGCTAGAATATATCTATTTGTTCCCTTAAATATTATTAGTCTAAGGAATATAATTTTTAGGTTCAAACTAAACTCCTGATTATTGTGCCTTAATGGGGAAAGGAAAGTCCCAGGCTCTATATTCAAAGCTTGAGTCCTTTATAAAAGATGCTAGTTCCACAATAAAAAATAAAATAAAATAAATTGATATTTTCAAGGCAATAGAAAGTATACACAGAAAAAAATTATATATATATATCAGACAATATAGAACGAAGGCTCTCTTCCATTGGGAGCAAGGTAACAATTCACCAGAGAGAGAGAGTGCGAGGGGGGAGGGGGGATAGGTCCTAGATCTCACCCAAGGGAAATTCCCTGAATCTGCAGTGTAAGCAGGCTGGGGAAATGGACATGATTGAGACTATCTGCTTCTCTAAATGTCATTTTCTTCCCAGAGGTCTTTCTTTCTCTCCTTTTAGTGATTCTATCTCTTCTTTCTCTATCTCTATCTCTGTGTGTGTTTGTGTTTGTGTATGGGAGTGTGTGTGTGTGTGTGTGTGTGTATGTGTCTCCCCTCCTCCCTCCACCCCCAATTAGGAGAAAACCCGGGTTACATCAGGTATAAAACAACTATTTATTTCCTCCATATAAATGTTTAAAATATAAAAGATTTGTAAATGCATATTGACAAACACTTAAAACATGATACAGTAACCCATAATTCCTATTATATTCTCCTAGATTATTAATTTCAAAACATGAAACATTTTGTGGAACTGAATGACCATTTCACCTTTGCCTCACTTCTGTGATTTCCAAGCAGCTCCCTCCATTCCTATCTTCTGAAAAGCCAGAGCATGACCTGGTCTCTTCCTATCTGTGGTCATCTTCTCCAAAAAGGTTGTAGTTGCAGAAAATGCCGTGTACTGACACTTCTAATTGAAGAACCCAAGAATTCCAAAATTCTTGAGATATCCACCTCTGAAACATCCATCTCAGAATCACTGTTCAGTCACCTACACTCAGGGAAATAAACACAAGTAAGAGGAGGCAGCCTGAGCTTGAGGTCCAGGCTCAGGTTCCAATAGACAGTGTATGTGATCAATGCACTGTATAAACAGCTGCCATAGCCTCAAGGGATGGGAGTGAGTGGAGCCCATCACTCTGTCTTGGGAAGTCCAAGAAAGAGAGACTCACAGAGGGAGACAGAGACAGAGACAGACAGAGACAGAGACAGACAGACAGAGAGCAAGAGCAATCACTCCTTTTAAGATCTAATGCTCTTCCTAGCTCAGAGACCAACAGGGAAGGGAAATGCAAAAAGGGTAACCAAACAAAAGCTTCTGGTTGTAGACATCCTTGAGCAAGAAGCCAAAACCTTTGTCCTATACCCCATCTGGCCAAAGCACACATTCCAAGGGGAGCCCTTTTATTTTATATGTACATATATATATATATATATATATATATATATATATATATATACTCACAAATATATATACATACATACACACATATATCCATACGTATGATATATATGTACACGTGATGGGGTCTGGGATGCTTTTGTCTGTAACCTCAGTTTGTAAAAATCTCACTTGTGTTCGGGTACCTATGTATGTAACATCAGTTTGTAACAAGTCTGTGCAATTAAGTTGTAAAAGCACACTTCCCCCAGCCATAAAGGCATTAACTCTCCCTCTCCCCTGCCCCCAGCCTAAAAGTCTTTTCCCTGAGCTAGCAGTCTGCCTAGATACAGTAACCTATGAGTACATCACCCAAGCATTTAATCAAAACCCTTAGTTTAAAGACCTCCTTTGTTCTAAGTGGCCAGCTGCACTCAAAAACCTTGAACAACATTATCAGAAGAGAAAACTCCTCCCAATATGGTACCTTCTGAATCCCTAATCAGTCTAGCTTCCAGACTTGGCACCTCCTGAAACAATCAAACCTATCCTTCCAACAGCCATATTGAACCTATCTCATTCAGCATTGACCAAGAGTAACCCAGTGATGTCACAAGGCAAAAACCACACCTCCTTGTAGCCCCCCCAGGGGGATGTCCCAGTGAATTATGGGCAATACACCTGCACAGTTGATATAAAAAGTGTATATCCCTTTAAGCACTAATCACTCCTAAACACCTCCCAAACTCCTCCCTAACTCCACCCTTGCCCACCTAGTTAGCATAATCAACCTTTGACTGACAGTTTTATGGTTTTAAAAATTGCATCTCTATCCCCTGCACTTTGCAGGCCTGCCCACTGCAAAGCTTAACATTAAACTTTATAACTCTTCCTCTCTCCCTGTATGCTTGTAGGTCCCCTTACCACCACCACCACCACCACCCCCCCCACCCCCCACTCCCCCCCGCCTGCTGCAAAGCCAGCATAACAATAAACTTTGTAACTCTGCCAAAAAATAGCTTGAGTCCAGTAATTCATTTCAGACAAAGAACCCCGAAAGGATTTCCTAGAAATCCACCCCTCTTCTATACCTCTTCACATGTATGTGTATGTGTATGCACACACATACAGACTCCCATGATAGAATGTAAGTCCCTTGAGTACAGATATCTTTTCACTTTTTTTCTGTATCCTTAGCACTTAGTGCAGTTGAATGAAAGGAAGAGGAATTAGGAGAGGCTTAATCAGAATATTAGAGGTTCTAAAACTCATATCCCCAGAATTTTATTGCCTTGAATGAAGCAGGTATGTAAAAGTATGGTACCCTAGACAGAGCTTGACATCTGAAGAACTACGTTTTGGATCCTGGCTCTGTCGGAATGGTCCTGGTAAGGTTGCTTGATAACTTACATTCATAGCTTTAAGGTTTGCAAAGCACTTTACATATGTCCTCTCATTTGATCCTCACGACCCATTTTACAGATGAGGAAACTAAGGCAGACGGAGGGTAAGCAATTTGCTTGGGGTCCCAGAGCTAGAAAGTATCTAAGGTCGAGTTAGAACTCATATCTTCCTGACTTCAAGTCTAGCACTATCTCACTCTAAATCTATGAATCTAGGACATTATGAAATATTTGTGGGTTGATTATTGTGTTATAATTGAATGACAAAGAAATATTTAATGAGAAGCAAGTATGTGCAAAGCAACAAAATAAACAATGGGGGTTTGGAAACAAGTGTAATGTGGGCAGGGTGCTGAGTCACTGATTCAGTCCCTTGTAGGGAAGAGGCTGGGAAGCCAGAATGACGGGTAATTTAAGAGCCCTGCTTCCATATCTGGAGTATGACCAGACATCTGATAACTGGCTTACATCTTATGCTGAAGAGGCAGACTGTTGAATGGAGTCTGCCAAGGCAAGTCTCTTGGCTCTGGCTCTTTCTGGACAGGCTAGTATTGGAGAAAGAGAAAGAGCTCCTGTGTACTTCTCCCCCACTAGCCCTCCTGGGGGAGGCAGCAGGCCCTCCCTCACCCAGAGCTGGTCTGAAGCTGAGGGGGAATGGCTTTGCTCTTGGCACTTGAGTCTCTTGTAACTATTCTCTCCTGCTTTTCTTTGGAAATTAGAGATGGCTACAAACTTGAGAGCTTCGACATCAGGCTTCCTCTTATCTGAATGAGTATTCATTGTAAACAAGCATGAGATTCCTGCTCTAACAAACTCTGCTGAGGTTGACACTTTATTTCAAGTTGAGAAAACTGTGGGATCATCACCTGATGTTGGTAAAATATTAGTCCTGGGATGGCTGCCTCCACAGGGGACTGCATGTGATTAGAAGACAATTTTAAGTGTGACATTTGAATCCATCAACCAATCAATAAACATTTATTAAGTAAGTCCCTACTGTATGCTGTAAATGCTATAATACCATATTAAGCACTAGAGATACAAAAGGAGGCAAAAGATAGTGCCGGCCCTCAAGGAGCTTACAATCTAATAGGGAAGATAACATACAAACATATCTACAAAGCAAGCTATATACAGGATAAATAGGAAATAATAAACCCAGGAAAGATACCAAGATTAAGAAGGGTTGGGAAAGGCTTCCTGTAAAGACGGGATTTTAATTGGGACTAAAGAAGCCAGGGAGGTCGGGAGGTGGAGGTGAGGAGGAGGAGCATTGCAGGCTAGGGGAGGCCAGGAAACCAGTGTCACTGGCTCAAAAAGCACCTGGGAGTAAAGTGTAAGAAGCCTGGAAAGGCAAGAAAGAGGTTAGATTACAAAAGATTTTGAAAGCCAAGTAGAGCATTTTGTATTTGATTCTGGATAGGAATCTCTACAGAGAATAAGCATACCTTTAAGGCGTTTGCTTTCTCTTAGTTTCTCCCTGCATTGATACGGAGGGGACGGCTTTAGTCCCAGGTATGTGGATTTCATCTGCTTCCTGCTGGGCGTGTACATCTGAGTCCCCGGCTTATAAGGGAATAGTAACTAAAACATTGTGGTACCAAGAACTTTCTGAAGAAATTACTGTACTTTTTCTTGTAGTAGCAGAAAAAGCTTTAACATATTACTTGACTACTAATAAATGGATCTCCTGGACCACATTATTACACTCTGTGCTACTTGTGATATTATTTTCATTATTTCCCAACTTTCAGGCTTGCAGAGTTCATGCTTAAGAGTTTTCTTCAGTACTTAAAAGAACTGAACCTGAAATTTAAGTATGATGCCGCCAGATGGCAGTAACTAGAGAAGTCATAAGCACTAGACTCCTGGAGGATTCGAGGGTCATGGGATTTAAGGGATGGAAGAGGCCATAAAGACAATGCCATCTGGTTCCTTGAATTTAAAGATTCGAAGAATCTATTTAAATTTAAATTTAAAGCCAAAAAAATAAACTGGAGGAGTAACTAATTGAAGCACAGTATGGATTGATTTATTGTAAAAATACAATTATTAAGGCTAAAATCCTCTTTTCTGTGCTATATGGTGCAGCAATTTGGTATGTCAATCAGTTGTACAGCTTGAAAAAGTTCAAAGTTCCTTTCTGAAAAAAATATTACCTATTTGTAATATCAGTGACAGCTGTGCCAAAGTGGGTTAATGTTCTTTGAGGGCAAGAACAAACCCAGTTCTTTAATTTCCCCAGCAGAATGCTTTTGTCTCATTCTCATATGCCATTTAAGATTTACTGCTCTCATTTTAATTCCATTATAAATGAAAACAATGATGAAAGGAGGCAGCACAGTACAGTGGAAAGAGCATTGAATGTAGAGTCAAAGGACCTGGGTTCAAATCCTTATACTTGCTATGAATCTGATCTTAGACAAATCACTTAAGTTCCCTGGTCCTTCACTTTCCTCATCTGAAAATTAAGGGGTGAAATAGAAGGCCTCTGAGGACCCTTTAAACACTAGATCTATGATCCATACGAATATTTCTGCTGCAATTACTTATGTAACATCTGATTTTTCTCCAAATAAGATCCATCAATTGTCCATGGTACTAAGATGCCATCTTCCTCTTCAACACTGCTGTCTTCCTCGAAGGAGGGCAATGGGTCACAGGGACCACAATACTCTGGAAACATTATCCCAGTGTTAAGCTAAACTATCAGAATCCAAAGTACCTGAAATATATAATCTTTTTTTTAAAGCCTTCACTGAGTTATAATTCAACATTACTCCATTTGTCTTTATTGAAGGTCAGACAATATGAGAGCCATTCAGTTTTTCAAGATTTCTGTCAAAGCCATAGTTGAACATTTAATTTTTATACATGATTCAATATCCTTTTTCAAAAGATTGGTGCAATAAGTCCCCATTTGAGTTTAGATGCAGGGGAAAATATTGTCCCAGCAGATAAAATTTTATGTTCCCAATGGTCAGAAAAACAGAACTCTGCAACCCAATGTACTTTTATCAGGCACTGTGCTAGGCACTGGGGAGTCAAAGACAAAAATGAAACCATTCCTGTTCTCCAGGATCTTACATGGATAATGAAACACTAGCTTGGTATTTTAAAACATCAATAATGGAATGCTAACTTAGTGTTTAAAGGCATTTTCAGGCCCCTAAGAGCTTGAGGAAAATGATGGGCTGGGAAATTGGGTAGGCTTCTTTGCAATCTCCATGGGCTGTCTGGCTTTAGTCTGCTATTCCTCAAAGGCCTGGAGCAGAGAAAGAGTGAGAAACAGTAGGTTAGAGGCCAATGTATGTCATTTTGAAGTGAGCAACACATTTCATTAAGAATATAATAGGCTTTTCTGGACACTGTCAAGCCCTCAAAGTAAAGTATGAAGTATAGTCCTTATTCTCCATAATTTTCTGGTTGAGAAAACAAAGCCTATGTACTTGAAAAGATGACTAATAGTAAAGATAGGAACCAGGCCAATTGTGATTTTGAGCCAAGTAGAAAAAGTACTTACTTATTTGGAGGGGACTTTGTGCCAAGTACTAAGTACTAGATGTCATTGGTATAGGAAACTGTGGGGTGAGGAAACTCCCTCCCTCTGCCAAGCAATTCAGGCTGGCACCTTCTCTGCCACTTAGAGTTTTTGAGAGTTGCCTAGACATCTGAGAGGTTGTGACTTTCCTGATGTCACATGACCAGTATGGATCAAAGGCAGAACTTGAACCCAGGTCCTTCCTAGCTCTGATCCACTATACCACAATGGTATCAGGCTGCAGATAAGTACCAAATGAATAGTAAGAAGTTCAGATGGAGAAACAGCTTCCAACTGGGGGTACGAAGGTCTCGTGGAACGAATCACATTCAAGCCTTAAAGCATAGACCGGTGAGGTTTGGATAAATAGGTTTGGATAAATAGCGGAGGGAGAAAGGCCAGGAGAGGTCATGGGAAAAACAAATGCAAAACTTCTTTGAGATCCCCAAGTCAAAGATTAAACATCTTAAATCA
Source organism: Pseudochirops corinnae (assembly GCA_028646515.1). Classification (NCBI taxonomy): domain Eukaryota; kingdom Metazoa; phylum Chordata; class Mammalia; order Diprotodontia; family Pseudocheiridae; genus Pseudochirops; species Pseudochirops corinnae. Next base: position 73,041,184 of record CM053592.1, on the reverse strand, counting down.
CTATGACCGTGGGTTGGAAATATTGACCAGAGTCTCTCATTAAAAGTTACTTAGAATCTTGGATTACATGGGTTGGGTGAAATCGTGTTGCACTGTCAAAGTCGGATGTGAAGTAAGAGCATTGCTTGAGTTTATCCCACTTTTTCAGTCATTAACCTCTTGCATATTCGGTTCCTGGTGCTTTTGCATCACATGGGCACAAGAGGGAGCTCTCCACTAAATAACAGCATTCTCTCAAAGAGGAGGAAAGTGCCATATTTATGGGTTATGTTTTGAATATTTTTTCTATTATACTTTGGCGGTCATTGCCTAAGCCTCTAATGTATGCAGAATTGAGTCATGGGATATTAGAGCTCAGAATGACCTTAATTTAAACAATTTCCTATTTTACAGTGAGGAATTGAGCCTCTGCCCTACCCAGGTTTTAGTAGTTTATACAAGGTCACGTAGCTAGCCAGGGACAAAGGAAAGGATGCCTTCATTATCTTTAAGAAAGAAATCTAAGTAGTGATAACAACAATAATAATGGGAAAAAAAGACTTTTGGGGAGGTTAATTTGCTTGTTCCTACTGTAACCCTAAGGTTAAGAAGATCAAACTAGCCTTTTTATACATCTGTAATCTCCATGACTTTTTTTGTGGCGGCTGTTCTCCATGTCTAGAATGTACACTCTCCTCCCCTACCTCCTAGAACCCTTCATTTCATTCAAGAATTAGCTCTAGCAGCACTTTCTAGGTCAGGGGCCAGTATATGACAACCTGGCCTGGGGGCCAGGCCAATCTGTCCCAATGCCTGCTTTTTGAAGGTCCACAAAGTAAGAATGTTTTTCACATTTTTTAATGGTTGAAAAAAAATTGAAAGAAGAATAATATTTTGTGACACGTGAAAATTTTATGAAAGTAAAATTTCAGGGTTCATAAAGTTTTATTGGAACACAGTCATGCCCATTTGTTTATGTATTGTCCATGGCTACTTTCCCACTGAAGCAGCTACTTTGCTACTAAAGCAGCAAAGCTGAGTGGTTAGGATAGAGGTTGTATGTGGCCCTCTCATTTCATAATAGTTGTTCTGTGCCATGATACAATTATCATCCAATAGGATTTATCTCCAGAATGTAGCATTTTAAAATTATTATTATTAGTGCATGTCCATTACGTAAAAGAAAAGAAGAGGGAAAAAAGTTTGGTTTTTGAGCACAAGACTGAGATAGAAATTTTTCTTCCTCAACCACTATTATCAAACAGTGGTTTTGGAAATCAGCTATCACTGCAGAATTGATAATGTTTCTCAATGAATCCAATCTAAAATTACAAGGCAAAACAGTGCTTGTATGTGGAAATTAGACTGTGGTAAAGTCAATTTAATGACAATTAACTTTGTTTAAATCACAAGTAATGTCAAGCTTGTTTATACACTTAAAACAAGAAGTGAGCCCTCTATTCCTACAAAATTTGTAGTGGATATATTTTCTGAGCTCAAACTACAGTTCCAGCAGTATTTTTCAGAGCTCTGCAAGTACAAAAGAAATTGCCATATTTCAAAAATACATTTAATTATGCAAAAGAGGAACTTCTACCTAAACTTCAATTGGAAGTGATTAATCTGCAATATAATGATATGCTAAAGGCAAATATTGAGAGAAGTATCTAATAGAATTCTATGAATGCCTTCTAAGAGACAAATACATACAAGTAAAATCATATGCTCTTAGATTCATATCAGTTTTTAGCAGTATCTATTTATGTGGAGATACTTTTAAAGGTGAAACATAAAATCTCACTACAATTCAGTATTAACAGATGAACATTTGCAATTGATTTTGTTGATAGGAAACCCCAATTAAGCAAAATGTTATCCCTCCAAAAGAATTTTATTCTTCTCAATAGTAGAACTGTATTAACAAAAATTACACTTTATTATTATCACTCCTTTTACATTTTGCATTTCCATAAACAATAAAAAGATCAATAAAATAAAAATCATCAATAAAATTTTGTTGAAATTTGTTTTCTCTCTTGTTATATAAGCATCAACATAATATCCTCCATTTATCCTCTCTAAAATACTTAGCATCTGACTCTTTACAAAAAAAGTTTGCTTACCATTGTTCTAAATGAAACTTTTCCTGATCCCCCACTACTAGCACTCTCTTTCTCCCAATTATCTTGGGGTTTTTTGTATATATATATATATATATATATTTTATATATGTGTGTATATGTATATGTATGTACATACTGTCTCCTCTGATAGAATATAGGCATCTTGAAGTCAGGGAATTTTATTTTTGGTTTTGTATCTCTGGTGCACAGCATACTACCTAAAACACAATAGCTACTTAATAAATGCTTGTTGGTTATCAGAAATGTATGAGACGATTGGTAAATCAATTTTTGACTCCTCCTAATTCATACTAATAGTAATATTGCATTTAATGGGAGGCAGCATGACAAATTTGGGAGAGGACCAGTCTTGGAATCAACAGATATGGGTTCAAGTCCCATTTATGACCTTGGACAAGTTATACCTTCTCAGAACTCCTGGTATCTAAAACTATTACAACCCAATCCATCATTTTGAGGAAGGACCCCAGCAAGGGTAGCCAAGTTGTATTCCCATCCTGACTCTGCTTCAGACTCTCTAGACTTCCCTGTCATTTCCCCTCCTAGTCCTTCTCAACTCCCTTAGTCTTCCTCCATTAGAATGTGAGATCCCCGAAGGAATTGTCTTCCTTTTTGCTCTCATGCTTGTTGACTGACTGGTGGAGGGAATTTTCACATAGAGCATTCTCTTCTATTGATGAAATTGCTGATCCCAACTAAAAAAACCAAACTATACCAAAACAAAAAAAATCCAGCCCTTTCTTCTAAATAACTCAGAACAATCCCATTGATCATCTATTCTTACAGGATGCCTATGAGATAGCAGAAAGATAATGAGTATTATTGTATTATTAAAAAGTTTTGTCCCAGTGCCATTAAAAATTCCAGAAGGGAAATACATCAATTCATTTATTCATTCCTTCCTCACTTATTTGTTCAGCAAATATCTTTTGTTATGCAGGTCCTATGAAGGGTTAAAAAAAAAAAAGTGAGCTCCTCAAGGAACGTAATCATCCTTTGGGGGAGACAAAACCGGTATTTTGTCTATACTAGGTAGAATATGATAAGTAAACTAGAGATAACTGGCAACAAGGTAAGGGTGGAGGCAAAGTATGAATATCTTTGATTGTCAGGAAGCATCCTGTCAGTAAAGGGATTCCAGCCACTGGATGATATGATCAGAGCTATATTTCAGAAACATTTCCAGTTTAAGGTAAGAGCAGGATGGGATGAATGGGCTGAAAGGCAGAGAAGTTGGAAGTGAGAGGAAGAGAAGGCTGCTCAGATAGTCCAAGGAAGAAATAATAATTATTATTATTAAATTACTATGAAATAAATATAGCTATTATTATTACAGCTAACATTTAAATTACTTTTACCATATGTCAGGCCCTGGGCTAAGAGCTTTACAATTATTATCTCACTTGCTCCTTACAACTCTGAGAGGAAGGGGCTGTTATTGTCCCCACTTTACAGATGAGGAAACTGAGGCAAACAGAGCTTAAGTAGCTTGTACAGAGGCACACAGCTAGTAAGTGTCTGAGGCTGGATTTGAACTCAGAACTTCCTGACCCAAGGCCTGATACTCCATCCATTATGCCATGGAGTATCCACAGCCTCCCATAGAGCAGTAGCATGGATAATAGATAGGAGCTGGGGACTGATTGGATGTGAATCTCTGAAGGAGGCAGAATTGAGGATGCTTGAAGTCTTCAGCAGAAGTGACTGGCAGGATAATGGGAAGTCAGCAAGTGCAAAAGAGAGACAGTCAGGAAGAGGACCAGTGGGAGAGGAAGGGGAGAGAGAATGAGCTGGGTCTGTGTTGATGCTGGAGGTGGTCCTGCAGCTGGAACTGGGAGGTATCTGAAGAGAGGTAAGAATTGATGGTGTGAATGTGGGTGAGATGTTCCAGAGGTGCCATGCACGGTGTGTCAAAAGAACATTAGATCTGGGGCTGGAGATCCTGGGTAGGAGAAGCATCGTGTTTGGTAGTAGAGAGAAGAAACTGCACCTGGAATCAGCTGGCCGCCTGTTCTAATCCTTCCTCCGATCCTTACTGTTTTCAATCATTTAACCTCTTAGAATCTTGATTTGCTTTATTTTTATTTGAATAAAATGAGGGTGACTACTTTTAAGGTTCCTTCCAGCTCTAAATCTCTGATTATATGAATCTGGTTCTGTTATTTATTACTCATATGACCTCGGACAATTCACCTACTGTCATTAAGATCCTGTTTCCTTCTCTGTAAAATAGGGCATTAGATATATTCAAATCTATTGGACCCCATAGCAATCTATTGCCTTACAATGGCTAGATTGTTAAGATGTCTTCTAGTTCTAAATTTGCTTTGGCAGAAGGAGGTTGGAAAAAACCAGAGCTGAGTGGACAAAACTAAATTCTGATTCTACCTGTTAGGAGAGAGGGGTTTGACTGATAAGCTAGCTGTCTGATGGAGGTGTGGGAGTACGGTAAGGACTAATCTTGGGGAATGTTCTCTCATGGTCTTTCTGCTCTTCTGTCCCTCACAAGAAAGACAGAACACAGGTAGTTGGAACTTAGAATATAGGAACCCCAAAGCAGCTCCTTTGTGCAAAGATGGGAAACAGGGAAGGGGGTGTGGTGGGGTAGGACTGAGCAGAGGGGTGGGGGAGATATCCCTATATTAACAAGATGTGTATTTCTTAAAGCTAACAGGGCAAGCACTTCAGGATTTGCAAAACATTTTATAACTACATTATCTTTTTGGCACAATAACTCTGTGACATACATGCTATTTATTATACTATCATCTCCATTTTTTGGAGGATGAAACTGAGTAATGTTACATGACTCATCCAGGGTCATATAGCTAGTGAGTGTCTATGATAAGATTTGAACTTAGGCCTTCCTGATTCTTCAATCCAATACTCTATTCAGGCAGTGCACTCCCTAGATAAATGCCCATTATGAGCCATAGGGAGGATGAGGCCAGAGTTGGGCTACTTCAGGAGGGCTTTTGCTCTTCCCCATGGCTAGAAGTCTCTCTTTCCTTGTCTCTGACTCCTGATTTCTCTGGTTTCCTCCAAGTTTCAATTAAAACCCTTTTGTGTTTGCTGCAAGAAACCTTTCCCCATATCTCTTAAAGCTACTACCTTCCCTCTGAGATCATATCTAGTTTATCATGTAAATATCTTGTCTGTACATAATTGTTGGCATTACATTATGAGGAATTATTTGCCTTTCTTTGTATCTCCAGGTGCTTAACACACAGTAGGTATTTTTTTGAACATTTGTTGATTTAACTTTTGCTTGTGTACCCACTTGGGCACTAGAAAAATGGTTCTGGGGTCAGCTAGATGGCGCAGTGAATAGAGCACTGGTTCTGGAGTCAGTAGGACTCGAGTTCAAATTCGGCTTCAAACACCTGACACTAGCTGTGTGACCTTGGGCAAGTCGCTTAACCCCAATTGCCTTGCTTTCCCCCCCCTCAAAAAAAAAAAGAAAAATCATTCTGTAAAGCTTACAACCTTAAGTGAAGATTCAGGATGAATTGAAAGTTGTAAGGAAATCCACTGTTAGAATAAGATTGGAAATGTGTTTAATAGGAATGTATGTGTAGAGCCCGTATCAGATTGCAGGCTGTCTTGGGGAGGGAGGGAGGAAGGAGGGGGAGGAAATCTAAAACTTATAGAAGTATATGTTGAAAACTAAAAATAACTAACTTAATTAAAAAAAAAACCTAACTTATCTAGAGGCAAAATAAAAAGAATAAGAATGAATTAGTAACTGGTGAATATAGTCAGTATTTCTCAGCATCCAGGTATTTCTTTTGTTCCTACTTTTTTATTGTACCCATATTTATCTTGAGTAATCGTACTCCATGAAAGTGCTACTCCAGGGACTCATGCTGGCACGAAAGGTGACTCTGGGCTTCCAAAAGCTACACCAGCAGACAAAAAGCTTCAGCAATTCCTACTGAGGCAGAGTTTTTTCCCAGTTTGGGCCCAGTGACAGATTATGCATATACCTGTCATCTGAAGAGCAGCCTAAATTCAGAGAGGCTCGCAATTAGGTTGGCCACAGGGCGGTCTGTTTTTTACTGCGACTCCCAAAGGCCATCCATGAAGGCAGAGAAGTGTTTGTGATCTGCTTTTCAGCCATAAAAGCAAAATCCTGGATGTGTTAGTGCCATAGGTTACAGGTTATAGAACTTATATCTAAAAATCTACCCCTTCACTGCACATAAAGAAGAAATTGGGGGGGCGGAGCCAAGATGGCGGCATAGGAGCAGCAAGGTACGGCAGCTCCCACACAGCCACCTCAAAATACCCATAAAATATGACTAAACAAATTCTAGAGCTCTAAAACACACACAGATATACTTTCCGCTGAAGGCAGCTTGGCTGGGAGGGACCATCTCAGCACTGGGAACCGAAACCAGCCCAGCCTGAAATGGTGGCTTGGCCCTGGGGGCAGCCTGACGAGCGGAGCCAAGCCGCAGCTGGAGCTTCAGGACAGCGGATCTGTGGCAGCTGTGGCAGTTTCCAGAATTATCAAGCCATAAGAAAAAAAAGGCTAAGTAAAAGGTCAGTGGAATTCGGCTAAAATTGGGGGAGAAAAGCGGGTCCAGCCAAACTGCCTCCAGGGCAAGGAAGTAGCAGAAGCAGAGGCCCTGCAGCCACCTCCACCTTGCTGCTTCGAAGCTCCTGGCCTGCAGACTGCAGTGGGGCCAAGCAGTCGTTCAGAGGCCAAGTGCTCTTGCGTTGAGTGGCATGGATCCAGATCGTGGTCTTGGGTGGTGGTCCTGGGGTGCGTTTTCAGTGAGCCAAAGCTGGTGGGGGCTGCAGCAGCCTCCTACAGGTACCGGCAGCTGGGAAAACCCCAGCGATTTGGGACAGAACTTTCCCCTCTGGAACCAGAGTTCCACAGAGCTAAAAAATCATTGACTGGCCAACCATGAGCAGGCAAAACAAGCAAAGTAAGAACAGCAACCAAACTCTAGATTCCTTCTTTGGGGAAAAGAAGGACCAAAGCAGGGAATGGGAGGAACACAACACAGTCAGAACTCCTGTACCAAAAGCTTCCAAGAAACATGAAGATTGCCTAAAAGCTAGAGATCAGCTTAAGAAGGATTTTGAAAACCAAATGAGAGAAGTGGAAGAAAAATTGGGAAGAGAAATAAGAATGATGCAAGAAAATCATGAAAAGAGTGTCAACAATC
>CM053592.1:72997646-73033381 GCA_028646515.1 Pseudochirops corinnae | reverse complement strand
TGTTCAGCCATTCCCCAATTGATGGGCATCCCCTATATTTCCAGTTTTTTGCAACCACAAAGAGAGCTGCAATAAATATTTTTGCACATATGGGACCTTTTCCTACTTCTGTAATCTCTTTGGGATATAATCCCAACAGTGGTATTTCTTGTTTCCAAGATTTTTAATAGTGTTATGGTTAACTACATGCTATAAAATTTCCATAAATAAAAAACTTAAATCCACACTAGATGGAGCTCCAAACTAAATTTGGGCTTATCTTTTAGAAAATAGAATTCTCGTTGATATAGCTGATTAGTGTTACAAAAACTAAGGTTCCTTCCTCTTAAAATGTTTTCAGAATGGTAATGTTGACCTCACTATTTTAGAACTTAATTTTTTTATATATAATTTATTTCGTAAGAGAATTATATGAAATTCTGTGTAACTCTTAAAGGCTAAAATATTGTCCAAATTTTGAGAGTACCAAGCTTTGAAAATATTGTAATATAAAATATTCAGAAAAGTATCTCTTGTATATTAAAATACAGTTTATTAGCTAGGCTATTATCAGAGTTATTATCTTATAAGTACATTTCAAGTGACTTTTTTCTTTTTTTTTCCCCCATTTAGATTGTTCCGCATGTGGTTAACTTGGTTCACTCTTTTAGAACTGATGGCCTGCCTTCCAGTACAGCCTTCCTAGTTCAGTTAACAGAGCTGATACATTGTATGATGTATCATTATTCAGGATTTCCAGATCTTTATGAACCTATTCTGGAAGCCATCAAGGTACAGTGTGATATGAATGTGCAATAACATTGACATGTAAACAACTGAAATGGTGACAACTGTGAAGTGTGTCTTGAAAAGAAATAGTAAAAGTTAGCATTTAATATGATCATTAATACAATTTTTATGGACTCTATAATTTATTGATGTATTAATAATTATAAATAAATTAAAAGCAGTAATCTGCAGTGTTAATGAAATGAGAATGGTGGCTGAGCTCTCCTTTTTTTATCCCTCCAATTAGGAATTATTTGTATATAGGTTTCCTAAAAATTACCTGAACTGGTTATAGAAGTCTGTGGTTCTGGCCTAGAAGGTAATTCACTTAAGCCTCTGTGATTAAATATTTCAAAGACAAAAAAAAAAAGATATGCTTATACTCCTTTAGATAAACCTTGTTTTTCTTTTCATATAACCTGATTGTGAAATCATTTTTCATCACAACTAAGTTTATAGGCATATGGATTCAATCATTAATTTTCTTCATATTCCTTCCCACTTAACACGCTGAGTTTTACTCACGGATTGGTTAATGGGTTTCCCAGTTGAAGTCTTCATTGTCTTCCCATACTGAAACTCTTCTGAGTCAAAATAAAACATGGTTCTCTTTGTAGAGTCATATTTATTTCTTGCTAGGTATTTCTAATTTAAATTTCAAAAGAAAACACAATGATCCCAAGAGTAGGATATGTCAGTATATGGACAAGACAGAAACAGCTTTAAAAAATGATAGCTTGGGGCAGCTAGGACGCACAGTGAATAGAGCACTCGCTGGCCCTGGAGTCAGGAGGACCTGAGTTCAAATCCAGCCTCAGAGACTTGACACACTTACTAGCTCTATGACCTTGGGCAAGTCACTTATCCCCAATTGCCCTGTCTCCCCTCCCGTTCAAAAAAAGATAGCTTTCATTTTCTTTCACATACTGACTTTATCATAATAGATCAGTATTCTGTCTTGTGCTCTGTCTTGTCCTTCAGTTAATAGATTAAAAAGTTAGATATCACTCAATCAGTTTATAACACATAAAAGATTACAATCAATACACTGGTTTTTTAAAGGCAGAAAGTTTTGTGGTGTGAAGGAACACTTCACCTATATCAGTCTGAGTCATTCAGTCTCTCTGAGGCTCATTTTCCTCATTTGTTAAAAATGGGGATGAATGGTACTTGTATTACCTTCCTCATAGTCTAATGAGGTGATTTTTAAAATGCTTTTTAATAAAAGCATTTTAAAAATGGAGAATGCTGTCAATGAAAAACACTGGCCTTTTCTAGCCAAGGCATCTATGTCCCTGTGTATAGTATTGTCATGTAGAACTGCATAGGAGCTTGAGTAATAACTATTCCTCAATAAACATTTAACTTGGAGTAGAATCTGTCATCTTGAGACCGTATCTCATTTAACTATTGGTTCCTTAGCCTTTATACCATTATTAATTTCTTCAGTTAGTTGCCAAACAGTAAAATTTGTTAGCAGTTTTCTGTTCTGATTGACCAGTAAAAATTTTATCCTGTGTAGTAAGGTTTTCCTGGTGCAGATTTATTGGTACATGAACATATAGTTTTGTTTCCAGCATATTATTTGTTTGTAACTCTTGTTCATCAGAATAGCTTGTTTATGTACTGCATGTGTTTATAAATTATGTGTCTTTTACCTACTTAGCAAGATAGAAATTGCTGACTGTCCATTTTTAAATGTTTTTAACCAGTCAAATTGGAAAATATTCTGACAGTTTCTGTTTCTTTTTCTTTCTTTCTTTTCCTTTTCTTTTCATATCCAACTATGGCTACTCAACATAGAATAGAAATTGGATCACTATACAGCAATGCCTTCCTCTTTTAGTGATAGGGGGTGAGTCAGGCAAGGTGGCATTTATTCTGCAAACAAAACCATCAGAAAATAAAATCAGTTTGTTAAACTGGAAACAATGAGGCTTTGTTTATACATTGTTAGAACCCAACTAATGGTGTGCTTTGGATTTATATGATCTCTAAAGCTTCCTGGTGACTTTCAGATTTGTGTTTTTCAGTGACCAGTAGAAGAAAGTCTTGATAATTGCTTCAGTAAATAAGAGTTCAGGAATGTATTCAAGTCCTACCTCTGTCATTGTACCCCTGAGCAAGTACCTTAACCTCTCAGGCAACTCTTTTACGATTACATCTTAAAAAGAGCAGCTTACAGATCTGCCCTGGCAGAGGGAATTTTCTCACCAGAAGTTCTCTAAACCAATAATATCATAGGTCCAGATTTTTTTTAAAGTACAAGGTACTGTGCCTCATATTGTTGTAGAACATTTGCATTTTTTTGTAAAAACTTTTTTAAAAAAATACTACACAAAGCAGCACAAAGAACCATAGAACCAGGACTATTAGTAAACAAGACTATTAAGTACACAAAATAGTTCATTAGGGATCGTGGAAATAAGAAGGATAACTTTATTACTACTTTGTTAAAGTCAATATCTATATCTTGTGAATTAAAAGAAATCCCTAAATAGAAATTTATGGGAATGTGACTTCTTTAAGATTGTGAGAATCGTAATATCCTGTAAGTTTGGAAATATTTCTAAAAATGCTCTATTTTTAAAAATTATGCATAATCCGTGCTAACATTTTTGCGTAATATTTCAGAAGAAATATCTTTTTGTATCTCTGACAGTAACATGTTCCAAAATAAGACTTTGCTCTTAATAATAGAAGTTGTGTTGTCACCTTATGGTAGATTGCCATTTACAAGAAATTTTGGTACTTTTCTGAAATCCAATTTTAAAACTTAAATAAACTTAGAAGAAGCCTCATGTGGTCATTGTACTTTCAGAGTAAAGTGGAAATTAGCTGTCAATGAAAAGCTAAGAAAAGGAAATTAGTTAATGAAATTAGATTAAGTTCTTACCCTTCTAAAGTTTATGTAGCAGGTGATTACAGTTTTGGGAAAGTCTTGCTTCCTCCCACTTCCCTTAACTCATTTTTCTTTTGGTTCCTCCTCATACTTCACTTATCCATCTACTTAGTCCAGGTCTTTACTTGAAATTTTTCTCAACTGCACCATAGACTCTGGATGAGAAATAACTATCTCTTTAAAGAACAGTGACTTTTCTACAGAACTAAGAAAATGAAATGGAATTATTTTAGGTAAAATACAAAATTTGGCTTGCTAAATATGTGTACAACTGTGTATCTAGATGTTCCTTTTGGCCCTAAACCAGTTTGCACATGTAATTATGGTGTGAATGTTGAGGAAATAAAATAGTGTGTATAAATGAACATATTACATTAAAGCAGCTGTAATTTTTTTTTTAGCTCAATTTGTTTGCATTTTGGCTTAGTTCTTCATTTTCCCATCTTGTAAAAATACCACAGCATATTTTCTAACCTCAAAATTTAAATTCATAAACTTTTGGCATACAGGGCACAGTTCAGAAGTGACTACTTTATATTTTTTATACATATATATATATATACACATTCCTTGTAGTGGTGTTAAAGTTGTTAATCTGACTATATGAAGATTTATTTTGGTTCTGTGATGTAAAAAGTCTTTGACTAGCGAGACAGTTTTACTATCTGATTTCAAAGCCAACTAAGATAAAACCCTGGTTTGTGAAAGTGGGGAATTGTGACATGACAGGTGAAGAAAATTTAATTGCAACTGGAAACCTTCTATGCTATAGCAGACTGGTTAATTCAAAAGCAAAACATAGTACATTAAACTTTTTTCCCCTTGTCTTTTTTTTTCTTTTAATCTGCAGGATTTTCCTAAACCCAGTGAAGAGAAGATTAAATTGATCCTCAGTCAAAGTGCCTGGACTTCTCAGTCTAATTCCTTGGCATCTTGTTTGTCTAGACTTTCTGGAAAATCTGAAACTGGGAAAACTGGTCTGATCAACCTAGGAAATACTTGTTATATGAACAGTGTGATACAGGCACTGTTCATGGCCACAGAGTAAGTTTAAACTTAATTATATTTTACATATTGAACAAACATTTGTTAAACTCCTATGATATGAAAAGCATTTTGTCACATGTTAGGGAAAATACAGAGTCAAAGAAGTCTTGGCCTCACTACTCAGGGAGCTCAGAATCTAATGGAGAAACCAGTATGTACCAACAACTAAGTGTTTATTAAGTTGTTATCTGCGAGGTGGTAGAGGTACAAGAGAAAGTTCCTACCGTCAAGGAATTTACATTTCATATATTTATATGCATATATATATAACATATAATGAGCATAAATCCCATAAAAAGCTTCAGAGTACTATAATAAGAAAAGTTCATTTATGATTTTGACAAGATTAGGAAAGGGATCATGGAAGAATTGGGATTTGAGCTGGAAAAACAATAGGATTTTAATAGTCAGAGATTGTGTTGTTATAGGTATAAACAATCTCTCAGGATACTGGTCCATGTCGTAGGAACAATAAGTACTACATTTTGGCATATGGATTAGTTGGAAAGAAGGCTGGATATGACTGGAAAGGTTCTTAGATGACACATCAAAGAGTCTGAACTTAGGGAATCGCTGATAATGAATGTTTCTGAGTGAATATATTAAGAATTGCAACATTAGAAAGATTAATAGCAACAGAAATAAGAAAAACACTTTTCCTATAACTATCTTGTTCAAGAACTAATGAAACCCAGGAAGTACAAGTATAAAAACTTTTCTGAAAATTAGAATGTTGGTCATTTCTTATACACTTTACAATCAATCAACAGGCATTTAAGTTTTGCTACATAGAAGGCAGGCACTGGAGATACAATGACCAGGAAACTAAATAATCCCTTCTCCCATTGAGCTAACAGTTTTGTTGGGGGAGGCATGTATAATTTACAGAGTATTTAGGAATGAGGGACACTAGCAAGTAGGAGATATCTGGAAAAGCTTTGTATAAAAGGTAATGTTTGAGACACTTCTTGAGGAAAGAGTTATTCTGTGAGACAGAGGTGAGGAGGGAATGCATTCCAGACCTGAGAATTGGCCAGTCTAAAAGAACAGATGAGGAACAGAGAGCCAATTTGTCTGGAGGCACTTGGGCTAGATAGTAGCATGCAGGAAGGCATCTGATGTAGAATGTGACTAGAAAGTTAGATTGGGGCCAGGTCGTAAAGTATTTTCAAAGCTAAATAATATATATATGTGATCCTAGAAGCAATAAGGAGTCCTTGGAGTTTGAATGAGAGGAAGACATGGTCAGATGTATCTGTAAGCAGAATAACTGTGTGGCTTTGTGGAGGATAGATTGGAGTAGAAAGCAAGCAAAACAGTTAAGAGTTCACTTAGGGGATACAATTGCAGTTTTCCTTGTGAGAGGTGATGAAGGTCTGGCCTAATATGGAGTGCTATGAGAGAAACAGTCAAGTGTAAGAAATATTGTAGAAGCAGGAACATTTGGAAACTTAGTGAATATGTGGATAGAGTTGACAAAGACTCCAAATTTTTGTGAACCTTGGAAATAACCAGTTGTACACAACATTCTGGACGTTGGAGATGGAAATCTAGTTTGAAATTTTTAATAGGCAGGTTGGTAATGGAGAACTAGCGTGCAGGAGGGAGCCCTGGAACTAAATATGTAGCTCTGAGCGTCATCTGACTAAAGGTGATAATTAAATCCATTATGGTGATGATCACTAAGAGAACGTAGAAAGAAGAGAAAGAGAGCTCAGTATAGAGCCTTAGAAAATACCCACAGTTGGGGGCCATTATATGGATTGTGAGCCAGCAAAGGAGACAGGAGGAGGAGTTGTCAGAGGGGCAGGAAAGCATCCAGGAAAAGAAAGTTGTGTTCTGAAAACCCAGAAAGATGTTTGTAATGGGGAAGGGGGTGTAGAGGGAACAGGACAGTAAATGGTCCTCAACAGTATCAGATGTGATGGGAAAGACCATCTTGGTAACTTTAGGGAGAGAAGTTTTCAGTTGAATGATAAGGTCAGAGGCAGGTTGCAAAGGGCTGAGAGGAGAAAGAGGCAATGAGTATATATTCTAGGAGTTTGAAAAAGGAAGGAAATGATGGGAATGACTACTTCAGAGGGTAGTAGAGTTTAATCAAGTTTTTAAAGGATGGGAGAACTTTAGGCATGTTTGAAGGCAATAAAGAAGGTACTAGATAGGAAGGGATGAAATATCAGGGAGAAGATAGGAGGGAAAGGTCATCAATGGCAGTTACATGGGCAGGAAGCATTGCTTAATCAGAGGAAAGCAAGAATGGGGGAGGATGTTGAGGGTATGGAGATAGAGAAGATGGGGACAAAGAACTCCTGGGGAATGGCTTTGAGGTCTTCAATAAAGTAAAAGGTAAACTCCTCAGCAAGAGAAGAGTGGTTTGTAATTGTTGGGAAGAGGTAATGATTCCCCATCTAGTTTGGGCATGAATCATGTAATTTTTCTAAAAATCAGGATAATTATATATGTTCTTCCTACCTTGCATAGTTGATTGTTACAAGTAAGTAGAAGAATATACTATGGAAGCACTTCGTGGCACTGCTATCCAATAGCACTTGTTATTTAATAAATCATCAAAATTAGGGCCATAAGTGTTAAGATTGCCACATCTCTTACCTCCAGCCCTTTTAAAGCAATGGTTTTATTTCTACAATTGGGAATGAGGAAAAAGGCTTAGGTGAAGAAAATAAAGTAGATTAATGTTAATAGTGCTGATAGTGAAAATGCTGATGTGAAAAAATGCTGATAGTGAACAAGGAGCATCATTTCCCCAGAAAAGACTCCCCAGGTTTGGGTGAAGCAGGTAGCTTCTTTTAGCCCCTCTTTTTTCATTTTACTTTTCAAAAACACATTAGTAGGGGCAAATAGGCAGCTGCACCTAGCATCAGGTGTCAGTTCATGGGGGCTCATAACTCTTATTGGTTTTTATGATTTACTTACAAGTAATCCTTTCACACCTCATACTTCCCTTGATCTTCATAATCCTCTTAAAATGGACAGACTATAAATACAATTTCCATTTAAGAGGTAACTAAAATTCAGAGAAGGTAAGTGATATAACCAACTTCACACAGCTGGTGATTGGCAGAGCCAGAATTCAAACACAGGTTGAGCACCTTGTCTGACTGTGCCCTTGCTCCTTGAAGCTTGCTGCAACATTTCTGGTACTTTTTGCATTCTACAAAATTCTAGTTGGGAAAAAAAATGTAAAAGAATATGCTGATGACTCAGAGGAGGGAGTGTCATGACACTTGGACCCTTGGTGGCTATAGTAGTGTCTCTTTATTTAACTGCATGTTATCTCAAAGTACTTTAATGGAGTTTTCCATTCCAGACCTTTGGAATGCACACTTATATAGTGAGTGACACTTAAATCAGAATCATACATAGAATGAGGTTTTCAACATAACTTTATTTTCTATGTAATTCTAAGTTTACTTCTTTAAGAATATAAAATATTTTAGCCTCTTTTAAAAAGAACAGTTACTTAAAATAATTACAAAACTTATTGCACAAATCTCTGCCTTATCAACAAGAGGATACAATGTAAAATTTAACCTTTTTGTTGTAACTTACTATCATCATGTATTATACTGTGTAGCATTTATACCTTCTAGGTTATTGAGCTAGGTCTTATTTGGCCCTATGCTAAAGGTAAATGGCCATTTTTGCAATCTTGGGGGTTCCCCCCCACATATAACCATATGATGTTATATGTGTGTGAAAAAGGTCTTATAACTATAAAGGTCACACATGCAGTAACTTTCCTTTAGATCCACATTTATTTAATACCATTAATTCTGTTTTATTCTTTCAGTTTCAGGAGGCATGTATTATCTTTAAACCTAAATGGGTGCAATTCATTAATGAAAAAATTACAGCATCTTTTTGCCTTTTTGGCTCATACACAGGTAAGTATGAATTTGCCTGTGTTGATTATAACACTAAACACATTGTGCCAGGTCTGATGATGTTCATGTTGTAAAACAAGATATCACATGAAAATAAGGCATCAGCATAGTTTTAAATGACCTTTTTTACATGTTTCATGCAGATACCTAATGGGGGTAATATCTTGCTTTCTCATACAGTAGAGTTTTTTGCCAACTACTTTTGAGTATGGTGAATTGTGACATTTAAAATCCATTATTTCTGCACACTAAATAAATAAAAATACAAATTATTTTCCACTGAGTTTCAGTTTTGCCAGCATTATGCAGACATGTTAACAGAAAGGACTAAAACAGTGAAGGAAGAAGAATCTTGATTTCAAAGTAAAGGAGAGTCAGTAATTTAATGATACTTGCTATTGGGGGGCTTTTTTTTACACTACATTTTAAAATATATGCCCTAATTGGTGAAAATGGGCCTCCAACATTCACTTCTCTCTCTTTTGGCCCAGTGCATTCCCAGGAATTCAAGTGGCAGTTTTTGGAATTTCCTCTCTTCCCCCTAGTAAGGACTGTTTTGTTATTTAACTCTTAATTATCCATAATTTTGATAGCTAGTGATTCCTAATAGCTCTTCTTTCTTGTTGGTAAGAATCTGGTAACAAAAAGCAATCCCTCTCTTGTTGGTTTCACTTACTGCCTGCAAGATCAAAGTGTGAAGATAAGCCAAGGATTTACTTTGCTTCTGTTGGAGAATATTCCAACAATGTTCACATAATCGCATTGTCACAGTTCTGTGATATGTTTGATGTATTTCCCAAGCTCATCTATTTCTGCTTTTAGTAAAATTTCTCTCTACTATGTTTCACCTCTGGTTCCTTAATTTCCTCATGTGAGTGAGGATGTACTATGCTACTTAACCACTAAGTGGCGCAGTGGATAGAGCACTGGCCTTGGAGTTAAAAGACTTGAGTTCAAATGTGACCTCAGAGACATAGTAGGTACACAGCCAGTCCCTTCACCTCTGTCTGCATCAGTTTGCTCAATTAGCACCGACCTCCCAGAGTTATCCTACCAACAAGAAAACTGATTTCTCTACTGGAAGTGTTCAGAGCCTTAGGAAAAAGTGACTATATCTTAGAATTAGTGTTGAAGAGGGAAAGAAAGGGCTAGTTACAGTTCGAATACACAACATAGATTTAGGGAAGTCAGTTTTCAGAGGCTTCATAGGTAGGAGCCTATGGACTACAATTCTCTAGGGCTAATCAGCCCAGAAGAAGATGGATAATTTTCAGGAATGATTCTGAAAACTAAGAATTCCAGTGAGGTTGTCAGTCAGTAATGTAGAGTGGCAACCGAAATAACCCAGATGATATATAAGTGCCATATGAGAAGCGACATATGTAGAACAAGAAAAGTATACATCCCTTTGTACTCTTATTTTGTTTGACCACATCTAGAGTATTATGTTCAATCTGCATTTTAGGAAGGAAATTCATTAAGTGAAAAGCATTTTAGGAAGGAAATTCATTAAGTGAAAAGCATCCAGAGGATAATAACCGGGATGGCAAAACACCTCAAAATAATGCCATGAGAGGACTGGTCAAAACAACTTGGGATATTTTAACCTATAGAAGACACAGGGAAAATGATAGCTAACTTAGAGCGGATTTTTGTTCGGTTTTAGAGTAGATGGCCTCTGAAATTACTCCAGCGCCAAAATTTTACAATAATTCATAAATTCAGAGGATGATGACTTGGCCAAAAGTGATATTGTTCACTATGGATAAATTGTTTACTTCTGTTCTAATCTCCTTCTTGTCAACAGAGGGAAGCATATGCCCCACGGATTTTTTTTGAGGCATCCAGGCCTCCCTGGTTTACTCCTAGATCACAACAGGATTGTTCTGAATACCTCAGGTTTCTGCTAGACAGGTAAAGTATTTCTAAACTTTACAAATATGGGATAGGTTTTTATATTGATGTTTTTAAGTATTTCAAATGGGATTTTATTTTGATATTGTTTTAAGTATCTAATAGTATCTGTAATAAGATATTTGTTAACTGTAATAAGGAGGAAAATTGGTTTTAAACTCTGCTGCATTCAATCCGATCTTTCAATATTATTTTTTTAAATACAATTTAGTTCTTCCTGGATCATCTTGTTTTTATTCCTTCTGATAACTGATTGAGTATATTTTACTGTCACTTTTCTACTTTAAAAAATTTTTTTAGTCTTGCTCTCCTTTTCTTGTGCTGTAGCCTAAAATCCCTTTTATTAAAGATACTGTGTTTAACTAACAAATTCTTGTATCTTGATCCTGGTGAGAAATTCTAGAAGACTTAGTAAAGTAGGTGGATTCTGGATATAGTTCATCTTTTCTTTCCCTTCTCTTCTCTTAGTTTTTTCTTGCTCTGAGACCCTGTAAGCCTCCAAAATTCTGAGCCTGGGCACATGCAAGCAACTGCTTGCCATGTAAAACACTGAAATAGGTCTGGTTTCACCTCATTTTCAGTTCTTTTTTTTGCCTGGCCTTTCTTTCCTCTGTTTAAAGCAGTGCAATGGCTACAGTGTGGTTATCATCTCCAGCAAACTTTTATTGAGCTGAGGCATTGAAATATTAGTTCAAAAAGAAGATATACAGAGTATTATAGACTGTTGACATACTTAGAAAACTAGTCCAAAAATAGATTTATTCTTTTGTACCCTTAACTATCAGATTTGCCTCCCAGTTTAACTACTAAATGCTGTGTAGAACTAATCACGTCTTTTCAAGCCTTGTCCCCACCCCAAAAAAAACTCTTTGATTATAGGGACATTTTAAAGATGAAGGCATTAGTTGGTAATAAAGTATTTCAATTTCATAGCAAAGTGACATGAAAACAAGGACGTTACTTTGGGGAGTATCACTTTTTGGTTGGTATAGGTCAATTGGTTTTCTTGCAAAACCAAAAATGGTATAAACAACAGACTTCAATGTGTAACAATGTAAAAATGAGAAGGTAATATTTCTTAAATTCGAGGGAAGATGAATGACCTTCTAAATTACTGATTTTTCTGAAAACTTGGTGCCTTGTAATTCTAAAGCTGGTTAAGAAAAGGTAAATGTGGTCGTTTGCTTTGTAGACTCCATGAAGAAGAGAGAACGTTGAAAGCCCTGTCTTCACTGAAGCCTTCTGAAAGTGTGGGATCCAGTGAAGCCTCATTACAGGAAGTAGCCAACAAGGCAGCACCATTTACAGAGATCCCTTACACAAATGATAGTGAGAAAACCTTAATAGAAAAAATGTTCGGGGGAAAACTACAGACTAATATACACTGTTTGAACTGCAGGAGTACCTCACAGAAAGAGGAAGCCTTTACAGATCTTTCACTTGCATTTTGTCCTTCCTCTTCTATGGAAAACCTATCTTTCCAAGGTCCATCATGTTCTCCTGTGGTACAGGCTAGCATGGTAACAACTGGCTCTCCTGAAGAGTCAGCACTTTGTCATCCTGTCTCCACTGGCTTTGGCTCGGAGACAGTCATGGATGAAGCAGCTTTAGACAATCTTCCTTCTGAGCTTCACTGTACAGAAAACACTTTGGTCTCTAATGAACCATGCAAGATTCAGATTAACAGAGGAGTATCTCAGAAACCAGGAGGTGAAAGCACACCTTCAGTTACTGACTTGCTAAATTATTTTCTGGCACCAGAGATCCTTAATGGCGATAACCGCTATTATTGTGAAAACTGTGCCTCTCTACAGAATGCAGAGAAAACTATGCAAATCATGGAGGAACCTGAATACCTTATTCTCACTCTCCTGAGATTTTCCTATGATCAGAAGTGTCACATACGACGCAAAATCCTAGACAATGTGTCACTGCCATTGGTTTTGGAGTTACCAGTCAAAAGAACTAACTCCTCCCTAACTTCATTATCAGAAAGTTGGTCAGTAGATATTGATTTCACAGATACTGGTGAGAACCTGGCTAAAAAGCTCAAGTCCTCAGGGACTGATGAAGCATGCTGCCCTAAACTGGTGCCCTATCTATTAAGCTCTGTTGTTGTCCACTCAGGCATCTCCTCTGAAAGTGGACATTACTATTCATATGCCAGAAATATCACAGGTTCTGATTCTTCCTTTCAGCTGTGCCATCAGTCTGAAACTCTGGCTCTAGCTTCCCCTCAGGGTCATTTGTTGGGGGGAGAAATTCCTACTGCAGTTATTGAGCAGGATCTGGAAAATAATGAAATGTCAAAGGAGTGGTTTTTATTTAATGATAGCAGAGTGACGTTTACCTCATTTCAGTCAGTCCAGAAAATTACCAGTAGGTTTCCAAAGGATACTGCTTATGTTCTATTGTACAAAAAACAGAATAGTACTAGTGGTTTCAGTGCTAATAATACAACTAATGGACTCTGGGTGAATGGAGACCCGCCTCTGCAAAAGGAACTTATGGATGCTATAACAAAGGATAATAAACTGTACTTGCAGGTAAGTTGGAAATATATCTAGTTAGTGACTTACATAGTTTTTCCTATTTGTAACATTCCCCTTCAGTGATTGTCGTGTGTGGTCAGAATTTTTCATAAAATTGCAGTCTTCTAAAGTCTTTGTAAACTGTTACATGCCATATAAATATCAGTTAGCAGTTGCAATATGTGAACTTTGTTAATGCAGTTCATAGTTTATAGTTACTTATGTTATTTCAATCATTTGAAAGTTGTCTCACACAACTAAGGTTAATTAATTTGTTAAATCGGCCTTCAAAAGGAAGGAAAAGTGCCTTGCTCATTGGGAAAGTTATAAGGCTTTTCTTGAAATCCTTGTTTGGAAAATCTCAACAGCAGCTCTTCACAAAACATGTATCATATGTGTTTGAAATGGTTCATTCAGAAAGGTGACTTTCTGGCTTTACAGAATTGGCATGATTTGGAGCTTTGTTTCTGACAATCATATAAACTTTTGAAGAGACAGATGTAGAAGATGGAGAGAAAGAGGACTACAGGTGCTAGTTTTTAAGAAGGGAAGAAATCCCAGGAATGTTTGGCATCAGATTTACACTTTGGCAAAATAATAGGTAGAGTATTGAGGAAAATGTACATCTCTAACATGGGGATTTAAGAGTGTCCTACTAGGCAAAACTTGATGGTTATCATAATGGGTAAAAGCAAATGCTTTCAGAACCCTCTATTGGGATTTAAATGAGCTATGTGACTGAGATTTTACTTTTGCAAAATTGGCTGACATTCATTGGCATAAAAGTACAGTATAATGATATGGCAGCCAAAGTAGAAATTAACTTTCAATCTAAATTTTTTCTAAAGGAAACAAATAATACAATAATTAAAAGTATAAATTACATTATAGTGGCTCTAATTGCCACTTAGAATACAAGTTGGTCAGAATGCAAGTAGATCAAAAGAAAAGTCCAAGTTAATGCTTAGACATACATCTGGAATAAAGTTTCTTAAGCCACATGTTCCTGTTGAATGGAAGAAAACTTTTAAAAATACCCCTAAAAGAGACCTGAAAAAGATTTGTAATATAACACTGTAATAAAATGCAGAATTGAACCCCAGTACATGAATAGATAATTTTCCAAAAGGGGGTCTCTAAATTGATTTTGTTAATTTCAGAAGGCATTTTCCCAAAGAAAAAAAAATTAACAGAAATGGTGGTTACAGGCCCCAGGCTAATGCACAGCAGCCAAAATCAGCTTTGAAGTAATTGACCCTGTATTAATACTAGAGAGCTTAGGCACAGTGTCAAACAATCAAACCTTTGTGCCTACGTGTGCTAGGTACTAGAGATATAGATAAAATAGTTCCTGCCCTTACACAACTTACATTCTTACAGGCCAGAAAATAGCTTGTACAGTAAAACATTTTTAAAGAATTCCAACTTAGGGATAACTTCCTCTTCTACCAGTTCAAAGCTACTAGTAACGATTTGTAAGGTATAGGTAAGAAAGTAAAAACAGATAGGAGTATTAAGTGTAGCAGGGGTGGGGAACCAGGTGCCTCCAGGCCACATGTCGCTCTCTAGGTCTTCAAGTGCAGCCCTTTGATTGAATCCAGACTTCACAGAACATATCCCAAATTTTCTCTATTTTCCTTGGCCCACCTCTTTATTGAGTCTTTCTGAATGTCTGCAAGCACGTCCAAGTCACCCCCATTCTTTCAGTAGAACTTAGTATTGCCTTGAGCTTTCTTCTAGTTCTGAATATAGTTATATTCAGTTGAATTCCTAGAACAAGTTTATTTTCTACACACATTGCTTTTATTTCCTCTTCTATCACTTCTTAGCCCTTGTCATTCAACTGAAACTTCTACCCAATTAACAGACATCTCTTGATCACCAGATATAATGGGCATTTCTTTTTTCTTTTTTCATTTCTTCTGCCATCTTTGTTGTATTCAACACTCTTGACTAACCTCATTCTCTCTCCTTGGTTTTCATGACAGTACTGCTGTGGTTCTTCTTTCTTGGCTCTTTACTTATGTTCCACTCCTTAGCTGTGCCCCAAGGCTCTGTTTTGTCCATCTTCTCTATATTCTCTGTTAGTGTTCTCATCAGCTCTCATGGATTTAATGTATCGTCTCTAGGCACCCAGCTCCCAGATCTACATATCTAGCCGTAGTTTTTTTCCCTGTACTCTAGCATCATATCTCCAACTGCCCACATAAGACATTTAAAATGTATGTCCTGAAAAACATTTCAAATTTAACACATATCAAACAGGTCGTTATTTTCCTCCTTAAACTCATTCTTCTAAACTGATCTGTGTCTTTGGAGAGCACCACGATCCTACCGGTCTCTGAGGATTACAAATTTGGCATCTCACTTTGACTCCTCACTTCTTCTTCCCCTCCCCCCCCCCATGTAAGCAGTTGACAAATCCTAGGTCAGGCCCTCAGCACCTCTCTGTTATGTGGTGGTGTATGTGGCAAATCTTATTTTACAAATACTATACTTAACATGCTTAGTATGCTGAGTTAGTAAAATTTACAAATTTTCCTCTATCTACGGTAATATAATGTCCAAAATGTGGCTTACCTAGCAAAATTCGAGGCACAGGAGGCACATTAATATGCCTTAGAACCATTGGTTTAGCCTTGCTGTTGCTTGTGTCATGTATGTCATATCCCTCCTCACCTTTGCCTCATACAATTATCAGAAAGCTTTTCCATATTCTCCTAACTACTAGTGTTGAAGGATCCTTCAACCCTGAGCTGCCATATATTTTGTCTCCCCCAAAATAAGATCCTTCAGAGCAGGGACTGTTTGATGTTTGATTTACTTGGAATCCCCAAGATTTGTCACTGTGCCTGGCTAAAGAATAGATTTTTAATGTCTGTTGGTTGATTTTTCCCGTAAGAAATATTTAAACCTTTGAGCCTCACACCAGTAAAAAATTGTGGGATTTTGGATATACACGACCTTTTTCACATTTCAGAGAAATTCTAGGTTCTGATTGTCTCCAGGTGTGCAAAGAATAACAAACTGGTTCTCAGGAAGTTGGAAGTACTACTAAAATAGCAATACTGAGAATCCTAGGAAGTATGAGTGTTTATCTTTTTCCTTCTTGAACTTCATCCTGGATCAGCCCTGCAGATGAGGTGAGAAGTAGGATTGAAGATGGTCCAAGGTACCAGCCAGCCAGTATTGGGAATGGAAATCCCAGGTTAGTGGCAGAAGAATTCTGACTGTCCCACTGGGCTTATTCCCAGGTCGATCTTACTTAGTCTGGTGTCATGACAACCAAATCCCTGGTTTAATAGTTTGTATGATCAGAAGACAGCATCCATAATGTTTTGTTTTTAATATGTTAAGTGAAGATGTAGTAATACAAATACAGTGGATTGGTCTGGGAGAAAATTATATAGATATATAGTACAAAACCAGACTAAATAGATCACCTACTGGTCTACACGCATGCTCACACATACACACACCGTTCCCAATGAATTTCTAAAGGGGATGGCCTGGCTAGTAAGGAAATAGCCAAAACTAAAGAGATTAATTAACGTTAACTAAATCAAACTAAACTAATAATTATTAACTATATATGACTAAAGTAAAATTATAAATATCAGGAAAATTTCATTCTTCTAATGACTGTTTTGTTACATTATTCTCTGAAAAATAGTGATGAGTACTTATCAGAACTGAGTTTTTAGGGACATGTGACTTTTGCCACAAATTGGATAGTTTAAAAATAAGAAAAAGATTTCTGATTCTTAATATTTGGCATTGAGCTTCTTTTTTTTTTCTAGTGGGCAAGACTTAATTATTTTCTTTTGCCATCCTGAAAGCATATTTGAAAAAAAGAAATGGTTAACAAAATTTAATTCTTAGAAAAGTAACATTTGTATTAACATGTATTGGTAATTTTGACATAAAAGTTTGCTTCCTTCCAAAACAAACTTAATTCCACGTCTTTAATCCAAGGAGCTTCCAAAAGCTATCATCTTTCAGTGACAAAAATGTTTTTTGGTTTTTGGCTACTGTCATTATTGAGTAAATTTTGCAGTTTTCTGTATATGAGTGTCATTTTTCATTCAAAGTACAACAGTTTGATTTAATCTTATGTCATAAAATTTGTGTGGAGATAATTTAGCAAAAATTTAACAGATACTTAGCAAGTACATATTGTGTCTTGTTGTGTGTATTGAGAGGCAACAGGATATGCAAAGACTTTAGGAAGGAACTAAGGAAATTAAGGAACAGAGGAAAACCTCTATTCAGATTCTGTTTCTGACATTACCCTTATGACTTTAGGCAAACCACTGAACCTATTTGGCCATATCAGTAAAAAAGGACTTAGCCTTGCTAGCCTATAATATCCTAATAGATGATCTCATTAGGAGATGCTGGAGTTAGAAAAAATAGTCCTGCATTCAGAGATCTTCTATGTTCCACTGAAGGCAAGAAAAAATTCTTATTCACTTTGCTAGTTTTCCTCTTGAAATAAGAAATCTTAAGCATACAGTAAAAATTTACCTTAA
The DNA here is from genome assembly GCA_028646515.1 of Pseudochirops corinnae. Classification (NCBI taxonomy): domain Eukaryota; kingdom Metazoa; phylum Chordata; class Mammalia; order Diprotodontia; family Pseudocheiridae; genus Pseudochirops; species Pseudochirops corinnae. Next base: position 73,015,782 of record CM053592.1, on the reverse strand, counting down.
TATTATTAAGGAAAATCAGATTTACAGATGGAATGGGCTATAAATTGTAATTCCTGACCCCTCATTACAAAAATAAATAGGCTTAACAAAGATAGTGAGTAGTAGTGGTGGGATTTCAACCTGAGTCCTCTTGACTCCAAAGCCAACATCCTTCTCACTGTACCTGATCCATAGTACTATTCAAGAGTGACCTAGCTTTAAAAAAAACCAACTTTCCAATAATTCACACTTTTTATATTGTTTTAAGGTTTACAAAACAGTTTCCTCACTTTAGAAACTGCAGTGGGTAGGTCTTGCAAGTATTATTCCTATTTTAAAGATGAAGAAACTGAGACCCAGAACAATTAGATTACTTGCTGCCACATAATTAGGCAGTATCCAGGGCAGATTTGAACTCACATCTTTTTATTCCAAGTCTCTAGCCATTATTAGAAATCCAGCATATCAAACTAGCTGTTAAAATCTCATTATCAATCAAAATCTTCAATTACTAGTTAAATTGTTCCACGATGTCACCAAGACAAGTATATTCTGTTATTATATTCTTCCGGGGCCGCAGATGGAACACTTGTGATTGAACAAGAAGGGAAATGACTAACTTTACTGCTTTTTCTACCTGGTGATCTTCTGTTTGTTTCATCAGAGGGAGGACCTCCAGAGCACTGTGCCTGTATAGTGTAGGGGAACTGAACTCAGATTATATCCCTCTAGAGCTGTGAGAATGGTTTAGTGGAATTCAAATTGCCACACTGTATTAGCCATAACTAGCAAAGATTCCTAGGTTAAGATGGGTGAAAAGAGTGTGTGCCCTCAACAGATTGCAAGTGCAATAGTCTTGTTAAGAAATCTTGAACTTATTCTCCTCCCTCACCCCCAAAATTATTTTTAATTGCACATAGTATTTAGGTTAGAATTCTATACTTGAGGGAATTTGTGGATTAAATACAATTTCAAGGGTTAACCTACACATTATTTAAAGGAAAAGTGTTTTTCCTACTTTCAAAACATTTGGAACATACCCCATTTTGAAGTTGGGAATTACCTATATCTGGTTATGTAGCGAGCCCAAGCTTGTGCATTTTTTAAAAATCTAGGTCTAATCATATTTGTAATTTAAGGGTTTTCTATTGTCATCAGCCTTGTGTATTAAAGAAAGTAATAATAGTAGCTTACACATTTAATATAGGGCTTACTGTGTGCTAGGTATCATACAATTTTTATCTCATTTGATCCTTGCAGTAACCTTGGGGAGGTAGGGGTTGTTACCTCCATTTTAAATGAGGCAAACAGTTAAGTGACTTGCCCAAAGTCAACTCAGACAGCTGTCTGAGGCAAAATTTGAAGTCTAGGCTTCCTGACACTATTAGCTGCCACATCACCTAGATGTTTCTAGAAAACTAGCAAAGCAATTAGAATAAGATCTAAATTGCTTGCTTTATCAAACCACACCACTTCGATCTTTCAGTTTTATGCCAAGCAACCATTTTATTTCTCTCAAAAAATTAAGCATGTTTTAATAATTGCCAAGCAACTGGCAAATGTGATGAAACTTGTTTTCAGCTGTTATATTTAGTATTGTTATTTTTAATGTTGATAGTTTGGAGATTTTATTTTTATAAAATAGTTCCATCCCTTAGTATCTTTAGATTTTTATTTAATACAGTACTAGTTTTGTGCCTGTTTATTCATTATAGTAACTTTTTACTCAGTAATAGATTCCTTTATATATAGAATATCTTTGGCTTTAACATAGCATTAAAGCTAGAAGTCATTTTTTGCCAAAAAACAAGAGACTTGGAATAAGCATTTTAAGGTTACTTATATGTGTACTACACATTTTATTAAAATAAATATCTTTATTATTTAGTTTTTTATAGTATTAAAATTTTTAAATATACAAACTCAATTTATTAGTGATAGGTTCTGATATTATCAACTTCTGTGTAGCAACAGAAAGAGAAATAGGTAAGCTGAGTGATAATATGAGGCCGTCATTGCCTAGGCAAATGTTTTTCAAGAGAATGGTTCTTTTTCCAGTCTTTTTATACCCATAGCCTAATATGGAGGTGGGGAACCTGCGGTCTCAAGGGCACATGTAGCCTTATAGGTCCTTGGGTGGGGCCTTTTTACTGAGTCCAAGTTTTACAGAACAAATCCTTTTACTAAGGGGATTTGTTCTGTGAGTTTTATGTTTGGTCAAAGGACCACACCCAAGGACATAGAAGACCACATGTCACCTCGAGGCTGCAGGTTCCCCATCCCTGGCCTAATACATATGAAATTCTATCAGATTTTAAATTCTAGGTACCTCAGTAAAAGTTGCAGAGTTCTTTCCATTTGTCTTTTTTAGAGATGATGGGGGCCAAGAGTGGGGGGCCAAACATCCAGAGGAGAAAGAGTACAGGGAAACGACCACTACAGGATCTAACTATCCTGCAGTGGAGATCCAAGAGAAATAGGTTAGGAATCATAGATGGCATTTATAGAGCACTTTTCCAAGCACAGAGTACTTATGAGTAAACTGAGGTTCAGTACTTGCCAGTGGTCAGTCTTTCCTGCGTCTTTGATGAGTTTGATTTTAATCATTTGTCTTAACTTAGAGCAAGAAATCTAAACTTGGCTCCCACAGCAACAGTAACTCTTCTGTGTGCATAGTATATTATTAATCATGGGATTAACAAATACCCTGACACATTTACAATGTAAATTAGTTGCTATGGGAACTGTGACTTTTGACTGTTAAAAATGTACCCCAAAGTTACAGTTTTCCCTTGTAGAGAAAAACCAAATGAAAAGGGCAGTTTTTTCTTCTTTCATTTGCTTATTTGGAAATCCTTCCCAAAGACTAAGAATGTGTCATAGCTAAACCTCTGTCAACCCAGTATATGTACAGTCAGATGACAACCAAAAAAAAGAATGCCATTTTCATTCTGCTACTTACCAAGAAAGCCTCATGAACTAAGATACAGATTTTATGATCCCAAAAGCAATGGGTCAATTAACTTAATTGCTTATTCTGTATCCTTCATTAACCCTTAGGAGAAGACATGGCTTAACTTTCTCAGAGTTGCTTGAAATTCAGACCAAATTCTCTAACTATCTTGAGAGCTGTGTATAAAACGTCTTGTAGTCACCACAGTAAGTTTACCCAATCTAACTCACTGGGAACATTTATCAGATTAGTACCACATCACATCTTCTATTTGAGGGGTCAGTTTAAAGAAAGCAATTATATAGCATAACAGCAGGATTTTACATCTCCAGCCTATTCCAGAGACTGGCTGTGTAACTATGGGCAAGACTTAACCTCTCTGAAACCTCAATTTCTTCATCTGTAAATGAGAAAAATGTAACATACTTCACAGGGTTGTTGTGAGGTAACATGTGAGATAGTATATTTAAAGCATTTTACAAACCTTTGAAGTATGTATAAATGCCAACTGTTAAGTAACAGGGTTAGAACATTGAAAATTATACATTTTTTTCCCATCTCCTTAATACATGTAGCTTTTCTTTTATACCTGTTTAACTTATTTTTCAAATGAAAGTATCAGAATTTTACTTAGTTGAATTTGGTATTAATATTGAATACTTCTGAAAAAGTTTGCTATTTCACTGGAGGAGTTGTGGTCAGCATTTAAAAAGAGTAGTCTAGTTCTTTGCTCCAGCAAGTCTTGGAGAAAGCAAGCTACTCAGTAAAATGACAAGAGGCTTGTCCAGAAATGCTCAAATTCATAGATGGTGTTAAATGTCTCCTTTAGCCTGTCAGAGAATGATGGCTAGTCTACTACTGCATTAAAACTTAATAGTGCCAAAAATACTGCATTATGCTTTATCATACCACTAGCAGTTTTTTGTTCTGACAGCTCCACATCAATCACTGAGTACAACTAAAGCTAAGCTACTCCTAAGAGGATCGTCAAAACACTGGATTTTTTTTTTTATTTTGCATAATGGAAAATTGAGTCTTACATCACTTTGGACCAAGGGGATTAAACTGAGATGTTAAGCCTGGTTAAGAATAAAAAATAGATCTATTCTTGAAAAGTTACTGGCCAAACTTAGCAGATCACCAGAGTTGACTGATTGATGAACCTAAAATCTAGCCACTACAGTAGTAGCTAATATAGTCATCAGAACAGAGTGACCTGGTGTTGACATTCTTTTTAAAAGTCAAGCTGATTCTTTATCAGTAGCCATCACATCCAAATCTAAGCTTTCGTCACATAGAAAGTGATGGATTTCATTTTACACTCCTCAGTCAGTCATAGCAACTCTTTTATTTCTTTTGCTCTACTGTGCTACCAAGATTGCTGTAGCAATGATAGGTGGGAAGCAGATAAAAATGATTTCTTTGTCAATCTGGCTGAGCAGTATTTATTTATTGGTCAGTGGTATCACTTCTCTCTGCCTTGAGATTTTGTAGGTAGAAAATACTTCAGCAATCACCTGGACTGCAGCTAGTCATTGTCTTTTGACTCTTAAGTTATCATTGGAATTTTAATTGGAACAAATACTTCACTTACTGATTTTAACTATAATTCATCGTTTGTTTTTCAATATATAGATATTGAATATAGATATATATTCAATATATATATATTGATATATCAATATATATATAGATATAGATATTGAATATAGATATATATTGAATTTAGTCTACTATATTTCAGATACTGTGAGGGCACAGGAGTTATTGTGCTGTAAACAACTTTACATTTCTTAGAAAATTTATTCAAACCAAAAGATATTGGACTGTTTAATAAAACTTCTATTCCTAGTGCAGGAAAAACATGGTTTGTATCCAGTGAATTACTTGTCTTTGGAACCTATTAAAATTCTTTGTCAGTAAAATAAGGGGTTTAGAATAGCTGGTCTTGTACATCCTATGATTCTCTTTATTGATAAAAATATGAAGAATCAGATAGTAAGCTATAGGTTGATAATATGACTGAAATTAGGGTGCTCTTAAAAATGGCATGGTATGGACTTGGTTGTAGTTCATGATACCTTGAACTCTGGATTTAAAAATGAACAAACAGCAGTTTCTGTTGGACTTAACTGGCTTGGGTCATCTTACGGGTCTGGATTTTAGTTTGCTTCATCTACAATAGCAGTCCTCAACCGGTGGGTCGCTAACCCTGGGGGGGGGGGGGGGGGTTCAAATGACCCTGTCACAGGGGTCACCTAAGACACTGGGCTTCTCTGTCTCCAGGTGGGTCCGCCCACATGCAGACACTCCCACATACGAATATTAAAGGGTCTTGGCATTAGGAAGGTTGAGAACCACTGATCTACAAGATGAGAGTCGAGCTAGGTGTCTTTAAGGTCCTGTCCAACTCAAAGATTCTGTGACTCATACAATATCCAGCTGTATTAATATAATTGTATTAAATTATATAATAGATAAAATGTAGTATTAATATACAGTATTATAATTATATTGTTACTGTATTATATATTATATTAATGTAGTATTAAATAATTTACAAGTATTCATATCCAGCAAGTATGATTCTTGCCATTAAACTTAATCTACAAGATTTTAGTCTTTGCCATCTGGTTTCATCATTTGTATTAACAAAGACTGACTAGCTGATACCTTACAATGCCATTGTAGACTTGGGGAAATGTGGAAGAAATTTCGCTCTCTTAGTTTTTTCATTGCCTCAGTTCCCATAATTGGCAATTCCCAAAATACCTGCAGATCTGGAACAATGCTTTGTGCTTGCTAGCTAGTTTTTATGTGTGCACAAGTCTGTTACTATAATATACCCTGAGTATGCAAGGAGAGAAATCCTTTTCCCAAGTGTTGGTGTTTATTAAATAAGCTATAATGGTTTCTCTGGGGCAGCTTAACTTAACAGGCTCTTCTTTCTGATGTAGGATCATAGAATTTTTAGCTTTAGAAGGGCCCTTAAAGATCATCTAATTCAATCCCCTCATTTTACAGATGATGAAAACTGAGGTCAAGATGAAATGACTTTGTCCAGGGTTACAAAAATGTAAACAGCTGAGCTAGTATTTGAACCCAGATTCTCAGATTCAGGGCTCATTCCGCTCTACCATCAATTGATTGAACAAGGCATTTATTAAGCACTTACTATGGGTTAGGCCCTGGGAATACAAAGACCAAACTAAGAGTCCCTATCCTGAAGGATTTTATATTCTACTGGTGACAACATATACATAAATAAGAACATACAGGATAAAACCAAGGTAAGTGGAGAACAGAGAAGAAACATCTCTGGGGTTAGGGAGATCTTCATGTTAAAAGTATGAGGAAATGAGACTTTTTTTGGTAGATATTTTCTTTTTTTAAAATTTATTTACTTTTAGTTTACAACATCCAGTTCCACAAGTTTTTGAGTTACAAATTTTCTCCTCCCCGCTCCCTGCCATCACATTAAACATGAGTCAAGAATTATAACCAATGGAATGAACAATGAGGAGGAAACAAAACAAAACAAACAAAAAAAGAGAGCAAGTAGTTTGTTTCAATCCACATTCAGACTCTAATTCTTTCTCTGGAGGTGAATAGGAAATAAGATTCTAAAGGTGAAGGAAGGCATAGGGAACAGCTAATGCAAAGACACAGAGTTGGGAGAATGAGTATCTTGTTTTAGAAATGACAAAGAGGGGGCAGCTAGGTGGTGATGTAAATAGAGCAACCCGCCCTGGAGTCAGGAGGACCTGAGTTCAAATGTGACCTCATACACACACCAAAAAAAAAACTAGCCAGGTGACCTTGGGCAAATCACTTAACCCCAATTACCCTCCCTTCTCTCAAAAAAAAAAAAAAAGAAATGAAAAGAAGAGCAGTTTGGCTGAACCGTAAAGAAAAGGGGAGCAACATAAGGTTGGAATGAACCCCTGCCATTATCTCCTTCCTGATCTGCCAATTCTATGACTTCAGATGTTTAACAGTACCTTATTTTTCCAGCTAAAAAATCAAGACTATATAGAGATTTTAGAGTGTATTCAGGTATATAAAGTCCATTGTTCTTGAAGATAGAGTATTGAGATGTTCTATTAAAAGAGTAACTTTCTATATAACTTGCATTATATTTTTCAATTTGTTTTTATTTCAGGAACAAGAGCTGAATGCTCGAACACGTGCATTACAGGCCGCTTCTGCTTCCTGTTCCTTTCGGCCCAATGGATTTGATGACAATGACCCTCCAGGAAGCTGTGGACCAACAGGGGGAGGGGGAGGGGGAGGATTCAGTACAATTGGCAGGCTAGTTTTTTGATCCTAAAAAGGAAAAGTCCAATCCTGAATGCACTGATTATAAAACAGCATCCAATACTTCTTCTTATGACTGTTAAAATGTCAGATTGTATCAAACATATCTAGTTTTATTTTCTTTTTCGTTTGATCCCTGTACTAAGAACCTACCCAGTACTTGTTTTTATTTTCTTGACAAGACATTTATTTATTAACAAAGTGCATCATGGAAAAAAATCTACCTCTTAAAAGTCCATTTACTTTTATGGTTAGACTTGCTTGACCAAAAGAAAACATAAAACTTTCAAAGAAAATACGTATAAGGTCCCTAATTAAGCTGCATTAAATTTAGTAGAGGCAATTAAACTGTCCTGTTCCTATTCATACTGAGCAAAAGGACAATTTATTGTCCTTTTTAAAAGAAATCTGCATTGAACCAAGAAATGAGGAGGAGGGTGGGAAGAGGTTTGAAAGATATTTAAATGTATCATACATAGTTAGCCCATCATTAAATTTGTACATCCTTGAAAATATCAGAGGTGATGCAATCTATAATGAAGGCAATAACTTAACATTTGACCTGCTACAGTACCCTCCAGGTTAGTGCTCTTCAGAGACATTTTATTTACATTTCAAGTACAAATGTTTAAGGAAGAACATTTATAGATATTTGCTAAATTAATTTCAGAAAAAAGTGCATGGTCCTGTAGGAGCAAAATTTTTAACTAGAATTTGCTAACTTTGTAGTATTTCTAATTGTTTAAGGATTTTTAAATTCTATTTCAGGGAGTATATCTGCTTCGTGTTTTGAAGGAGGTGGGTTCTGTATGTGCCTTGCAGTACTGTAATTTAAAATGTGAGTCTTTGGCTGCAGAAAATTTAAAGAACATGAAACCTTAGAAATTAACTTTTTTGTGTGTTGATGGTATTAGAATTATAACTTTTTGAAAGATATTAGATTTTCCAGAAGTAAAATCTGGTGGTTCTAAAAAAAAGAAAAAAGAAAAAAAATGTTTGGTAGTTTATTTTAAACTCCTAAAAGAATTCAGAAGAAATTATTCTAGGAAAGCATAATTTTTTTGAATTGCATTAACCAAACGAAATCCTGAGCATTAAACATTGATCCTAAATTTTTGGAGCTGTAAATTTGTTTTATTTTTGGTTCAGATCTCATCTTTGTGTTACATGTTTGTATATCTCTGTAGTAGTCTTGAAAATGGCAGAATATGACTTATTGTCCTGTATCTTTACCAGAAAACTCAGATCAGTACTTGTACTTTCTTACTCCACACAGAATTTAAAATATTTATTTTTTAAAAGTAATCCTGCTATGTTCTCATGATTCGATTATTTCATCTACATATGCTTTGAAAACAGCTTAAGGGAAGAATGGAGTTGGGCAAGAAGACTTTTGTCTTTTTTTCCTGTGTTTTATGACAATACGTAGGAAGTCCGAGTTTCCAGAGAAAGGGAAGAAGCCCAAGAAAATCGTTTTGAGTTAAAGGCTGGAAATATTTTTGCAGAAGTAATTGGTGTTGAGAGACAGCATGACATAGTGGATAGAGATTGGCTTCTGAATCAAAAAGTATGGGTTCAGGTCCATCCTCTGACATATACTTGATCTTGTGACCCTAGCCAAGTCACATAACTTCTCAGGGCTCCCCAGACAGTACTTAAAACACAGCATCTGCTGTTGTGAATTGGAGAGAGTCCCTCACTGGGATTTTTTCCCTACAAAGAAGAAAGCAGGGATTTAACTCTGCATTTCTTTTAAGGGTGAATTAGTTGCCTGGAATTCTATTCATCTTTGCTGTAGGTTTGAACCTCTATAACTACAGCAAAATTATACATATGTTAATATTTGTGATTAGTGACAAGAAAATGAATTGTTAGTAGAGGCTTCCTCAGAAGTATTTCATGGCCCAGGTTTGATAGAAAAGCAGAACATTGGAACAGGAAAGACCATGAACTTTACTCTGGAGATTTCCTATCCATACTTTCCACATTGTCCACAGGTGATAAGAGGACCTTGTCCTCCTAATTAGTTGAGGGTTGTTATTGTATTGGTGTGTTGGTTGTTTGGTTGGTTGGTTTTTGGAGAGGGAAGGAAAGGTAGTTTAGTTGCAAGCTTTTTTTTGTTGTTGTTCTGTTGCTGCCAACTTTCAATCCTGCTTTTCCAAGTAATTTTTGACATAAAAATAAAATAATTTATATCAAGTGAGATAATGTATGTAAAGGGCATTGTAAACGTTAAAAGTATTATGTGTCAGCTATTATGTCAAAGGCTTGGAATGAAGATTAAGAAACATTTCTCCATCATAAATCCTGCTGGTGAAGAAACTGACTTTAAAGTTTACAAAAATTGCAGATGCATTAGTTTTGATTTCCAAAGTATAAATGAATGTGAGAATGGTACAAACTTTGACCATTTATTATTGAGACCATTCAGAATAGTAATCAACATCATCAGTTTCTACAAATCCTTGTCTAAAAAAGAACTGACTCCAGAATTATTTAGGAAAAATAGTTGATAAATGAGGAATTGGTTATCAGTAGATAAAGACATGTATTTTGGACAATGTACAGCTCCCTTCAGTGATTTCCATATGTTGTAAGCAAGGGAATATTGCCACAAAGAGTCATTTCTCCTCCTGACCATTGTACTTTCCTTCCCTTCTTCCATAGACTTCCTTCCTGATAGCCTCCTCATGTAGAGTTGACCAGATAAAGATAAGTCAACATTTCTCTTTAGTTCAGCCAAAAATACTCTTTTTCAATAGATGAGGCCGATTCTTCCTCATATGGAAATCCATTTGTTTTCAGTGCTTACCAAAAGATAGAAATTGAGACTGTCTTTTTCAGAAGCAGCTGACACAAAGGGTAAAAGCAAACTTTGTTTATTGTTTCTGAGAAGAAAGGAAATATTACTTGACACAAAGTGTAAGGGCTGAAGTCTCATCACTAAATTGTTGTTCATGTTGCTTGGAGGAGGACAGTACTGTGGCATGTTCCTCTCCAGGCCTTATCCCAGACACAACCTCAGCTTCTCTTCCCTTGAGCTTCCTGCCAAGTGTTAGAGGTACAACTTGGACCTGCACTTGAACCCTGGCTCCCTTCACCCACAAAGCTCAGGATCCCTATAGTACCAACTGTGGAGTTAATAGTTCTCCTAACTTTTAGACTTATAAAAGCTCACACCGGGGCAGATAGGTGGTACAGTGAACAGAGCACTGGCCCTGGACTCAGGAGGACCTGAGTTCAAATCCAGCCTCAGATACTTAACACTAGCCCTAGCCATGTGATCTTGGGCAAGTCACTTAACCCCAATTGCCCTGCCTTCCCCCCTCCAAAAAGCAGGGGAGAAAAAAGCTCACACCAGATAATTGTGGGTCCCAGTCACACCTAGGTTAAAGCAACTTAATAAGGTCTTGTGTTTTCTAGGCTCACAACTGGCACAAATTTAAGAACTAAATCTGTCTTGGTCATGAAATGGTTTTCATTTCCTCTTTCTTTCTGTATCTTTGTATTCCTGTCATTTTATTTTTCTAACTAGTAGTATATAATATCCATAAGCTAAAGTCATAGTGAATGTTTACTGTGAATAAGTTGAAATTCAGTCTGAAATGCATTTTGCAGGCTTTTACTTTAGACAATTAAAGATTCTATATTCCTCAGTAAAGGTGCTGCCTGTAGTCCAGTAAAGAAGTTCTTAACCCTGTTTTAAGTATCCATTACCTAACAGCCACTCTTTGGTATTTCTTTAAAAAAAAAAAGAAAAGAAAAACTCAGGTTTATTTACTGGAGTGGACAGTTATCTATGAATCTTGCAGCAAGCTATAATTTTAATTTTGTGTTCTTTCCCTTATTTCTCAATGTCTTATGCCTTTCTGTGACTTTGATTGCTAACTTTAAAGCACAATACAGAAAGATTTTTAAAATACAAGATGTTGTGAGGTGGGTAGTATTTCATATCAGTAAATAATGACATCTTTATACAGCCCTGGGAGGAAAATGGGTATTTGAAAAAAAGAATCTGCCACTACCTCAGAGTTGAAGTAGGTTACCTTTCCAATCAAGTTTATCTCGCTGGGTTGTTGTAAGGATCGGATAACATGTCAATCCCATTTGTAGACTACTGAGTTCTTTCAGTTGTATTCTAAGTAAAAGCAATTTATTCTGTCAAGTATTTATTGGCCTCTTATGTGCCAAGTACCAATGCTGGAGATACAAAGAGTGAAATTTCCTATGCTAAAACGTGCTTACATTCTAATGGAGGAAACAAGCACATGAAAAAGCATGTATATAAATATGTACACAGTAGTTTGGTTTGCAGAGGATCATGAAAGGCTTCATGCACTGGGGACAGTGCTAAGGCCTACAGCTTTAGAAGCTAACTGAGGAGTGTTTATTTAACTCTAGCAGGAACTGGAAGTCCTGTAAGGTTAATTGAAGTGGGTGGGGAACCCACAAGGTCAGATTTGCCCTTAAGGAAAATTACTTGGGCTACAGTGTGTTGGATGGATTGTAGTAGGAAAGAGTAGGAGACCAATTGGGAGGAGGATGTAGGATCTCTTAAGTGAGATGGCCTGAGCTATTCGAAGCTATAGTAGCTATGGGAATAAAAACTGCTAGATTGAGAACTGGATGGTCCTCCACCTTCCCCCCACAACAGCACCCCTGCAGTTGTACTTCCCACCCTGCCTGAGCCAGGTTTGAGTAAGACCCTGCAGGGACACTCAGAAGAGCAGCCAAAATTCAAAAAATTCTGAATCTCCTAGGAGGGCTAACTGTGCTCCCAAGGCAGGAGGAGCCTTTTCATTTTGAGTGATTCAGACTAGGCTTCTTGGGTAAATTTTAATCTGCATCACAAATGCAGCCCAGAGTTCCCAGAGTCATTGCATCTTTGAATGTTCAGTCCCTTATATCATATAACCATACTTTGTAGTTACTACCTCCCTACTGTTCACATCTGTCACTTTCCACTCAAAAAAATGATAGTTGTATGCTATTGGAAAAGATACTTAATTGTTCAATTGGCCTTGAGTCATTGAGAAAAGTCAAAAGACTTGGGAAGAGTTTAACCACTTAAAAAGCTAGTTTAAATTGCTCACATTGCCTTCATTAGGGGTTTGAGGTTTTTTGTTTGTTTGTTTTTTTGGTTTTTGTTTGGTTTTTGCTTTACTTTTTCAAAATGCTTTCCAGAGGAAAACCTCTTAACCATGAAAGATCAGCCACTAAGCTTCCAATCTATTTGGCATCCTTATGAGAATGACCTGACCTTATTCCAGCCACTTTGAGTTGTAATTTTAGAGCTAAAAGGTACCAGAGAAAGAGTCTCATTTAAAGAAACCTGGTGCCTAGACATTAGAATTCACCAAATAGCTTATAGTGATCTTTTGCCCCTGTGGTAGATTTTTTTTTTTTTTTTAAAAAGAGCTTAGAAGAGCCAGTCAGTTCTGAAAGCAATATAAAAATTATGGGGGTGGGAAGTTCAGCACAGTGAAAGCGGTGTAACGTATGAGTGGACTCAGGAATAGCGTGTTGGATAAAAATGACAGAACACCCTCACCCTTGTGCCCATACACTATCCAACTATTGGACAACTACTTGACCTAAAAGGCTAATGAGGTTTAAATGAACAATTATAGGTTATAAAAGTATGGTTCCTAAGTAATGGTTCCCTTCAGATTTGGAAAGCAGGGGAAAGGATGGGATTTAATTATTTCTTTTGAGGATTGGTTTACATGTGCACAAACACACAATCTACCTTCCCTGCAAAAGGAAACACATCACCAAAACTGCCTACTCATCACAGAGTATGTATGTCTTCCTTCATTTGCAGTTTCTTCCAGATGGGATCCATCACAGCACCCTCAGTTGAAGTCTGCTTATGATCAGGAGTTACTGGAGGTTCCCTTAGAGCCTAGACATTTATAATTATAAACCTGTTTATAGTCAAGGCAGCACAAGTTATGAGAGCTGCCGAAGGTCAGGTCTGCTCCCTTTCAAATGGTACATAAATAGGGTATAATCCTAAAAAGTCCACCTTCCATTCTTTGTGGGGGTTGCTTATCAAGTATCTTGCTATTTCCTGATACCAGGGAGCAGTTTAGTATTCAGATGTGACTCAGAAGCACTTTTTTCCTTCCTCCACTCTTTCCTTCTTTTCCTACTGCACAATCCCTGATAATCGGCCCCCTGGGGCAGGAGGGTAGGGGGAGGAAGCAGGAGTAGGAATTGATTACCGCACCCGTATGAGCAAGTGTTAAAAATCAAAGTGTGGAACCAAGATAAAGATGGTATCATTGAAAACTAGTCTTCCACTGACTGCTACTAGGTGGCAGGAAGTGACCCCCTCTCCCCCACCTTGTCTTCCAACAAGGAAAGAATAAGAAAAAAGATGATAGAATACTTATTAATGCTTTCTTTTAATCTCTATAGAAGGGGAATGAGAAATTTCAGCTAGGTTTTCATTCTCAAAATGAGTTTTTTTCCAACTAGACACAAATTCCCCAGTAAAGCAAGCCCCCTCACTCAGCTTAAAGCTTTTCTAAATACAGAGCTACACCAGAGGCCCAAGGGATTTGTAAAGAAAAGCTTAGTCCAACCATTAGCAAAATAAAGGCAGATGTCTAGTCCTGCCTGCCCTCTGAATTTGTCTTTTTCCTCTGGAGAGGGAAAAACACATTGTCAGAAATTCTGTCCCTCCCTTTATGAGATTAAGTGAATCAAGAACGTCCCTTAAAAGAACTTGGGGACAATAATAAATGACCAAACACTGCCTCTTAAAAGGTTGCTTGCTAGCAGCCTTGGGAGGAATCCCCTTCTGCCTGGGGTACACCAACAACCTCCTGCCCCTCAGCCAACCTTGAGGTCCTCATCTACTAACACTACTGCAGTAGCCAGAAGGGGGGATTCATGGGCTTTGGTCACAAAGTGAGGAGTCCTTTCTCTTGGACAGAGGCATTTGAGGCCTCCCTCTGTCCTTGAAACTAGTCTGTAATGAACTCTATTATCTCATTGTCATTTATGCAGTCACAAGGCAAGCCTTGGATAGGGAAGTGAATTAGCTTTTATAATGCCTACTATGTACCCTGCTCTGTATTGCCTGATAGCCCCATTTTACAGAGGCATCTGAGGCAGTCAAAGTTTGAATGTCTTGCTCTGGGTCATACAGTTAAGCATTTGAAGCCAAATTTCAACTCATGTTTTCCTCACTCCAGGTCCACCTCTTTATCCACTGTGCCCCTTCCTGCCTCCCTTGGATAGCCTGCAGGTCATCAGGACCTAGGGCGTTAGGGCCTTGAGGCCAACTTCTAGGGTCTTTTGAGTTTCAAGTTATTACAGCAGTTTTTCAGAGAACATAATAAAAGGCCTGTCTCACATCTCTGTCAGTATACATCCCTTCAAAGAAACCTAAGCTAGGATGGGGGACGGGGAGGGCATAAAAGGGAAATGAGTGGTGAAAGAAGACAGCACCTTGTAGAAGAGCCATCACCCAGTCATATCCCACTCCCTGCCAGGAGCTTTGGCTGGGATGCAATGTTTTTTTGGCAGAAGCAAACGAGCCAGTCAAAGCTGAAGTCCTTTAATTTGGCTTGTTAAGACAACTGAGAATAAATGGTCTGAGGATATGAAGCAGCAAATTTCAAAGGAAGAAATCCAAGCTATCAATAACCATGTGAAAAGATGCTTCAAACCATTAAGAATTTTATAAGTGAAAATTAAAGTAGCCCAAGGTTCCACCACACACCTATCAGATTTGCAAAGATGACAAGGAAAATAACATATTAGAAGGACTGTGGGAAAACACATAAACTCCTTGTAGGTCGTAAAGCTTATTGCTTAGCCTTTCTGGAAAGCAGTTTGGAACTCTGCCTCCGAAGTTACTAAACTGTGCATACCCTCAGACCCCACAATACCACTACTGGGTTCCCAAAGAGATGAGAGAAATCAGAAAGGACACATAGATAAGAGAAATATTTATAGCAGCCCTTTTGGCAGTAGCAAAGAACTGGGAATTAAAGGCATGCTTATCAGTTGGGGAATGGCTGAACAAATTATGATATATTGATATAATGGAACTTTATTGTATGGCAAGAAACGATGAAGGGATAATTTCAGAGAAACCTGGGCAGATTCGAATAATCCGATTCAGAATGAAGGGAGCAGAACCTGAACAATTTATATAACAATAACATTGTAAAGACAAATTTTGATAGACAAGGATTCTGATCAATGCAGTGACCAACCCCAATTCCAGAGAACTTTATGATAAAGTATGCTACCCATCTTCTCTCTGAAATAATAGATTCAAGATGTAGAAAGACATTTTTGGACATGTCCAAAGCAGGAATTTGTTTTGCTTGACTAGGCACATTTGTTACAAAGATTTTAGTTTTGTTTTTTCCCCCCAGTGGGTAAAGGAATTGGGGGAGGGGCGGCTAGGTGGTACAGTGAATAGAGAGCACAGGCCTTGGTAGTCAGGAGGACCTGAGTTCAAATTTGACCTCAGACACTTGACATGCTTACTAGCTGTGTGACTTTGGGCAAGTCACTTAACCCCAATTGCCCTCCAAATGCAAAAAAAAAAAAAAAGAATTGGGAAAGAGGAGTGAATAAATGCTTTTTATTTTTTAAGATAAGGCACAGCAGAAAAGAAAAATGAAACAAAGAAAAATTTATAGACTTTCCCCAAATAGAAAGGAAAAGGCTTCAGGATTCAAATGATGAAGCTTAAAGGAAGAGAGATAATACAGCATTAACCCATTGGTGTAATTGAACACAGAATGATGTTGTAAAAAGGGTGCAGGAATTGGAGCCCAGTACTTGCTTTAGGTCTCTCTGGTACGTGTTAACTCTAAAATTAGTTCAGAGTGGCTGGAGTAGGTTAGGTCATTTTCATAATAATGCCAAACAGATTGAAAGTGTAGTGGCTAATCTTTCATAGTCAATAGGATTCCTTCTGGACAGCAAAAATGCAAAAAAAAACCTAATGAAGGCAATGTGGGAAAAGCTAGATTTAAATCCTGCCTCAGACACTGACTAGCTGTGTGATCCTGGGCAAGTCACGTACCTTCTTCTGTGCCTCAGTTTCCTATCTGTAAAATGAGGGGGCTGGTCCCAAAAAGCTCTGAGGTCCTAGTTCTAAATCTATGATTAGCTACCAAAGTAAACAAGATAGCCAAGGGAGAAGACTGTACAAAGGAAAGAGAAAATCTCAAATGAAGTACTCTGCTAGTAGTATAGGAACTTTGCTGGTTGAGGAACCAGCAAAAGAGACAAAGCAGGAGGGGTTAGACAGTTAGGAGGATAAAATGAAAGGCAATGGTCAACAGTGTCAAAAGTCACAGACGTCAAGAAGACCAAAAAAAACAACTTGGGTTTAGTGATTTTTAACCAATGTTTACTAAGGTTCCTCCCTCCCCCAAACAGGGATTCATTTTTCCCTAAAAGGAGACAAAACCATCTCTGGAATCTGCTTGGCCCTTGCAAATCAGGAAGGCTTTCTTTCAAAAGGTAGGACTTAAGGCAAGCCTTTTTTTCCCCTTTTTTTTGGAGGCAATTGGGGGTTAAGTGACTTGATCAGGGTCACACAGCTAGTAAGCAGCTGAGGCCAGATTTAAACTCAAGTCCTGACTCCAGTGTCTATGCTCTATCCACTGCACCACCTAACTGCCCCATAAGCTCATACTTGAAGAAAATCAGGGTAGCCACTGTTGAGACAGACAGATCAGTTCAGAGAAAGAGACAGAGAGAATTCCAGGCTTGGGGACAACTGGTGAAAATGCAGGAAGATCAGAAAGAAAGCTAGGAGGGGGCCAGGTTATGAAGAGCTTTCTCTAAAAGCCAAACAGAGGCTTTTATATTTGATTCTGAAGGTGATAAGGAGCCATAGGAGTTGACTTAATAGTCAATCAGATGGCTGGACCTACACCTTAGGAAAAAATATTTTGACGGCTGAGTAGAGAATGAACGGGAATGGGAAGAGAATTAAGGCAGGGAGACAAACCAGACAGCTGTAGCAATAGTCCAGGCATTGGGGGGTGGAGCCAAGATGGCGGCATAGGAGCAGCAACATATCACAGCTCTCACATAGCCACCCCAAAATACCCATAAAATATGACTCTAAACTAATCCTAGAACTATAATGCACACAAATATAATTTCCACTAAAGTCAGCTCGGCTACGAAGAACCATATCAGCATTGCGAACCGAAACCAGCCTAGCCTGAAGCCCTGGCTGAGCCCCAGGGGCGGCTGGACAAGAGGAGCCAAGGAGCCTCAGGTGAGCAGATTGGCAGCAGCTGCGGCAGTGTTCAGAAGTAGGTCAGTGGGAATTGCGAGGTCTTGGGAGAAAAGCGGTCTGGCTGAAATGCCTCCAGGGCGGGAAAGCAAAAGGCAGAGGTTTTGCACCCACCTCAGCATTGCAGCTTCCACGCCCTTGGCCTGCAGACTACAGGGGGACTAAGTGATCGTTCAGAGGCCAAGTGCTCTTGCGTTGAGCGGCCTGGATCCAGATTGTGGTCTTGGGCTTTGGTCCTGTGAGTCTTCTTTATCCAGTGAGCCGGAAGTGGGAAAGGGACCCAGCACCTTCCTGAGAGCTACGGCAGCCAGGAGGACCCTAGCGATTTGGGACAGAGCTTTCCCTTCTGGAAGGAGAGCCCCACAGAGATTTAAAAAAAAATCACGGACTGACCAACCATGAGTAAGAATAAGCATAAGAAGCAGGGTAAGAACAGCAACCAAACCCTAGATTCCTTCTTTACCAAGGCAGAGGGCTGCAGGACAGCACAGCCAGAGCTCCCCCACCAGGGGCTTCCAATAAACATGAAGATTGTCTTAAAGCCAGAGATGAGCTGAAGAAAGATTTTGAAAACCAAATAAGGGAAGTGGAAGAAAAAT